>CM077648.1:2591059-2758559 GCA_039707465.1 Rhabdophis nuchalis
GCTAGGTCCCGAGCCATGGAGCACTTTAAAGATGATGACTAATACCTTGAAGCGCACCCGGAAGACGACAGGCAGCCAGTGCAACTCGCGCAGAAGTGGAGTTATGTGGGCAGATCTGGAGGTACCCAAGATTGCCCGCGCGGCTGCATTCTGAACCATCTGAAGTCTCCGGGTGCACCTCAAGGGAAGCCCCATGTAGAGAGAGTTACAATAGTCCAGTCGCGATGTCACGAGAGCATGAGTGACTGTGCGAAGGGCGTCCCGATCCAATAGGGGGTGCAACTGGCGAACCAGGCGAACCTGGTAAAACGCCCTCCTGGCCACGGCATAGAGCTGGGCCCGCCACAGAGAAGGCCCTTCCCCTGGGTGTCGCCCGCTGGCATTGCCTAGTGGACGGCACCTGGAGAAGTCCCTCTCTGTGGGAACGGATCGGTCGGAGGGATGTATGGGGTAGGATGCGATCTCGCAGATAGCTAGGTCCCGTGCCATGGAGCGCTTTAAAGATGGTAGTCAGCACCTTGAAGCGCACCCGAAAGACCACAGGCAGCCAGTGTAGCTCGCGCAGGAGCGGTGTTACGTGGAAATGCCTAGGGGCACCCAAAATTGCCCGCGCGGCCGCATTCTGGACTAGCTGCAGTCTCCGGGTGCACCTCAAGGGAAGCCCCATGTAGAGAGCACTTGATTGGCTTAGCTGTCAAAAATCCAAGAGTTGCTTTTTGATTTCCTACAGAATGAATGAATAGGTCAGATACTTTTTTGTGTTGTTTTGGCAGAAATCAAGGGGCACCTTCTCAAAATACGACATTATTAAATTCAAAACAAGCAGCTGCATTATTTTATTTTATTTTTTTGCAGTGCCTAAATATCATTTCCTTCAATTTTCAGAGCAAAGGAAACGAGAAGAAAGTTGCTCAGAATACCAAGGATTCTGCCCCGAATAATAAGTAAGACCATTAGCTACTCTGGACTCCCAAATGCTCCCGGCCGATTTTTTGATGTGACCCTCCAAGATGGAAATGAATTCAATCCTTATTTTCTTCTTTTTAGGAAAGAGCTAATGACGTGGCTAATGAAAAAAACTGCTGCGCTGTCTTCTGCCTGTGAGTTTTTCAATTTTTAAGCTTAACTACCTACCTGTGTGTTTTCCTGAATCTTCAACCCCAAATTAAGGTGGACATCTGATGTTTTTTAAACCCAAAACAAGTAATCTGGTGACCAGGGGCTACTTGGAAATGGGGCTGAAACCAAAGGGGGCTGCCTAGAGACGAGTAGGAGCTGTTCTTGGGGAGGCCGATCCTGCAGAGTGGTGACTTATACAATTAGTGCTAGAGGAGAAGACACTCTGGACAAAGTCTTCAGAGTGGCCGACATTTGCAGAAGTGAGAGTGGAGGTTTGTTTTCCAAGCTTGTGGGTTGGTCTCCGAACGTCTTCTTACCAGGCTAGGTAACATCTTCACCAGAGTTTAGGGAATGTCATTGTTGATGTTCTTCTGCTTATAAGCTCTTAGTAACCTCCACCCTAATTCTACACCCGAGCTACAGATATTCGCCACTATCGCAAATTTGCAGGAGTGGTTTGTTTCGCTGATGTTGGATTTTGTGGTTGGTGAGAAGGGATTGTCTTGAAGAAAATCATAGATTCCTAGGGCTGGAAGGGACTAGGGGGCTCTTCTGGTTCAACCTCCTGCCCAAGGCAGGAAACCTTATACCAGGGCCAGATGCTTCATGTGGTGGTGCTGGACCCGCCCCCTGCCTGGTTTAGCCAAGAGGGAAAAAGTCCCAATATGTCAGTTGACGCTGTCATGACGACACGAGTTTGATGCCCCTGCCTTATACCCATCCTGCACAAATGGTGGTCTGTCTCCTCTTGAAAACCCACAACTCCAGGAGGCAGCCTGCTCGATTGATTAATTGTTCTCACTGTCAGGAAATCCATAATTAGCTCCAGGTTGCATCTTCTTCTGGGCAGCACATTATGTTTTTATGGTGGGTATTTTAATCTTACCAGACAATATATCCATCAATAGATGTTTAAAGCAAGCTTTTTCAAACATGTCAACTTTAAAGTGCATGGACTTCGGTTACTGTTCTTTAACTGAATCTTAAAGTTTCCAAGTACGAAAAACAGGGCTGATTTAATGGCATTGTCCCAAAAGTCTCTGTCACCATAACAATCAGTGCTTTATCTGACCACAGCTAAAACGGATACCAAGAAACCCGGGAAAGTTGTCAAAAGCGGGGAGACCAAGGTAACCCCCAAAGCCAAGAAACCTACAGATGGCCAGAAACCCAGCACCGTAAAGGAGAACAATGCGGCCGAACCGGCATCCTTGGAAGAGGGGAAAAATCCTCCCAAGACGAAAAAACCTGCGGACTCCTCCAAATCCCTCGACTCCAAGGCCAAGGAGCCTCCGAAGGTCAAAGAGGCTCTGAAGGTCAAAGAGGCTCCGAAGGCCAAAGAGGCTCCGAAGGCCAAAGAGGCTCCGAAGGCCAAAGAGCCTCCGAAGGCCAAAGAGCCTCCGAAGGTCAAAGAGCCTCCGAAGGCCAAAGAGCCTCCGAAGGCCAAAGAGCCTCCGAAGGCCAAAGAGCCTCCGAAGGCCAAAGAGCCTCCGAAGGTCAAAGAGGCTCCGAAGGTCAAAGAGCCTCCCAAGGTCAAAGAGCCTCCCAAGGCCAAAGAGCCTCTGAAGACCAAGAAGGCCATAGAAACTAAGGACAAAGAAGGGCCGAAGACCAAGAAGGTGGGGGAAGGCAAAGCCAAGGAACCCTTGAAGGCCAAGAAGATAACGGAGGCCAAGGCCAAAGAATCCCTGAAGGCCAAGAAGGTCGTAGAGAACAAGAAGCCCGGAGAAGCCAAGGCCAAGAAGGCTGCAGAACCCAAGAAAGCGGGGGAGTCGGACGCCAAAGAACCCCTCAAGGCCAAGAAAGCAGCCGAATCCAAGGAGGCTCCCAAGGAGCAGAAGGCGGGGGAGCCCAGCCAAGCCGGGGAATCTCAGGGCAAGGAAGCCAGCAAAGCAGCCGACGCTCCAGGTATCCTTTCCTCAACTGGGGACTCCCCAGCTTTCTTGGGCTGGTCCTCCCAGAGCTGGGCTGGTCCTCCCAGAGCTTCAGAGCTCCTCACTCTGTCCCCCTCGGCAGGGGGAGTTGTGTCTCTAGGCCCCTGCAGGCATGGCTGGGACCACCTACCGTATTTTTCGAAGTATAAGAAGCACCTTTCCCCCCCCCCCCCCAAAAAGGCTGAATGTCTGGGTGCATCTTATACACTGAATACAACATTTTTGACCTCCTAAAACCCCGCCCCTTCACAAAAATGGATGTGCAGATGTGCTCCTGGGGGGCCGGGGAGGACAAAAACAAGTGACAAATGGGTCATTTTTTGCTCGTTTTTGCCCCTCAGCCCCCAGGAGCACTCTACAGGCCTCCTAAAGGCTATGGACGCCCTTTTTGGGGCAACAAATGGAGCATTTTTTGCTTGTTTATGCAAAAGCCCCCAGGAGCCCTTTGCAGGCCTCTCAAAATCTCTGCATGCCCCCTTTTTCACAAAAAGCAAGACCTGCAGAGGGTTTGGGAGGCCTGCAGAGTGCAAAAGCTTTTTTTAAATTTACCTCTTCAAAATCTTGGTGCATCTTATGCTCCGGAAAACACAGTCCCTTTTGAGTCTCTGTCGGGTTGTGGGGAGGAAGAGGGTGGCCGCAGTGGGAGAAAAGACAGTTGTGAGTTTGCCTGCCTCTCTGCAGCTGACAAAGGCAGGGGCCCCTTCCAGGGCAGCTGGCTTGGGGCTCCTCTTGGGCGGAGCTTTGTGCACTGATAGCACCAGGCTTGGGACCTCACCCCTGGGAGGGCGGTGTGTGTGTGTGTGTAGCGGGGGGGGGGGGGGCAGGCAAATCCTTTTCCATGGCAATGGGAGAGAGGAACGCCTGTAACGATGGCTTTCTTCAGTGGAAACTTGAAGATTGGTGGGCTTCCAACTCGCGGTCTTTCCTAGCCGGCAGTTCTGCCAATGGAAGTCCACCCATCTTAAAAGGGAGCGGAGGGAAGCCACAAACACTGGTCTGCAGAGTTGGGTTTCTCGGCCACTTTTAAGATAGGTGGACGTCCAACTCCCAGAATTCCGGCTGGGGAACTCTGGGCGTGGAAGTTCCCACCCCCTTCACAGCTGAGAAACAGTGACGGAGTGAGCAGACTAGAAGAATGAGTCCCCCTTCCCCAAAGGAACCTGCATCCTTGATCGGTTTCTCTCTTCAACCGGTATGAATGGTTTAATTTTTTTAAAAAAATTCTTTAAAAAACAATGTTACAGATAAGTCAGAAGCTGTTGAGAGTCCTGAAGCAGTTGAATCTTCCAGCAAGGTAATTCCCTCTATTTCTGTCCCCCTCCCCAAAACCCAGGAGACCCTGCATTTCTCCCTTGCGGCCAATCTGTTCTCCTTTCCAGATGTACTGGTGGGGGGGGGCATGGTCACGTGATCATATTTTTGGCACTGGGCAGTTGACCCACATTTAAAACTATTTGCAGCAGTCAGGCAAGACCATGATTGATGACATGGGTGGTGATGGTTTACTTCTGGTTTCCAGCCCACTGAATACAGTACATCCGCTTCATGATCGTGGTGTTTGTTAATTGGTTGCGGTCCCATGGTGACCCACTCAACGACCACAATGACTTACCACCATAATTCTCAGCTCAACTCAAGTCGTAAGCTGAGGGCTACCTGTACCTTAAACTGAACTGAGGCACCCTCCTTTACAGCTGGCTTATCGTCCCAGCTCTCCTTAACATGAATCCTAAAACGTCCCCATCTTTCCTCCCAGTTCAGTAGGGGGGCCACCCGTAGGAGATAACTGGGTCCCTCCCCTTCCCCAAAGAAGAGAGGCAGGAATTTGTTTCAGTGGGTAATAAGTGGGAAGAAGTAGGAGCCCCACTGGAGAAAATCTGGAATGCCCTAGAGCTGGCATAAAAAAGGCATCATTTGTCTCTTAGCTCTACAATTGTACCATTCAAAGTTTGTTTATTTATTTATTTATTTATTTATTCGATTTATATACCGCCCTATTTCCCTGGGGGGACTCGGGGCGGTGCACAGAAAGATAAAAACCCCAACAACGCATACAAAATATAAAAAACAATTAAATTATTGACTCTGTGCTAAAATTTAAATAATATAAAAGATTAAAACCAATAAATATTAAAATTTAAAATTATATCCTTGGTCTATGTCAGGCCGGCAAAGTAATTTTCGAACCCTTCATGCACAGGGAGTCCTCGACTTAACAACCACAATCGAGCCCAACATTTCTGTTGCAAAGTGGAATGTTTGTTAAGTGAGCTTTGCCCCATTTTATGACCTTACTTGCCGCGGTTGTTAAGTGAATAACTGTAGTGGTTAATTTATTAAACCGGTTTGTTAAATGAATCTGGCTTCCCTGTTGACTTCGCTTATCAGAAGGTCCCAAAAGTTGATTCCTTGATCCCTGAGGACACTGCAGCCGTCATGAATAGGAACCAGTTCGATCACGTGACCCTGTAGTCATAGGTCACTTTTTTTCAGTTCCAATGTGTTAGCAACTCTGGGTTCAGAACCAGTGTCACAACTCTGGTCCCTTAACCAGTGTTTGGAAATAAATGTGGAATAGTGTAATTCACCGGACAGTAAAGAGATACGTTGCTTTAACCACAAACAAATTCTACAAACTCTGATAGTAAGAAAATAAATAGTCTTTACTTTGTAGCAACTAAAATGCTTCTTCCGACCAGTGATACTAACTTCTCAAACAATAACAGTCCTTCACCAAACACAGAGTTATCTTACGGTGATGCAAAACAAATACTTCAATCTTCTCAGCAGCAAAACAGTAAGAACAGGAATGGAATCGAAAAGGGAATGGACTGTGTTCCTGAGCTTCCTTTATGGGAGAGCTGAGAAGCACAGCCAATCAGAATTCAACATAGTTCTTAAAGCTACATAACTCCTTAAGAACATAGGCTCATATATATTGTCAACCCAATATAAGGCTGAATATCCTAACACATTGTAACTTTGAATGGTCACTAAACCCACTCATTCCTCGTTCAAAACTCTGTAATCCTCCGCATTCAGTTCCTTTTTTAAAACGCTCCCCTCATTCCAGAAGCGAAAGTGTTTCATAGGATTGTTTTTTCTGAATTTCTGATTCAGATGTTGAGGCTGGATTCCTGGGGAGAGAAAGGCTGGGGGGGGGGGGGGGGGTTGGAGGATTTATTCCACCTGCCTCCAGGTCAGCTTTTCCCTTTTCCCAGTCTCCCTGCTGGGCCAAAAGGGCGGCCTTTTCAAAAACTAATTCTCAGATGTATTGGTCTCCCATCTCGCCACTTAAGGCAACTCTGAGCAGCTTTGCAGCACCCAGAGAAGATTCCAGAGGGCAGTCCGGGGGGTGGTGGTCCTCAGGGGTCCTGAAGGAGGGGAGGAGCCAGGAGAATATTCAGCTTTCCCCGTAAAGATTCGGATTTGCCATTTCTGTCTTCCCAGGATCCAGAAGAGATGTGTGTCGTGATGATTTCCAGTTTCCCCGAGGCTGGGCTCAGCCTGGAGGAGATCCGAAACTTAACCAAGCCCTTTGGGAAACTTAAAGATATTCTAATTGTGTCTTCGCATAAGAAGGTAGTGAACAATCTGTACAGGGTGTTAGAAGAGGATATGTATGTATGTATGTTTGTTCATTCATTCATTATTAATTTAATGGTTGAAAATGATTAATTTTTCCTCCCAGGGCCAATATTTGGAACAAAGAAGTCCTTTGGTTTTAGTTCACTGATAAAAGCTTTTTTTTTTTAAGGCATACGTAGAGATAAGTCGCAAATCTGCAGATTCCATGGTGAAATTTTATACCTGCTTCCCAATGTGGGTGGAAAGGAACCAGCTCTGCATTTCTCTGGTCCCTGAGCTGAAGGATCTAAATGAGGTCAGTAAAAAATATTTTTTTATTAAATTTATTTGCCGGCCATCTTGCTACCAGGTGACTGACTGCCCTTAAATGATGGTTGAAGAATAAACTAAACAAAAAGTGGGCAAGGATTAATATCGGGGATTGTCAGCCTTAAAACACTCAAAGAGCCACAAAGGTCCTAACCGGAAGCCCTCCATTCAATTCTGGAGCTGACCGGAAGTACGGTTCCCCCACCATAGAGTCCTCCTAGAGCGGCGTCCTTTTTTCTCTACCTGTCCTAAAAGAAAGCCCTATCAATTGTGGAGCCGACTGGCGACAAGGAGCCACAGCAGGGGGATGAAAGAGCCGTGGGTTGCTGACCCCTGATTTATATCATTAGAATACTAGGTTGGGGAAGGCAGAACCAGAAGGCTTTTTGTTACCAAACTCCCTCATTGCTTCTAAATCTCTAGTTAGGTTTAGTGAATTGCAACAACTGAAGAGGACAGAATTGTTTGGCGGCTCCTAACTCCAGTCAGGCTCCCAGGCTTCTTTCGACAGTTGCCCAATGTGGTTCTCTTGGGGAGGGAGATGGGGAAAGTGAGTGAGAGGGAAAGGAATGGAAAAGGTATCTAAGAAAATGTATATGGCCAACCAACTCCCTCTCAATGACCTCGGGCAGCTTACAGGAAAGCCCAATGGAAGGTCAGTCTAAAAAGATATGTACTCCCCCACGCCCCTCTGATGGCAACATTTAAATGTGCCCCTTGTTGGGCACATTTATATACGAGATGTCTTGTATAGACGAGACTGCCTCCTGCCCCATACATCCCTTTGTCCGATCCGCTCCCACAGAGAGGGTCTTCTCCGGGTGCCGTCGGCGGGGCAATGCCGGTTGGCGACACCCAGGGGAAGGGCCTTCTCTGTGGCGGGCCCGGCCCTCTGGAACGACCTACCCCCCGACCTTCGCACTATCTCGGACCTCCGCCTCTTCCGCCAACGTCTTAAGACGTATTTATTCCAACAAGCCGGTCTAGGATAGCCCCCCGTTTCTGACTTTAAAAAAAATAATAGGAGCCCCCCCCCCCCCCCCCCCACACACACACACACAGAGAAGACCCTTCTTCTGGGCCCTAGTAGATGGGCTTCCTTAAGAGAGAGGACTTGTAACATCTCCTGCCTTCCTACTCTGGCGGGTCAGGTGGATGGAGGTCACTGGAAAAAAAGGGTCCTTCCAAAAACCTACTCCCAGGTCAAGTAGGACTTTGAAAGTGACAGCCAGCACTCTGCATGGGACCCAGAGGTTGGCAAATGGAGGAGATTGCCAGCAGAAGATGGGTGATCAAGGGAGACTTTGTAAATTGATAAACACCCTCTTCTAATTGCCTAAATTTTCTTGGTCCTTTCTGTTTTTTAGGAAATAATATTTACTGCGATGATTAAAGATGCAAATCCAAGCGTAAGTAACAAGAATTGTTCCTTAATACGTTGTTGTTATTCAGTCTGTGCCCTTGTAGTAGAGAAAGGGGTTATAAAAATAGCAAAATAGATTTTCTTTGAGGGGCGGGGGACGACGACGACAATGAAACAGTCCATCTACTGTGAAGAGTGCATGTAATTGCCCAAGAATGTTGCATGTTGAGGATACAGGCAGTAGGAAATCTAGCATGCCAACTTAATGGCGGACAGTGTAGAGCGTCTCCTGGCTTGGTACGGCTTCAAAAATAATTTTGTGGTGATCGCCAGTAACGCCTTTAATCATGGAAAGAAGAGTTGGGAGAAGCGGAAGATTCCCATTGAGCCATGTGCTGCCAAGGGAGGTGGGGAAAGAGGGTTGGGCTGTTGATTACCGTATTTTTCCGTGTATAAGCCAACCCCGTGTTTCATGTAGTTTCTTGTCAGCATGCTATAAGCCAGGGATGGCGAACCTTTTTTGCCTCGGGTACCAAAAGCCTGGGCGTGTGCACTATTGCACACACTCGTGTGCCCACCCCATAACCAAATGCCCCTCCTCGGTGCCGTGCCCCCTGCCCATGTATGTATGACCACACATCCACCCCGCTGCCCCACGCATGTGCACACGGCTTTCTTGGAGCCTGGGGAGGGCGGGAAGTGCCTCCCCTGCCCTCCAGAGGCCAGAAACGGCCCGTTTTCTGACTTCCAGTGGGCCAGGTAGGGCCGTTTTTCTCCCTTAGGAAGCTTCCCTAAACCCTCTGGAGGGAGAAAAAGGGGCCAATGCGCAAACTGGAAGTCCCTTCCCGAACGTCCGGTTTGTCGGTAGGGTTGGGTTGTTGAAAAATGGGTGAAACTGAAGGCTGAAGTCAGCTGGCCAAGCGTGCGCGTGCGCACTGGAGCTGGCAGGGCAATGCCTCACGTGCCCTCAGAAATGCCTCAGTTTTGCCATCACGGCTATAAGCTGTCACTGTGAAGAAACCATCTTGTTAGAGTGAGTAATGCAACAAGAAGAGGAAATGCATCACAGGAACAATAGAGATGAATCCTAGAGGATACAGGAAACAACTACGGTAGAGAGGAATGATAGAGCTGCACATAAGATCGAGGCTGACCCGGCATGCGTGGCCGCCTCCTCTCTGCCTCCTGGGTGTAGCAAACATCTGAAAGAAAAAAGCAGCGTCTTATACATGGCAAAATACGGTATAGACTGAGGAAGGAGCCTTTGAAATGGCCAGTTGAGTCGCCTTGAGGACTCCCTGCCCATTTCGTGTGCTCGCCTTTCCTTTCCCCCAGGTGAACACGGAGACTCTGTACACCCAGTTTGTGCACCTGGGGAACCTGCCGGATGAGGGCTACTCGGAGCTTGAAATCCTTTGCGTCGGCCTTCGCTTTGGACGAGTGGATCACTACATGGTGATAACTAACAAGAACAAGGTGACCCTTCCTTTCTACAAGGGCAGCCCAAGAGCTGTAGGCTGAGAAAGGATGGAAGGATGGCAGAACCTGGGGAGGGGGGGAGTGATGGAATCAGCCCAGAACCCCTACGTGGCCATGGACTTAAGTCCAACCACCAGCACCACCCCTCCAATTCCACTGAGCCGTATCTGACTCCAAGCAGGGGCAACAACCAGGAAGGGGTTGAGAAGACTTCCCGTGTGGCTTTTAGCAATCCCTATGCAGGGGCCGGCTTTTTTGGGCCTGGCAACAGCAGAGCTCCCCCTTGCAGAATAGCCGAACTTCATAACCATCAGAATTTTCATTGCTGCTAAGCAAGACAAGTGGGCTTTGTCCCGTTTTACGACCTTCCTTGCTACAGTTGTTAAGCAAATCACTACAGTTGAGAAGTTACTCATGTGGTTGTGAAGTAATTCTGGCTGCCCCCCTGGACTTTGCTTTTCAAAACGGGATCACATGACCACAGGAGCCTATAACCCAGAGTTCTGGAAACTGGGCCACTTGAAGACTGGTGGACTCCAACTCCCAGAATTCCCCAGCCAGCATAGTTTACTCTCTTGTGATCCCTTCCTCTGCAATCTCTCCCCTTAGATCAGAGGTCTTCAAACTGGGCCACTTTAAGGCTTGTGGACTCAAACTCCCAGAATTCCCCAGCCAGCATAATTTACTCTCTTGTAATCCCTTCCTCTGCAATCTCTCCCCTTAGATCAGAGGTCTTCAAACTGGGCCACTTTAAGGCTTGTGGACTCCAACTCCCAGAATTCCCCAGCCAGCATAGTTTACTCTCTTGTGATCCCTTCCTCTGCAATCTCTCCCCTTAGATCAGAGGTCTTCAAACTGGGCCACTTTAAGGCTTGTGGACTCCAACTCCCAGAATTCCCCAGCCAGCATAATTTACTCTCTTGTGATCCCTTCCTCTGCAATCTCTCCCCTTAGATCAGAGGTCTTCAAACTGGGCCACTTTAAGGCTTGTGGACTCCAACTCCCAGAATTCCCCAGCCAGCATAATTTACTCTCTTGTGATCCCTTCCTCTGCAATCTCTCCCCTTAGATCAGAGGTCTTCAAACTGGGCCACTTTAAGGCTTGTGGACTCCAACTCCCAGAATTCCCCAGCCAGCATAATTTACTCTCTTGTAATCCCTTCCTCTGCAATCTCTCCCCTTAGATCAGAGGTCTTCAAACTGGACCACTTTAAGGCTTGTGGACTCCAACTCCCAGAATTCCCCAGCCAGCATAGTTTACTCTCTTGTGATCCCTTCCTCTGCAATCTCTCCCCTTAGATCCGAGGTCTTCAAACTGGGCCACTTTAAGGCTTGTGGACTCCAACTCCCAGAATTCCCCAGCCAGCATAATTTACTCTCTTGTGATCCCTTCCTCTGCAATCTCTCCCCTTAGATCAGAGGTCTTCAAACTGGGCCACTTTAAGGCTTGTGGACTCCAACTCCCAGAATTCCCCAGCCAGCATAATTTACTCTCTTGTGATCCCTTCCTCTGCAATCTCTCCCCTTAGATCAGAGGTCTTCAAACTGGGCCACTTTAAGGCTTGTGGACTCCAACTCCCAGAATTCCCCAGCCAGCATAATTTACTCTCTTGTGATCCCTTCCTCTGCAATCTCTCCCCTTAGATCAGAGGTCTTCAAACTGGGCCACTTTAAGGCTTGTGGAGTCCAACTCCCAGAGCTGGCTGGAGAATTCTGGGAATTGAAGTCCACAAGTCTTAAAGTTGCCAAGTTTGGGGAGCCCTGCTACAACTGTCATAAATACAAGCGCCCCCATTTTGATCCCGTGAACACGAGGATGCTGCCACCATCGTAAGTGTGAAAAGAGGTCATAAGCCACGTTTTTTAGTCTTGTTACGGCTTCAGACGGCCATTAAATGAATGGTTGTAAGTTGAGGACTGTTGGTATAGCTCCTCATCAGATTGGGGGAGTATTTAAAAACCGTTTTAAAGGGTTAGATAAACTCCGCTGCTCTTTTAAGGAGCCACATCAGCCCCACGCAAAGCCTTCCTTTTGGGGGGGGGGGGGGGGCTGATGGGAAGGCAGTTGCCCCCTTCCAAGTCCTTCCATGTTGATTTTCTGCCCCTTTGAATTTCGAAGGCCATTTTCCAGCTGAACAGTGCCGAGTCGGCTGCCTCCATGTGTCGCTTCTTAAAAAAATATCCTTACAGTTTGGGAGAAGTGGAGTTGACTGTCGCCCGCTCGCCCAGAGTAGAACCTACAGCTGTAAGTCGTCTTTCTTTACTTAGCCCCTTTGACTTGTATTAGTTTGCAGCCCTACATGTTCATAGACTAAGGAATATTTTAATTCGTTATTTATGGGTTTTAACTATTTATTCAATTTTAGCACAGCTGTATTGGTTTAATTGTTTTTTACATTTTGTATATTGTGGGGTTTAACCTTTCTGTGCACCGCCCTGAGTCCCTTTTGGTGAAAAGGGCGGTATATAAATTGAAAATAAAGTAAAGTAAAAGTAAATGTTCAGGATGGCTCCGAATGCAGAGAATGCTGGTCATTTTTAAACGTCAGCGTGTTGGTGTACAGGTGTTAGGTGGGGTTTTGGGTTTGTATTTTTTTTGTTGCCACCTGAAAGATGATGGAGGAAAAGCTGGCTGGAAATCTGCCATCTGGGCAGGGTTTGAAAGTGAGGGCGGAATGGAACGTAGCTTGCAGAATTTATAACCAGGATTTGTTAACCAATGTCCCCATGATTTCCCAGCTTTTTCCATTTAGACAGCCACGTCATTAGACTCTTTCTTGCATATCAAAAAAGCTGAACCTTTTTTTTTTAACAGGCTGATGCTGTAAAAAAAGAAGTCAAAAAGCAAGAAGCAGGCCAAGAGAGGTATTTTTTCATCGATCTCCAAAGTGTGTGTGTGTGTGTGTGTGTGTGTGTGTGTGTGTGTGTGAGTGAGAGGGGGTGGTAGGTGTGGGGTGGGGTGGGAGAGTTTTCAATTGTGACTGAATAAAACAAAACAGAATTCTAATATTTTTTTTCCTTTTTGTGATAAGCTTTGAAGTTTGGCTTTTAAAAACCGACCCCTGCCACTTCCCTCCTTCCTTTGCCTCATGCTGCCCCTGCATGAAAGAATAAATGGGTTTTTCAATGCATGCGTGTAGTTCTGTCCGTCTGTCTCGGTTGTCTTGTTCCTGGGACACAGGTGAGCCCTGAGAAGTGACACCACCACCACCACCTGTCGCTGTGGGTATCCGACCCACATTTTTGAATGCCAGTGCTTTTAAACCCCTGGTGCCTTTTCATGCCTTCTGTTAACCTGATTTGTTTTTCTAAGTTGGTTGATTGGGGACCTGGGCTATGTGACTTTATCAAGCCGTTTGAGTGCAACCCAGGAGGTCACAACCTGGGCTGCCATCCTCTCAATTCTGCAAACGAACTGCTGAATTATGTTCAGAGGTTGAAACGCTACAAACCGTGGAGAGGTAACACACCGTTCAAATAGTCGTATTGGGACTTAATTTATATATTTATAAGAAGTAAGGGTACAAAGATATTTTAATGTGCAACAAAGGGACATTTTCCCTTCAAAATGTCTTTTGTAACCCCAAACTCATCTCTTCCCTAGATTACTCTAGATACGTAAATATAATTTGCCTATCTCTATATTGTAGATACACATTTAAAATAAATGTACTTCAGGCAACCAGAACCTTTGAAACGATATCTGTGGTGTTCGCTAACTATATGATGATGTAGACTTGGAGCAGGTTTTGTGTATTTTATTTTACTACAACTAATAAAATACTGTTTTTAGAGTACTTACTTCTACACATCCAGCCTCTTGAGGAGTTGATGGTCTCTGCATGGTCTCCTGGAGAGCAGGGTCCCTTCTCCTTGTAAATGTCTCGGTATTTCCCATCAGAAAATGCTTGGATTTCTGGGTTAAACCGGGGGCAGCTACACTCCAGGGTGACTCTCCATAAACAGCTCCATATTTTATTGCCTCTTTTTGCCTGTCCTATCAAAGGGAGGGAACGGTACGGCTGTTAGGTACTCAAAGCTGTTACTTTCTAAACTGTGTTTTTTTTTTAGGCATTTCAATTTAAGCTGGAAGAACCTCCGTGTTAACTTATAAAGCAGGGGTGTCCCACCATGGCAACTTGAAGACTTGTGGACTTCAACTCCCAGAATTCCCCAGCCAGCTTTGCCAAGTTGCCACGGTTGGATACCCTGTTATAACAGCTGCTTCTTACACTGATACAGATGAAAGTTAAAAAAAAATATTTGAAGCTAGGGAAACAGAAAGAAAGCTTAATTTTGGGGAACCCTGGAGAAACACATTTATGGCTTTCTAGTCGATCAGGCATGCTTGATGAAACCTTTCCAGCATTTGCCAGCAATTACAACGGGTGACACAAATGTGATGAGCAGATCCTCTTCTCGATGCAGGGACCTGGGATCTGTCCTGATATTTTTCCTCTCCCATCTCTCTTTTTCCCCTCCCTCCCGCCAAAGAAAGCAGAACAAAATGACTGAACCATAACTAAATTTCGAGCTGAGAACAAGAGCTCCATCATTGGAGGTTTTAAAGAAGAGACTGGACGCCACTTGTCTGAAATGATCTAGGGCCTCCTGCTTGAGAGGGGGGTTGGACTAGAAGACCTCCAAGGTCCCTTCCAACTCTGCTATTCTGTCAAGTTGGATGCTGCCCTTTGTCCCTTCCAAACTGATTGGCCTTTTATTGCTCTGTGGATTGTCCTTTTCATTCAGTGCCTCAGTAGTCCGAAGAGAAGAGGCTGCCTTAGTATCAGAACACGAATGCAGAATAAGCTCTTTAATGCTCCCTGAAATCAAGAGGACTTGTCAAGTTCCTGCAACTTTTATTTTTATTTTCTGGTTTTTCCATATTTTTTCAGCACGTTTCCTTTCTTATTTACAAATCCTAGTTTTGTTATACTTTATTTTATCAAATGATTTTGGACTTGTGAGTCATCCAAACCACCCACGTTTCCCCCCCCCCTCCTCTTAAAATATCATTCTTCTATTCCCAAGCGAATTAAGTCCCAATTCCTGTATTCCTTGAAAGCTATTTGAAATATTCTCGGTAGGTTGCTCATGAATAATAACGCTCTTTGATTAAGGAGATTGAATGGACTTTGAACAACTTCTTCATCCTTTTTCCAGAAGAAATGGAATTCAGTGCAATTTACTTTATTGGTGAAAAGCAAAAAAGGGAGGGGATTTTGCACTCATCCTTGGAAATCTTTAGTTTAGAAATCTGCTTTTGCAGGACTGCTATTTATCATTACCTGTTACCTTGCAGTCCCTTTCCACCTACATTATGTAAGATGCTTGTTAGGTAAGGGTATCTCTCAGGAAGTGTGAACAGTGTGCTTAGAATATCAGCGCCATTGAATGGACGATCACAGCTCAAAGGTCCCAGCCAAAGCCTGAACAGATTTTGATTCGGCTTTGGAATCTCATTCAGAACGGAGTCAGTCTGACTTCTCCTCTTTATTCCATCCTTCTTTGCTGGCGGTTGCAAAAGCCAAGCCTTGTTTGAAAGAGCAGGGATTGGCAGTTCTGTTAGCGACCAGATCTCGATCTTTTAAAACCGGCCCTGCTTTGCAGGACTCTGCCCTCTTATCATTTTTTGCAGAAGATTGCGAGAACTTCTCCCGTGACAACAAAGGCCTGTGACGCTTGCAGTCAGTTGCAATGCCTGATTCTTTTACCGATTCTGAGGAGAACTGAGAGTTTTGGGAGGTTTTTTGCACAACTGTCTGCTATTCTGTCTGGTTTGTGTTTCTTGTGCCAGCCCTGTCGTCATCTATTGTAGTGATATTGAGACTCCAGCCCCTTTCCCTAAATAATCCACGCTGTCCTTGGAATCCTGAGATAATGGCCGATGGGTGTCCCAAAGGGAGGGAGTGGGGAATGGAAGATCTCCTTAGAGCTTTCCAGAAGGCATTTATTGGGCTGAAAACGGTTGGGAAACGAATAAACAAAAACAGGCTTTCAACCAGGGCTGCTTTTGTTTTTGAAACTGTTCCTCTGTAGTATTATCCCCTACGTTTGTCTCATAATTCAGGTTTCCTTGGGAGCTTTCTGGCACTTGGGACCCCCTCAAGATTAACGTTTTGCACGTGGATATTTGCGTTCCCTGTGGAAGTGTCCTGACTCATTTGGGCTCCTTAGGGACAGGCTGCTGATCCTGTGGACAAATTATTAAACATTTCAGTTCTCAGTGTAAATAACTCATTCACAATCCAAGCACAAGTTCTCTTGAGTGTTTTTTTGTATGTGGGGTTTTTTTCTCTCCCTGCCTTAAATTCTAATCTTCTCAGCTCCGGGGTCACACAGGGCCTCTGTGAGCTTCGAGGGAGCCCTTTAGGGTTGCCTCCCATCATGGTAGGTAATTTAGAAGCGTTTCACTCACGCTTAAACCGAGGTTAGTAGAAATCAGTTAGCTCTCCCTGTCCTAAGCCATTAGAGCTTCAGGAGATCCCAGCCGTTGGCATCAAGAGGTAATTGATAACTGTGGCGTTCTCAACATAGCTTGATTTGTTCTGTTTTTTTAAATACATTTAGCCCTGACTTGAAAACAATTCCCGAAGGATCAGGAGTGGTGCAACCATCTGCTGTTCCTCCCACGGAGGCCAAGGAAGACCGCGGTTCTGATGCGGAGGCTCTCCCAGACACGGAGACTAAGCGCTCGGAGAGCGAGAAGCTGGGAGGGGAAGCGGCTTCCCAGCCCCTGAAGACCGAGGACTTGAAAGAAGACCCGGAAGCCTTAAAAAGGGACTTTGGGCTTGGAGCTCCAAGCGCAGGCCAGGATTTGGAGTCTTCAGACCTGAAAGCCGGAGAAGCCGGCGTTTTGTCCTCCTCCGCTCTGGTAAAGGAAGAAAAAAAGACTGAGCCTTCTGATCCGGAATTGCCCGGAAAGGCCTCTCCGCCTGATGGAGAGAAGCCAAAGGAGGAATTAGGGAAAGCAGAAGAATTCCGCGGTGCCGCGAATGAAGGAACCACCGGAGCCCTCTCGGCCTCGGAAGAAGAGGCAAAGGCAGACTTGGGGCTGGGCTCCACTGAAACTGCCCTGCAGGAAACGCCAAGTACTGACCCTCTGTCCAGTAACAAGTTGGCTTCTCTGGAAGCAGATCACGCCAAAGCCACCACCGGCTTAGCAGAGACACCTGCGGTGAAGGTGAAGGTGAAGGTGGAGGAAGAGCTGGAGGGCCCCTCTAGCGCCTCTCAAGCGAGTGCGGGGGTAGCCAAGCCAGCCACAGCGGAAGCGAAGGAGAAAATAAAGGGAAAGGCTCAGCTGCTGCAGAGGGTCAAAGTGACCCTGGAGAAGCTCCCCAAAGACTGGGCCTCAAGCGCTGAAGAACTCAAACTGCAAGAGGCCCCAGAGGCGAAGGCCAAGGGACAGAACCCCGAGGAAATTGTGACGAAGACGCCGCAAGATAAAGGACCTGGACAGGCGGAAGCCGAGGAATCCTGCAAAGCGAGCACCCCAGAGGCAGAGACTATAGCCGATGCAGAGGCCGCCCCTGCCCCCAAGGCTTTGAACCCACCCAAGACCAGGCTTTCGGCTCGAAGGAAAGAGAAGAAGCCGGCCGGCAAGCCGGCCATCAATAGCCAAGAGGTGGCTGAGAAGACGCCGGCGCCGAAACCAGCGGGTCAGCAAAGGCCGGCGAACGGCCGCTCCGGTGTCCCAGATAGCGCCAAGTCTAAGCTAAGCATGAATTCAATGGTGGTGGTTGCGTTAGGCGATGGGAAGAGCTCCTCTCAGCAAGACAAGGACCCCCCGGTGGAGGCCAAGGGGAGTCCCAAGCAGAGCCGAGAGCAAGACAGTAGACCCTCCAACCTCAAGCGGGATGCCGGCGGCAATAAGGTGAGGAGGGGATTAAAGCGCTGGCTGGTCCCTAACCTTGACGCTTCTTCCAGTCCTTGAACGAGTCCCTGTCCCCTCCCTGTGCGCGACTTCTGCACTCGGCGCCACCAAACTGGTTGGCGCCATGCAGCGTCGGTTGGGAGGTGCGTTCGGAAGCGGCTTAAACCTGGAGGCGTTTGGCGGAAGGGAGAAAAGAGCCGGCTCTTCACGATGCAGATTTCCGAACGGACACGCGGTGTTCGTTCCTTCTGTTGGCGGTTCCTGAGATTCTCCCGTTGCGAGCTGTGGCTTCTTGGGCGGCATCTCGGCTGCTTTGCGTAGACCCCATCCTGAAGTCAGATAAGTGACCCGTAAAAACCACTGGTGTGCTGAATGCTCAGGTCTTAAGAACGATTGGCACGGTCTCAACTTGTAGTGTGTAAAGAATGCCACTTCTTTGACGGTTGATTGTGCTCGCGAGGCCTCTGTGCTCATTGCTCACCCTCTTCCCACTTCTCCTCCCCAGGTGCCGGCTGAGAGAAATACCAGAAGCTCTAAAAACAATCCTAAACCCAAAGAGGTAAGGGAGTCCATTGACACTGTTCTTGTCACCCAAGGGAATGGCACGTGGGAAGGACTTTAGGCAGGGGTGGGGTGGGGTCAAACTTGATTTCATTGAGGGTTTCATTAGGGTAGTATTGAGCTTGGGGTGGGCGTAGCCAGTTTGATGTCACTCACGTCGGGTATGGGCACAAATGAGAGAGGGAGGGAGAGGAGAGGGAGACATAGATACATAGGTTGGTTGGATGCAGAAATAGACTCCAAAAAAGACAAGCCAGATGCTTATCTGCTTCTTTGAACCTATAAAAGATGATCTTCATTCTAGATCGCCCTCTAAAGCAAGGGGTGGACAGCTCTGGCAACTTTACATCCTGTGGAATTATGGGAGTTGAAGTCCACAGGTTGTACAGTCATTCCGAAGCATCCCCTGACTCTTGTGTTGCCTGCATGCCTTCTATTTTGTCTTCTGATATCTGCCACAATGACATGTGTGTCTCTACGTCATTTACAAATCAAGTGATGTAATACCATGGATTTGTGGTTATTTCCCCCTCCCTGTGTCTTTCTGTAGGAAGAGGAGCTTTTTCCATTTAATTTGGATGAGTTTGTGACCATGGATGAAGTTGTCGATGAAGCTGAGCCCCCTCAGCCTAAGAAGAACCCCGTAAGGGGCAAAAGGAAGGACCCCCCAAAGAAAAACCTTCCCTATGAGCCAGTCTCCAAGAGGAAGAAAGGCAAGGGGTCGGCTGCCCCCGTGGCCGAGAGCGAGGTCTCCTTCGTGACCTTGGATGAAATCGGAGAAGACGAAGGCGGGATGGGCCAAGCGGACCTTCTGAGCTTGGAAGCCATGACTGATGACGCCCAGGGACTGGTCACGGTTGACGAAGTGAACGAAGAGGAGGAGCTGATCGAGGAAGATATGAAAGATCCCCAGTCGCTGGTCACTTTGGATGAGATCTCCGAGCAAGAGGACGTTGCTCTCCCGGAGGCGGCCAAGGGAGCTTTTGCTTCAGGGGAGAGCGAGCCGGATCTCAAAACGGAGCCTTTGGTGACGGTGGATGAGGTCGGAGAGGTGGAAGAGCTTCCCTTGAACCAGCTTTCCCACTTCAAGGACGAGGAGGTGCTCAAATGCTGCAAGGAGGACGAGAAAGGTGGGGTTGAAGAAGCCGGGGACTTTCTCTCTTCCCAAATCCCGGACGACCCCAGCATTTTAGTCACGGTGGACGAGATTCACGAAGACAGCGACGACCAGCCCTTGATGACTATAGACGAAGTGACTGAAGACGACGAAGATTTCCTGGAAGACTTCAACCGCCTGAAAGAAGACTTTACCTTTGTTACCGTTGACGAGGTGGGCAGCGAAGAGGAGGAGGAAGAGAAGCCCAGCACGCCTGCCAGCAGAAATTTGGAAGGAGCAACCAAAACGGCACCGGAGAAACGAGCCGACGAGAATATCCAATCTTCTGCGGAATCAGAAAACTTTAAAATTCCACTCAACCCCCCGCCAGAACGGAGGAAAAGCGTTCAAGGTAAACCCCTGGAGGGTGAAGCATCTGCAGCCCAGCTGGGGGGTCCTGAGAATGAGAAGCCCGTGGAAGAGGAGGTGGAACTGGCTAGGGAAACGATTCCCCTAGAGTGCGAAGAAAAGGAGGAAGAGAAAGATGTGGAACAAACAGGCACACTCACGGAATCTGACTCAGGTTGCAAGCAGCTGCGGACAGGTAGGAAGCGGATCGGCCTCGAGGTGGAGAGACCCTCCAAGAAGCAGCGACACCTTGTTGAGGAGCAGGCCGGAAGCCTAAAGGTGCCCCTTCTCTCTGCAGAGCCAGCTGGGAACCAGAAGGAGCAGCCTTGCAGCAAGGGAAGCGACTCCCAAGAGGAGCAGCAATCGCTCGGTAAGGGTGCCTTTAATTAAATCATGAGCCTCAAGCCAAGCTTCAAAAGAAATCCAGTTATTTATTAAGAGCAACATGTCCGCGCACACCCCAGTGAAGCCAGCTCTGACCCCATGTAATTTACAGCCCAATTATGACCCTGTTTCCTCTTCCCCGCCCCAGGGTGTGTCATAAATGACATTCTCCAAGGAAGCAAGTGAAGCCAGCTCTGACCCCATGTAATTTACGACCCAATTATGACCCTGTTTCCCCTGCCCCAGGGTGTGTCATAAATGACATTCTCCAAGGAAGCAAGTGAAGCCAGCTCTGACCCCATGTAATTTACAGCCCAATTATGACCCTGTTTCCTCTCCCCCGCCCCAGGGTGTGTCATAAATCACATTCTCCAAGGAAGCACTTTTGGGGCTGTAGAGATCACGCCCCTCCGGGTGATGTAGGTAACCTAGGATGCAGCCTTGAGAAAGGTGTTTGTGCTGCTCCATCAGTCCCCACCCCCCTCCTTGCCTATGGCAACTCAAGAGCAGGTCAGGGATGCTTTGTGAATTGACACATAGCAGGTGGGAGAAGGAACTTCCGGTGGTGGTGGCGCAGTGGTTAGAATGCAGCATGGCAGGCAATAACTCTGCCCACTGCCAGCTCAAGGTTGAATCAGCCTTCCGTGCTTCTGAGGTCAGTAAAATGAGGACCCAGATTGATTGGGGAGGGGGGGCACGACACTGCACCCCCTTTTTTGGGGGGGGGGAAATTGGACTGTCTGATTGGGGTGTGCCTTACTGGGGTTGGTTAATGGATCAGATGATTATTCTAGACAGTTTAACAAAATGGAGAAGCTTCTTAAAATAAACGCTCGATCTGAAGAGGCCCAGTGCTGTTGTATCTCCCTTTAAATAGCAGAGAATAACTAGACATCCAGAAAGCCACAACAATTTTAACAGCATCTGTACAAGTACAGCCTGGAACGTAACACCACAAACAGGGCATCTCTTCTGTACTCTTGACTGTTTGCTGCAAGGAGGAAAATTTCTGGGCGGCAGAGGCAGATTTTTTCCCATTGTTTTCCTCCCCAAAAGCTAGGTGCGTCTTATACTCAAAAAATACGGTAGCCCTGGTTCAGCAGAAACAAAGGTTGTGGCCATTCCAGGTTTTAAATGCAGGGAAGTCCTGGAGGCTGTGAGGGGCAGCAGCCTTTGGCCAAACCCTGGCAAGGAAGAAATGGCTTTGGGTGCAGGGAGCTTCACCATCCGGGACTTTAAACTCCTTTGTTCTGGATGGGGGTGGTGGTGGTGGCTCTGCCCCATACAGACCCAGCCTTTGCCTTGGGGTTCCTCCTGGGCTCCTCCTGCCCCAGGACCCCACAGTTCAGCCCCGAGATACAAATGTCCTCTTCCACAGTGGCTTTCTATGGATTTTGGATTGGGAGGCGCGCAGAGTTGGTTGAAAGACGGGCGGCCGTGTTAAGCGTGTCAAATCAAAACATCCCCATCGATTGAGACTTCTGTCCTGACAGGCGACGGGGTGAGGCCTACAGAGGATGCTGCAGCTGAAGCCACCGAAATGGAGGTGGAAGGAAGCCCGGCGGCCACTCCTGAGGAGGAGGGGAAGGGAGACGCTGGGGCGATGCCATCCCCGAGCCCAGGGGTTTCCACAGAGGGCATGGCGGCTGGAGAACCACAGGCGGCGTCCAAACCAACTGCCCAGAATCCTGAGCCTTCACAGCCCTCCGAAAAGCCTAGCAGAGGTAGGAGCCTGAGCGAGAGGGAGAGAGGGAGGAGCGCCTTGGCCCCATTCTTGGCTCTGCCCTCATGGCTGCAGCCGTTGCTGTCACCAAGCAGGGCAGCATCTCTTGCAACTCACTCTTATGTGGGGCTGCCCTTGAGAAGTATCCGGACGCCCCTGTTGCTTCAAGAGGGCAGCAGCCCCCATTGTTTTGTGCAGGCCCAGGGGTGCTTGTGCGGTGCCCCCAAGTGCAATTCAAGGTGCTGGTTGTCGAAGCCCTTCACGGCCTGGGAGCAGGTTATTTGAAAGACCCTCAGTGGCCTCCATCCGCCTGACCCACCAGAGAGGGCAGGCACGGGACGTTACTGGCCCCCTCTCTCTAAGGGGGTCCGTTTGCTGGGGCCCAGAAGAAGGGCCTTCTCTGTGGTGGCCCCCTCCCTGTGGAACATCATCCTCGCAGAGATTAGATTGGCCCCCACTTGCCCCCCTTTCGCAAGGCCCTGAAGACCCGGTCCTGCCAATGGGCTTGGAGAACCCGGGGTTGGGGGGGGGACCCTCAAGTGGCTCATTGGATGGGCTGCTGTCGACTGTTCTCTTCTTTTGGCTTGCCCTGTCACACTGGTGGGGTGGGGGGTGGGGGCGCTTGGGGGTTCCTCGGGCTGGTGGTTTTTGTTTTTGTTTGTTTACTGCTGGCTTATTTGTCTGAGTTGATTGTTCCTTGATTGGGATGGGCGGGGGTGGGGTATGGTTTTTGTTCCGATTGCATGTGGGGCTTTTATTTTTTGTGAAGCCGCCCAGAGTGAGCGGGCGACCATATACATTTTCTAGATAAATCCATAAATCTGAAGCTTGGAGAAGCAAGTAAAGAGGCAGTGTCAAGCCTAGGAAACCAGGAGCCAAGGTGGTTGAAGTGAAAGGGGCTTTGTGTATTCCATGATAGCACTCTACAAGGATCAGGGCTGGCCTTGGATCTCTTGTGGGGACAAAGGGACTCCAGACTGATGGTGTGCTTGACCCCTCCCTTGGCTCAACCCGGTCATCTCCTACAGGGGCGGGTGGGCAGCTACTAGCCACCTATGGAAAGAGCGTGGCACAATGGCACTTGCCAGGTTTGCTAATCTGAACGTCACTATTGTAGATCGGGTGGAATCCCAATGTGAAGAACCAGAAAGTAAACAGAGAAAAGTAGATTCCTCAGAGAAACCGAAGGCGCCAAGCCAGCTGAAAGGTAGGCTGAAAGGAAACCCTGGTGAAGGCCTCCAGGGTTCAGCGGAGGTCCCTTGCCGAGAATGGCAGCTTCCTTGTCTTTGCTGTACTTTGAACTCGGTACTGATGCCTGAGCAGTTGAGAGCTGGTTCTCCTGTGCACCGCTTGGAGAATCCACGCGTGGGGTTAACTTTGTCCATTTGCCTGGAGGTGGAGTTAGACAAAAGCCTTGTTCCTCCCTCCCTCCAAAGACCGCAGGCAGTTGGGGGGCTCTGAAGTGGCCCCCAAACACTGAGGCCAGGAAGCGGAAAGCGAAAGAGAATCCCTGTCTGGCATTTCTTGGTTTAGGAAATAATTGAAGTGATAATTGAAAAGGGGGAAAACTAGGGAGTAGATTAAAAATAAGCACCAA
Organism: Rhabdophis nuchalis; assembly: GCA_039707465.1. NCBI lineage: Eukaryota > Metazoa > Chordata > Lepidosauria > Squamata > Natricidae > Rhabdophis > Rhabdophis nuchalis. The sequence continues at coordinate 2,614,494 of CM077648.1, forward strand.
GACGCTTCTGGCTCTGTTTAAGTAGCTGTGTTATTATTATTAATTATTAAGTAGCTGTGTGGTGTGAAGGGCAGCCAACGGACTAGAGATAGATAGATGGAAGGGAGGGAGGGGGGAGAATATGATTGAAGATGGATAGATAGAGGATGGATGGATGGACGGATGGATGGATGGATATGATAGACAGACAGACAAACAGACAGATAGATAGATGGGAGACATAGATGGATAGAGGATAGATAGATAGATAGATAGATAGATAGATAGATAGATAGATAGATAGATAGATAGATAGATAGATAGATAGATAGATAGATAGATAGATGAGAGAGAGAGATGGATAGAGCATAGATATCAGATAGATAGATGGATGAGAGAGATGGATGGATAGAGGATAGATATAGAAGAAAAATAGATGATAGATAGATATAGATAGATAGATAGATGATAGATAGATAGATAGATAGATAGATAGATAGATAGATAGATAGATAGATAGATGAGAGAGAGAGATGGATAGAGCATAGATATCAGATAGATGGATGAGAGAGATAGATGGATAGAGGATAGATATAGAAGAAAAATAGATGATAGATAGAGAGAGAGAGAGAGAGAGAGAGAGAGAGAGAGATGAGAGAGAGAGATGGATAGAGCATAGATATCAGATAGATAGATGGATGAGAGAGATGGATGGATAGAGGATAGATATAGAAGAAAGATGGATGGATGGGTGGATGAGAGAGATGGATGGATAGAGGATAGATATAGAGAATAAATGGATGGATGGGCGGGGGAAGATATGATAGATGAATAGAGGATGGATATGATAGAGGATGGAGAGAGAGAGAGAGAAGAGGGAGGGAGAGAGGGAGGGAGATGAAAGGATGAACTGAACCTGGTCCTTGTTGATCTAGAAGTTCTTTGTTTTGTGGTCTTCTTCCTAGATTTAGACTTCCTTGTCCCCAAAGCCGGCTTCTTTTGTCAGATCTGCTCCTGCTTCTGTGTGGATGAAGCCTCCATGAAGAGCCACTGCCAGTCTCCGCTCCACCAGCAGAACATGGAGGTACCGCTTTTCCACCTGGGCAAGGAGCCCCAAGGACGAAACCTTTGGGGCTCAGGGTGCGAATCCCGCCCTTCCCTCCTGCAGTGGCCCTGCAAAACCCCCTGGACCCCATTCCAAGGATCCCCCTGCAGAGAAATCCTCCCGGGGTCTTTGTGGTAGGAAAGGAGATCGAGGAGAAAGCCAGGAGGCTCAAAGGATCCCCATAACCACAGCTAGTCCTCAACCTACGACCACCACTGAGCCTAAACTTTATGTGGCTAAGTGAGAAATTTGTTGAGTGAATTCTGCTCCATTTTACAACTTTTCTTGCCACGGATGTTAAGTGACTCACTGAAGCGGTTAAGTTAGTGACAGGGGATGTTAAGTGAATCGGGCTTCCCCCATTGACTTTGCTTGTCAGAAGGTCCCGAAAGGTCCCAAAATGACCCCGAGGCACTGTGACCGTCGTAAATATGAACCAGCTATCAAGCGTCCAGTGTAAATCACCTGACCCTGGGGAGGCTGCAAGGAAGGGTTGCAACTGTGATAAATGGTCCTAAAGTCACCTCTTTCACTGCTGTTTCTCAGGGCTGTTGTAACTTTGAACGGTCACTAAATGAACGGTCGTCAGTCAAGGACTACCTGCGCTTCCCCTGTCCCACCCATGTATGCGATCAGAAGTTTCCTCATTTTCTTTCTTGCCTCTCAAGCCATTCCCCAAATCCTTACTAATCGGGGAACCGACTCGCTCTGGTGGGGGGGGGGGGAGCTGCAGAGGGTGTGCGGAGGCCCCAAAATCACACACACATACACACACACACACACACACACACACACACACACACACACACACACGGGAGAGAATATTTGCAGCTGAGAGTTTAAATGAGGAGTCGGAGATTGCCTTCCATACCCGAACTAGGTAACATCAGCGCTAGTGACCCGGTTTGGGTCAGGGGTTCAAGTAAGCGTGGATGGATTTGGAAGAGGCAAAGGCCTGGCCTGAGCATCTGGGGGGGGGGGGGGGGGGAGCCTTAACCTGCCTGCACTTGTTAGGGAAAAAAAGATTTGATGCCCTGGGGGTCAGCATGGCTGCCTGCGGAAATCCACAAGTCTTAAAGTGGCCAAGGTTGGAGCCCCCTGCCCTAGTGCATTGTGCCGTGGGCAGGATGGCTCTATGGTTGTTTTGAAAAAGCAGACTGTTCTAGGAATCCTCGGGGAAGGGCGTGAGAGAATAAGACTAACAATGTAGGGCGCTGTCTAACAAAATGAAATTCAAGGGTGAAAAAAGCAAGGTTCTACATTTAGGCAAGAAAACCCAAATGCACAAGTACAGTATAGGTGGTACCTGGCTCAATAGCAGTAACTGTGAGAGGGATCTTGGAGTCCTAGTGGACAACCATTTAGATAGGAGCCAGCCGTGGGCAGCAGCTGCCAAAAAAGCCATCACAGTTCTGGGCTGCATAAACGGAGAGATAGAATAAATCCTGTGAAGGGTTAATACCACTTTATAAGGCCTTGGAAGGCCACACCTCGATTACTGCATTCAGTTTTGGTCACCACAATGTAAAAAAAGACGTGGAGACTCTGGAAAGAGTGCAGAGAAGAGCAACCAAGATGATTAGGGGACTGGAGGCTAAAACATATGAAGAACGGTTGCAGGAACTGGGTAGGTCTAGTTTGATGAAGAGAAGGACCAGGGGAGACATGATAGCAGTGTTCCGATATCTCAGAGGGTGCCACAAAGAAGACGGAGTCAAACTATTCTCCAAAGCACCTGAGGGCAGAACAAGAAGCAATGGGTGGAAACTAATCAAGGAGAGAAGCAACTTAGAACTGAGGAGAAATTTCCTGACAGTGAGAACATTCAATCAGTGGAACAGAAGTTGCCTCCAGAGGTTGTGAATTCCCCAACACTGCAAGTCTTTAAGAAGACGTTGGATAGGCATTTGTCTGAAACGGTATAGGGTTTCCTGCCTAGGCAGGGGTTGGACTAGAAGACCTCTAAGGTCCCTTCCAACTCTGCTATTGTATTGCATTGCATTGTATTGTATTGTAGAGCCCTGAACAGAGACCCCAGCCCATCCCCCCTGCAATCAACAGCCAGACCAGCATAGGTGAACTCCTAAGGTTAGCATCAGACCAATAATCAAGTAAGCAATACCCCAATCAGGAAACTGGCAAAGAAGCCAACAGCCCAACCAATGAGTCTCTTAAGACATTCCCCCACCAAAACTGACAGGATCCGACCTTAGCCAAAAGGATGCGTGGAATGCGCTCCTTCCCACTTCCCTCACTGTGGCAACTTTAGGAGTTGGCACTAGCACTGATGATGTTAACTAGTTTGGGTCGTGAAGCGTCTGCAAGGAAACCATCAAGCTCAGAGAGCACCAAGGACCTCACAGTCGTCCTCCTCCTTGCAAACCCTACCCCCTTCTGGCACTGATGATATTCTCTAGTTGGGTCATGAAACGCCTGCAAGGAAACCACCAGGTTCAGAGAGCACCCAAGACCCCCCTCATGTCAGTCTTGAGCTGCAAGTACTCTCTTTGCTTGGATCCCTGAAGTTTTGTGGGCAGGCCTGGGTGTCACACTTTGAAAAAATGCAGATAAAACGATAGAAAGAAAACAACTTCCTCAGAAACGCTTTTGGGGGGCAAAATAAAAGCTTCACCCTCTTATAATTTGTCATAAAGCAAAAGTTTTCCCATCTTTTTCAGAAATTCATGATCAAGAGCCCAGCAGAGGAGAAAGACAAAGGAGAGACGGAGAAAGAGAGTTTAACGTGATACGGAGAGCGGAAGGGCCTCTGCAGGATTTCATTGAGGGTCCAGTTGCTTCTTTGCGTTCTGTTCCTGGGGTTTTTTTGTTTGTTTTTTGTTTTTTACTTGGTTCCTTTTGAAGGTTTCCAGGCCGTCTTCACTTCGGTTCCTTCAGAGAAGCTATTAAAATTGTGTAGTGGTTTTTATTTCCTTCCACAATAACGTTGGAAGCGCTCAAATAAATTCTTACCGTAGAGCCAAGAGGTTGGGTTTCCATTTTGGATTCTGAGTGCCGTTTATTTATTTATTTATGTATTTATTTAATTAGACTTTTATACTGCCCCCTCTCTGGGTAGGACTCCGGGCGGTGCACAGCAGATAAAAATACACATAATACATACACCTGAATAAATACATTCATACCACTAAAACCAAATTAGATTAAAAACTCTGCTAAAAATTTAAGACACTACAACGCTATAAAATTAATTACTAAAATCTACGTCTAAAGTCTAAACCAGGCCGGCCAGGTGGAAAAAATATGTCTTGAGCTCCCGGCGGATGAGGCGCAGGTCCGTGATAGTGCGGATATTGGGGGGCAGGTCGTTCCAGAGAGCCGGGCCCGCCACAGAGAAGGCCCTACCCCTGGGGATCGCCAGATGGCATTGACCGGCCGACGGCACCCTGAGGAGCCCCCCCCCATGTGAGCGGACAGGTCGAAGGGAGGTATGTGGTAGGAGGCGGTCTCGCAAATACCCAGGTCCCGTGCCATGGAGCGATTTAAAGATGGTCACCAGCACCTTGAAGCGCACCCGGAAGGCCACAGGCAGCCAGTGCAGCTTGCGCAGGAGCGGTGTCCAAATGTTCTCTAGGCGTGCAGAGTGGAGCTCTTTGGAACGTCAGTGGTGCACCCCAGGTTTCCTCCACGGACACATGGATGGGGGTCTTCTCAGCAGTTTTAGCCGGTGTCTGGTATTTTGCCATCGTATTTGGCACAATTGTCACCCCCAACCGCACTGCATCAAAGGCGAGATTATCCTAGCCAGCAGAATTCCAGGGCAAATTGGAAATGTATTCTCCGCGTGTCCTTTATTTATTGATTAGCCCTGGGGCCCTGTCAAAGTACAGGGTTCCAGAAACAAAGGATTACTAACACTTGATAAAAGCAATTTAAAACTGAGTTGGATAAAATACGATTTAAAATGAAGTTGGAATAAAATATTATAATTTGAGATGTAAATGTCCAAACCGGAGCCAGAAGTTTATCGGACAATTGCAGACATTTAGAACGTAGAAGAGCAGGGTTGGGGCAGGAGGCTCCCTCATGTCAGCCAAGTGGCTGTCCAGTCTCTTCTTAAAAACCTCCAGTGATGAACCAAAGGGGTCTTTTTTTTTTCTTCAAGAGGCAATGGGACTTTCTGGGTTCCCCCCCCCCTTTTGAAGACGTTTCGCTTCTCATCCAAGGAGCTTCTTCAGTTCAACCCTAGCCCAGAGCTGATGAAGCTTCTTGGATGAGAAGCGAAACCTTTTCAAGGAAAATAACCAAGGAAATCTGTGGAGATTCTCCATCATGCTTGTCCCAAAAGTGCTTTTTTTCAGAGGGCAACGGAACTTTTTGTGTTTTTTTCCCCTTTTGAAGACGTTTCGCTTCTCATCCAAGAAGCTTCTTCAGCTCTGACAGGATAGTGGGGTGCCGACCTCCAGGGATGAAGCACCCACAACTAGGAACAAGCAGAACACTTTGGGAAACATCCCGAATTCTCAAAACAATTCAGCAGAAACCCTTAAAAGGATCCATTTCCACTTGGATTATTAGGTTCTTCCTGCGATCGGCCCATTGTATCAACCAGGCGTCTCCAGCCGTGGCCACTTTCAGACTGGTGGACTTCAAGTCCCAGAATTGAACTCTTGGAGTCGAAGTCCACAAGGTTGGAGACCCCGTTCTACCTGGTCTAGCAAGAGAGGAAGTTTTGGAGGCCCACCTCAGAGGAGATCAGAGACTGAGGTCAGGGTGGCAGCTGAAGCACAGCCCTCTTCTCCAAGTGGCCTTCTCTGCCAGGTCTAGCCAGGAGAAGAATGGTCCAAAAAAACCCATATCAGACAAGTATCAGAATAACAGAGTTGGAAGGGACCTTGTAAGTCATCTAGTCCAACCCCTGCCCAGGAATGAGACCCTGCACCATTCCTGGCAGAGGGCACTCCAGTCTCTTCCTGAAGGCCTCCAACGATGCAGCTCCCACAACCTCCAGAGGCAACTGGGGGATTGGAAATTCCTCCTTACTGCCAGGTTGAATCTCTCCTGGATCAGGGATGGTTTTCTTGGGGGAACAGCCTGGTCCTCAGGTTTCGTGGACCCCCATTTTTGCCCCTTTAGGACAAGGGGGGAAGACGGGCCTCCATAAGGCAGCATGCAGGTGGGAAGACCCCATTTTTATTAAGAGCATCGCAGGGGCTTTGTATTGAGTGGTTCAGTTGTGACTGCAGTTTTATTCTTTGCTGCTTGGCTGGATAGCCGTACACCTGTGTGTAACTCAGGGGACACAAGTGACTTCAGTATGGCTGAATGCAGGTGAGCCCTTTTGGGCCCTGAGCCTTCCCCAAATGCTTGCTTGCTTTCCTTTCTCTGGCCGTTAAAAGTCCAGCAAGAAGAAAGCAAACACCGAAAGTCTGCTTTCCCTCGGCAACTGGCTTGTGGTTGGGCCGGACCCGAAGGTATGCATAGTTGTGTGTTTGCGTGTGTGCATGGATAGAAGTGTGGAAATTTGAGGAGAATCAACCTCGAGTTACGGAATTTCCTGACACCGAGAACAATTAGTGGAACAGCTTGCCACTAGAGGTTGTGAATGCTCCATCTCTGGAGGTTTCTAAGAAGAGACTGGACAGCCGTTTGCTTGGAATGATACAGGTTTCCTGCTGAATCAGGGGGTTGGACTAGAAGACCTCTGAGGTCCCTTCCAAGTCTGTTATTCTTTAAGTGACTCAGAGCAATAGCACAGGGGAAAGATGTAGCAGCCACATCCATGACTGATAGTCTTCTCACACACTAGACAAACCTGTGAACTGACTCTGGGTTGGGCTGGACCCAAGTGTCTGGGTGCCTGTGTGGAGGAGATTTGAGAAGGAGAGAAGCAACCTGGAAGAAAGGAGGAATTTCCTGACCGGGAGGACAATTAACCAGTGGAACTGCCTGCCTCCAGAAGTTGTGAGTGCTCCATCCCTGGAGGTTTTGAAGAAGGGACCGGACAGCCGTTTGTCTGAAATGGTAGAAAGTATCCTGCTTGTGTAGTAGAGGGTTGGACTAGAAGACCTCCAAGGTCCCTCCCAATTCTGTTCTTCTATTTACTGCCTGGTGTTTGGGCTGGGACTGAATCAGTGGTGAGATCCATGTCTTTTGGGGTTGGGTGGGCGTGCCAGGGGAAGGATGCTGCAAAATCCCCAATTCCCACCCAATCAGCTGGGACTCTGGAGGCATTTGCCGGTTCTCCAAACCACTCAAAATTTCCGCTACTGGTTCTCCAGAACCGGTCAGAACCTGCTGGATTTCAGCCCTGCTCTGAGTGTGTGTGTGTGTGTGTGTGTGTGTGTGTGTGTGTGTGTGTACAACTCCAGCCAGGATCCTCCTCCACCGCCATGCTTCTGGCTGAGTCCAATCCCAGCCCCTTTGCCCTTTAAGTAGCCCAGCCCCAGCGCTGACCCCCCCAGTGAGCATCCCTGGAGCTCCGCTGCTCAGCCCGGCGGTGCGGCCCCTTTAAGAGCTCCCGGCCGGTGCCCGAGCCCTGCGCCAAGAGCAGCTGAGCCGGGCCGGGCCGGGCGCAGAGGGAGCAAGGGGGCGTCCGGCGGCCTTTCTCCCCCCCAGACCGGCCCGGCCCGCTCCCGAGAATGCTCCGCGTCTTCCTCCTCCATGGCCAGCAGGTCCAGACTCCGGACACGGATATTAGCGACGCCTATTGCTCCGTGGTCTTCGCAGGTGAGAGGGAGGGAGGAGTATGACTTGGCAGGCTTTCTTTCTTTCTTTCTCTCTCTCTCTCTCTTCCTTTCTTTCTTCCCCTTCCTTCCTTCCTTTCTTCTGTATCTCAATTGCTGCCTTCCTTCCTATTTCCATCCCTTCCCTTCTCTCTTTCCGTCTCTCCTTTCCTCTTTTTCTCTTTCTCTCTCTTTCCTCCTTTCTCTCTTTCTCTGTATATCTCAATTGCTGCCTTCCTTCCTATAATAATAATAAATAATAAATTTAATTTATAGACCGCTTCCTCTCCCCTAGGGGACTCGGAGCGGTGCACAGGGAAGTTAAAAATACAATAAATATACATAAATAATTAAATAAAAGGCAAATTAAACAATTATCCCTGCGCTAAAATCCCCCAATTAAATTACTATTTCCTTCCCTTCTCTCTTTCCCTCTCTCCTTTCCTCTTTCTATCTCTTCCTCTCTCTCTCTCTCTTCCTTCCTTCCTTCCTTCCTTTCTTCCTTCCTTTCTCTGTATATCTCAATTGCTGCCTTCCTTCCTATTTCCTTCCCTTCTCTCTTTCTCTCTCACCTTTCGTCTCTCTCTCTTTCCTTCTTACTTTCTCTGTATATCTCAACTGCTGCCTTCCTTCCTATTTCCTTCCCTTCTCTCTTTCTCTCTCACCTTTCGTCTCTCTCTCTTTCCTTCTTACTTTCTCTGTATATCTCAACTGCTGCCTGCCTTCCTACCTATTTCCCTTCCCTTCTCTCTCTTTCCTTCTCTCTTCTCCCCCCTCTTTTCCTCTCTTTCTCTCTCTCTCTCTCTCTTTTTCTTTTTTTCTATCTCACTATCCATTTATCTCTCTTTGTCTGTCTCTCTGTTTCTCTGTCTGTCTCTCTTTTTAAGCTGCACGTCTCTCTCACAGAGGGACTCTGGCTGACACACAAAATATTAAAATACCAAAGCAGTCCATCATAGTTAAAAGAGGCAGGGGGAAGGGAAGGGGGGATGAAAGCCCTGTGAAGAAGGACCTGAAAAGCCCAGCTGGTGGTTTTTTTTGGGGGGGGGGGGTTGCTCCTCCCACTTTCAGGTGGCAGCCAGGACTCCTCCCTCTGACCTCCCCCCACAGGCAGGGCACCCCGGCTGTCTTGGGTCGGGGTCCCCACCGGAGCTGCTCCTCCGCTGGAGAGAGAGGCAGGATTTAGAGGAGCCGGAAGGCTGAGGGACCCTGAGGGGTTTCCAGGGTTGTGGGGATGCCTGGCCCAGCCTGGGTGTGGTTAGTTGAGGAGCATTGGGCCATTGACCTGGAATTAAGGAGAGATTTCCTAACCTTGAGGACAATTAACCAGGGGAACAGCTTGCCACCAGAAGCCGTGGGTGCTTCATCACTGGAGGTTTTAAAGCAGAGACTGGACAGCCATAGGTCTGGAACGGTTTAGGGTTTCCTGCCTGAGCAGGGCGTTGAGGGGTCTCCAACCTTTGCAACCTTAAGTCTGAAGGACTTCAGCTGCCAGAATTCTCCAGCCAGCAAAGCTGTCAGTGTCAGGGCCTGGGCCAGGGGTCTCCAACCTTTGCAACGTTAAGTCTGAAGGACTTCAGCTCCCAGACTTCTCCAGCCAGCAAAGAATTCTGGGAGCTGAAGTCCTTCAGACTTAAAGTTGCAAAGGTTGGAGCCCCTTGGACTAGATGACCTCCCATGGGCTGGTCCTGCATTCCCCCTCCTTTTTTCCCTCTCCTTTCTCTACTTTGCAATTTCACTTCTTCAAATGTTTCTTCCAACCGCTACCAGGATGAGGGGCAGGAAGGAACAGCGGGCGAGGGGCATTACGAGGGTCTCTGACCTGGCAGACAGTGAGAGGAAACACCGCCTGGCTTTTCAGGGACGTGAAAATAAAAATCTATCTCAGCGGCTGGGTGGGGCATGTCAGAGACGAGGGTCTCCACGGCAGGGATCCAAAAAAATGGAGAGAGCAGAGGTCAAGAATCTTGACCTTTCTGACCATTCCCTCCATCCTCATGGCTCTCCTTGGGCAGAGACGCTAAAGGAGGTGGACCTTAACTCCCAGAATTCCATAGCCAGCACAGGGAACTCTGGGAGTTGGAGTCCACAAGCCTTAAAGTGGCCCAGTTTGAAAGACTCTGATCTAGTTGGAGAGATTGCAGAGGAAGGGATTACAAGAGAGTAAGCTATGCTGGCTGGGGAATTCTGGGATTTGGAGTCCACAAGCCTTAAAGTGGCCCAGTTTGAAAGACTCTGATCTAGTTGGAGAGATTGCAGAGGAAGGGATTACAAGAGAGTAAACTATGCTGGCTGGGGAATTCTGGGAGTTGGAGTCCACCAGTCTTCAAGTGGCCCAGTTTGAAGGCCTCTGATCTAAGGGGAGAGATTGCAGAGGAAGGGATTGCAAGAGAGTAAACTATGCTGGCTGGGGAATTCTGGGAGTTGGAGTCCACCAGTCTTCAAGTGGCCCAGTTTGAAGGCCTCTGATCTAAGGGGAGAGATTGCAGAGGAAAGGATTACAAGAGAGTAAACTATGCTGGCTGGGGAATTCTGGGAGTTGGAGTCCACCAGTCTTCAAGTGGCCCAGTTTGAAGACCTCTGCTATAGGGTCTGCTGCTTGAGCAGGGGGCTGGACTAGAAGGCCTCCAAGGTCCCTTCCAGCTCTGTTATTCTGTGTTTGGCTCTGTGTCTGAGTCCAGGACATGCTCGGATGCTCCTCCTCCCACATCGTATCCCAGCCAGTTCTGGCGATAAGCATCCTGGCCAGTATCAACCCTGCTATCTCCTTATTATATCCAACCAATTTCGTTGTATTTAAGTACAAGAACAATCAAGATTATTACTTCTATCCCCTCTGATTTAGGGCCCTGTGAGTCTCCCAGATGGGCCAGCAAATAAATGGAATAAATAAAGAAGCAATCAAATAATCCATCAGCCTCTCAAGCGGCCTTTAAAAGTGGGAGATCAAAGCAAGCAGCAGTGCCCATTCTCTGGATCAATCCTGACACAAGTGGGAAGCAGAGTGCCCTCTGCACAAGCTCCTAGGCACTCTTGCATTGAAGACGGCAGATGGACATAGGCTCAGTTGGGCTTCTTTCTATATATCTATAGCTATATATATAGGAAGAGTATAAAATATTATATCTCTATCTATCTATCTATCTATCTATCTATCTATCTATCTATCTATCTATCTATCTATCTATCTATCTATCTATCTATCATCTATCTATCTATCGTGTTTGGCCGATAGATAAATAAATAAATAAATAAATAAATAATCAATCCATAAATCAATAAACCAATTAGTCAATAAATCAATAAATCAATAAATCAATAAATAAGACTAGTATAGATCTATTTCAAGCTATTTAGCTCTCCTCAGCTAGCCACACCCTTACTGGGATTCAAACCAGGGAAAGTATTACATGTGAGGCAGTTGTAATTGCCACTAGGCCACAGGTTCTCCTCCTAGATCAGCTGAGCCAGGGGAATAAGTATATATTGTGTCACAACACCCTGGTAAGCCCCAGATAAGGGAGGGAGCAGAACCTCTTCCCTTCTCTGTCTTTCGGCTCACCCTAGGAGTCCATCCAGGCAGAAAGCTATTTTTTCATTGCCTTTGTTATACTTGTGTCAGGTTTGTGCTGATCAATAAATAAAGGGAGACTAGTATAGATCTATTTCGATCTATTTAGCTCTCATCAGCTAGCCATGTGACACAATATATATGTGTGTGTGTGTGTGTGTTACATTATATATATATATAAAACGTAATATATATATATATAACGTGTATATATGCTATATACACGGGAAAATACCCGAAGACAGCAATACCAGCATATGTATGTATGTATGTATGTATGTATGGTTGTGTCACAACACCCTGTTAGGGCCCCAATTAAGGGAGGAAGCATACTGCTTTCCTTTTCTGCCTTTCGGCTCATCATCAGAGACCATCTAGACAGAAAGCCATGAGTTCCGTTGTGTAAATTTTTTATATGTGTGTTAGTTTTATGAGCTGATCAATAAATTAAATTAGAGAGAGACCAGGATAGATCTATTTCGAGCTTATTAGCTCTCATCAGCTAGCCAGACCCTTACTGGGATTCGAACCAGGGAAGTATTACATTCCTTCCTTATTTGGGGCTTACCAGGGTGTTGTGGCACAAGCATATACTTATCCTCCTGTCTCAGCTGATCAGGATAAGAATCAGTAGTCTAGTGGCAATTACAACTGCCTCCCATGTAATACTTCCCTGGCTCAATCCCAGTAAGGGGATGGCTAGCTGATGAGAGCTAAAAAGCTCGAAATAGATCTATCCTGGTCTCCCTTGTTTATTTATTGATCAGCTCAAAAACCTCTCTCTCTCTCTCTCACACACACACGCAGGCCTTCTGAGGGTGGCCTGTCCATTGCATGGGAAGCCAGCCAGAGGTGATGCATAGCCCAGCCAGTGGCCCAGAGAAGCCAGGGGGGGAGGGGAGAGCCGAGAGCCCGGGACTCAGTCAAGGGATTCATTTCTCATTCATGGTGATTTGGCTTTGCTGCTCTGCCAGGGAAACTCCAACAGAACTCCCTTAAAGGTACAGGCAGCCCCCGACTGACGGCCACAATTCAGCCCAGAAGTTATGCTCCTAGGTTGTTAAGTGAGCCTTGTCCCATTTTACAGCCTTTCTTGCCATGGTTGTTAAGTGAACCTGGCTTTCCGCCCCGTTGACTTTGCTTGTCAGGAGGTCGCCAAAGGGGATCATGTGGAGGAGGAGGAGGAGGAGGAGGAGGAGGAGGAGGAGGACTGGGGGGTCCTTGGTGTTCTGTGACCTGGGTTGTTTTCAGGCAGATGTTTCATGACCCAAGTAGGTAACATCATTAGTGCTAAGGAAGGAGGGGGTTTTGGAGGAGGAGGAAAAGGAAGAAGAAGACTGGGGGGCCCTTGATGTTCTGTGACCTGAGTTGTTTCCTTGCAGACGTTTCACGACCCAACTAGGGAACATCATCAGTGCTAATAGGAAGGGTGTGTGAGAGGAGGAAAAGGAGGAGGAGGAGGAGGACGACAACGACGACGACTGTAGGATCTTTGGTGTTCTGTGACCTGTTTCCTTGCAGCCGTTTCATGACCCAACTAGGGAACATTATCAGTGCTAATAGGAAGGGTGTGTGAGAGGAGGAGGAAGGAGAAGGAAAATGAGGAGGAGGAGGAGGAGCCTAAGTTGTTTCCTTGCAGACATTTCATGACCCAACTAGGGAACATCATCAGTGCTAATAGGAAGGGTGTTTGAGAGGAGGAGGAAGGAGGAGAAGGAAAATGAGGAGGAGGAGGAGCCTAAGTTGTTTCCTTGCAGACGTTTCACGACCCAACTAGGGAACATCATCAGGGCTAGGAGGAAGGGGCTCTGCTCTCATTTCAGGGTGGAATGACATCGTCCCCTTGGAGGGACTTTCCAAAGCAGGAAGCCTGTTTTTGCCCTGATCCGGCTCTTCTGGAGTTGGGAGTCTGGGCTGAAGGAGGGTCCCTTCTGTGTTTTGAGGGTGGGAATCCAGGAGGGTCTCGGGAGGGTCTCTTCTTCTCCAATCCTGCTGAGCAGAGCAGAGCTTCCCATTCCGTGGCTGTTAGTCACGGTGGGCGAAAAGGACGTTGGGGCTTCAGGCCACGCGAGGAATCCGGCCCAGGCGAGGCGAAGAGCTTGTGGAAAATCCCCCCAGGGGGCTCAGCCCAAATGGCGGAAACTTTCTCCTCAACCCACAACTTTTACTGCCCCGTTGAAAGATTAAAGCGGGGTTTGTGCATTTCTTTAACCCTGGAGATGCCAACCTTTCCAGACAAGACCAAGAACAGACTATGAGAAAGTCTCTGGTCAGAACAATTAACCGGTGGAACTACCTGCCTCCCATCACTGGAGGTTTTTAAAGCAGAGACTGGAGGGCCATTTGTCTGGAATGGGTCTCCTGCCTGAGCGAGGGGATGGACTAGAAGACCTCCCAGGTCCCTCTGTTGGCCCCTGTTCTGTGTTCTAAAGAGGGACATGGCACTTTGAATGTTCTCCCTTTTCATGCTGGATTTCCGGGGCTTCATCTTCAAAATCTTTGCAGCTCAGGGTTGAAATGAAGGGTCAGTGGCACTCTCTGAGCTTGGCGGCTTCCTTGCTGGCGTTTCATTAGCCATCAGGGCACGGATGATGTTCCCTAGCTGGGTCATGAAACGTCTGCAATAAACCCACCCAGCTCAGAGAGCACCAGGGACCCCACAGTCCTCCCCTCCTCCTCCTTCCTCCCCTCCTCCTCCCCCTTCCCCTCCCCCTCCTCTCCCTTCTCCTCCTCTCCCTTCTAGCACGGATGATGTTCCCTAGCTGGGTTATGAAACGTCTTTAAGAAATCCACCGAGCTCAGAGAGCATCAAGGAGCCTTCATTTCAACCCTGAGCTACGAAGATTCTCCTTTATAAGTCATAATAAAGCTAAGAAGAAGGAACTTCCATGGACCCTACAGTCCTCCTCCTCCTCCTGTTAGTAACTTAACAATTGCAATGACTCACTTAACCACAGTGGCAAGGAAAGTCGTAAAAGGGAGCAAAAACCCACTTAGCACCTGTTTCCCTTAGCAACATAAATCCGGGGCTCAATTGTGGTCGTAGGTCGAGGCCTCCCTGTTAAACCCCCCCCCCCAAAGCTTTGACCTTTGGTGGCGTTCTTCCCGGCCTTCGTCTACGTCTCCTTTTGCTCCTGGTTGCAACTTCTGCCAAAACTCATGAGTCCCTGCTCAGTTTTTGGGAAAGTAGCTGCGATCCCATTTCCTCCGTTTCAAATTGACCGGTTGTCCAATATTACCTTCCCCCCTCCCCCCTCCCTCCCTCCCCCTTCCCAGTATAGTGTTTCATCCTGGGTGCCCCCTCCCCCCCTCCCCTCCCCCCCTGCCTTCTCAGGCTCTATTCATAGCTGCCTGCTTTCTCCCAGGCTGCCCCCTTGGCAGCCCTCCCAGCACCTGTCGGGGGCGATGGCTGCCCCCTTGGCAAAGGAGCGGGTGGGGTTTCTGGCTGGGAGGGGCAGAGAAGGGCCCCCGGGGCCCCTGCTTCCTGCTCCTCTTCTTGGCTTCCTGGTGGAGAATAACAAAATAGCAGAATGCAGAATAACAGAGTTGAAAGGGACCTTGGAGGTCTTCTAGTCCACCCCTCTACTCAGGCAGGAGACCCCAGACCACTCTGAAGAAATGGCTCCCCAGTCTTTTCTTGAAAACCTCCAATGTTGGCAGTGGGGAGTTGCCCATTTATTTACTACTGGTTTGGGAGCCCTGGCGCGCATGCGCAGAAGCGTCCAGGTGGTGGGCGGAGCCTCCCACTGTTGCTACGACCAGTTCTCCCGATCCGGGCCCAACCGGGAGCACCCCCTCTGCCCCCAACCTCTGGAGGGAAGCCCTTCCCCTGATTATAGGTAGTCCTCGACTTTCAACAGTTTGCTTAGTGACCGTACGAAGTACGAAGGCAATGAAAAAAGTAACTTCTGACCATTTTTCACACTTACGACCGGTGCAGTCACTTGATCAAAATTCAGGTGCTTGGCAACTGGCTCATGTTTATGACGGTTGCAGCATTCCCGGGGGGACATGACCCCCTTTTGCGACCTTCTGACAAGCAAAGGGAAAGACGGATTCACTTAACGACCGGGATACTAACTTAACAGCTGCAGTGAGTCACTTAATAAACACGGCAAGAAAGCTTATAAAATGGGGCAAAACTCAACAAATTCCTCACTTAGCAACGTAAATGTGGGGCTCAATTGTGGTCATAAGTTGAGTAATTGTTCCCACTGCCAGGAAGTTTCTCCCTAGTTCTTGGTTGCTTCTCGTCTTGATTAGTTTCCCTCTTTTATTAGTTTTGCTTTGTTGTTTTCAGGTCCTTGCGTATCCTCTTACTGTAATTGTTTTCCGGATGGTGGGATAGTAGAAATACTCTCATTTTGGGCCCCCAACCAGCCAGGATGGAGTTTGACTTCAGGAACAGGATCATGCCAAGATTTCCGGGTGTTCCTCGAACTTCCCATCTGGCTGGCAGAGGAAACAGGAAAGGGGGAAAAATCCGGAGGGAGAAAGGAAAAGTCCCAGAGAGTCCGTGTGCCGCTGAGTTGTCCAGCCATCCCATCATAAAAGGATCAGAGGAGAAGTGAACAGGGCTGGTCTTGTGTGTGAGAAGGGATCAGTCATCCATGTGGCTGCTCCATCTTTCCATTGCGCTAATGCTCTGAGTCACCTAGCAGAAAAACGGAATAACAGAATTGAAAGGGACCCAAGAGGTCCTCTAGTCCAACCCCCTGATTCAGCAGGAGACCCTTTACCATTCCAGACAAATGGCTGTCCAGTCTCTTCTTAAAAGCCTCCAGTGATGGAGCACCCACAACTTCTGGTGGTAAGCTGTTCCACTGGTTAATTGTCCTCCCTGTTAGGAAGTTTCTCCTTAATTCCAGGTTGCCTCTCTCCTTGATTGGTTTCCATTCGTTGCTTCTTCTCCTGCCTTCGGGGGCTTTGGAGAATTAAGTTGACCCTCCTCTTCTTGGGGGCAGCCCCTCCAATACTGCAACATTGCTCTCACGTCTCCCCTGGTCCTTCTTTGCTCTAGGCTGGCCACACCCAGTTCCTGCAACTCTTCTTCGTATGTTTTTGTCTCCAGGCCTTTAATCCTCTTAGTTGCTCTTCTTTGCACTTTTCCAAGGACTCAACATCTTTGTTGTAATGTGGAGACCCAAACTGGATGTGATATTCCAGGTGTGGCCTTCCTAGGGCTTTAGAAAGCACCACGGAGACTTCCTGCGATTTGGGCTCTCTGCCTCTCTTCATGCAGCCGAGGATTGCATCGGCTTTTTGGGCTGCTACGCACATGGCTGGCTCATATGTAAGGCATCATCCACGAGGACTCCAAGATCCCTCTCACAGGGACTGTTTTTGAGCCAGGTTTTGCCTAATCTGTATTTGTGCCTTTGGGGTTTTCTGCCCAGGTGTAAAACCTCCTTTTTCTCCGCATTAAATTTCATGTTGTTGAATAAGGCCCATTGTTTTAAGTCTGTCGAGATATTTTTGGATCCTGATCTTGTCTTTTGCGGATTTGGCTCTTCCTGCCAGCTTAAGTGTCTGTCATCTACAAATTTGATGAGTTCCCCTTTTATTTCCTCATCTAAGTCATTTATAACAGGGGTCTCGAACCTTTGCAACTTTAAGTCTGAAGGACTTCAGCTCCCATAATTCTCCAGCCAGCAATGCTGTCAGTGTCAGGGCCTGGGCCAGGGATCCCCAACCTTTGCAACTTTAAGTCTGAAGGACTTCAGCTCCCAGACTTCTCCAGCCAGCTTTGCTTTAAAGCAGGGGTCTCCAACCTTTGCAACTTTAAGTCTGAAGGACTTCAGCTCCCAGAATTCTCTAGCCAGCAAAGCTGTCAGTGTCAGGGCCTGGGCCAGGGGTCTCCAACCTTTGCAACTTTAAGTCTGAAGGACTTCAGCTCCCAGAATTCTCCAGCCAGCTTTGCAGACTTAAAGTTGCCAAGGTTGGAGACCCCTGATTTATAAAGACATTGAAGAGGACTGGGCCAAAGATGGAATCTGCTTGATTCCTTCCACGTAGATGCAGAACCATTAAGGACTACTCGTTGAGTATGGTTTGTCAGCCAGCTACGAATCCATCTGGTGGTGGTGCTGCCTATCCCACATTTTTCTAGCTTACCAAGAAGTAGGTTGTGGTCTACTTTGCCAAATGCTTTGCTCAAATCTAAATATACTCAGTCCACAGCAATTCGCTGGCCTGCTAATTTAGTCACTTTGTCAAAGAATGAAATGAGTTTGGTTGGCCATGATCTGTTTTTAACGAGCACCTGTTGGCTTCGCAGTTTAAAGGCAGAGCAGGAAATATTCTATTATTAAACACCAGGTTGAGTCTCAGGCATATTGGGCAATATTTCCAGATCTTTATGATAAGATTTCCTTGATTACCGGTATCTAAAGATCCATTGTGATAAAATGTATTTGGGAACTTGGTGGGTCTTGGATATAGAGATGAAAATAGTATTTCTCAACTTTAGCAACTTGAAGATGTGTGAACTTCAATTCCCAGAATATGCTGGCAGGGGGATTCTGGGAGTTGAAATCCACACGTCTTCTAATGGTCGAGGTGGACAAAGGCTGGATTAGAGAGGCAGGATTACACAGAGATTTGAACTCTGAATTTTTCCATCTTTCTAATCTGGACATTGTGATGTGGACATTGAAACTCAAACAAAGGCTTCATTCCAAGTTGCCTCACCTGTTTTGACCTGGTGTGATTGAAGTTAGGACTATTCCCACCTCATATGTGAAAGCCGGTTGGGTGACTTTGAGCCATCCCACCCCCCTCTCTCTCAGCCCAGCCCACCTCACAGGGTTGTCATTCTGGGGAAACTAGGAGGAGGACGGAGTCTTGCCACCTTGACTTGCTTCCAAGCCCCAGCCTTGGCCTTCGGAAAGGGCCTGAAATCCTGCAGGGCTCCCATTTTGGAGGTGGTTAGTGGGACACAAGAAGATCCTTCCTGCGCTCCGTCTGTGCATTGGTTCCTTTCATCCATTTTAATATTAATTTTAATGTTTTCACTTGTTGACATCTGCGGTTTTAATGTTTTAATTCTAGCCTTGTTTTATTCTGTGATTTATTGAAAGCCCCTTGGCAGAAAGATGGGAGGCATAATGAATAAATACAAATTAATAAATCAGATTGAATAAAATAAAATATAATAAGACAAAATACAATTCAATACAACAATTAAATAAAATAATAAAAATAAGATAAAATAAAAGTCAAATAAAAAATAAAGTAAAGTAAAATAAAATGCATTCCAGCACCAGGACTGGATGGAGGGGCGGGTGGGTGGGGGGCTTGTAGAGAAAAGGGGGGGGGAGAGACCGTGGGCGCTGCTGGAGCATCCCTTATTGACCAACCTCCCAGCGCCCCCTGGAGGGATAACGCCGTATCGCCGGGGCGCCTCCTGGTCCTGATGCTGCGCCCCCCCCCCCCGCGGCTCTGGGGCTCGGGCAGGAGGGGCGGGGGAGGCGGGGCGGGGCGGGGCTGCCGGGGGCGCGGACGCTCCGCTCTCCTCCTCCTCCTCCTCCTCCGAAGAGCCCGGCCAGCGCCGCGACTGCCCGAGCCATGCTCCGCTGCCTGCTCCAGCGGGCCTGCAGCCTGGCCGGCTTAGAGCGGGGCGACAAGCGCAGCGACCCGGTGGCCAGCCTGACTTTCCGAGGTGAGTTTCTGGGCGGCCCGAGGGAGCTCCGTCCTAGGCCGGCTTTCTTGGGAAGGGCGGCGCCCTCCCGCCGTTCCCCTCCCGCTGCCCCCGACAGGGGAGCCGGGCTTCCTTGCGGCTCGTCCCGTCGGGCCCCTCTGGCATTGCTGGACTCCAAAGCCCATCATCCCGGCCAGTGGCCCTGCCGGGCGGGGAGGGTGAGCGGAGAGGAGCCGCGGGCAACGGCTGTTCATTGGAAGGTCTCCCGATTGGTCTCCAGGCAAAGTATAAAATCGGACAGCAAAGCCTGGGAGCCAAATCAAAGTTTTGGATTGAGTGATTGACAGCTCTAAGTGGCGTTCCCGCAGCTGTGGAGGGTTGCAGAGTTGGGTGAGGGACCTGTCAATCACTCAATCCAAAACTTTGATTGGGCTCCTTTGCTGTCCTTGATCTTGTAATCTGTTTCTAGTCGCCACGTGTGTTTGTGGGGTGTTCTGACTTTCGACTGGGAGCAGCTTGGAAGGTGGGCGGCTCAATAGAGGTTTTAAATGAAATCAATCACTCGACCGATCGATCAATCAATCACCTAGATATCCTGCTTTGCCTGTGCTATGGACTGAGGAGGCGGGAGGGTGAGAGCAGCTGATAGTAAGGAAATAGTAAGAAGGAGTAAGAATCTCCCAATTGTACGGAGCTGCTCCCTCTTCAATGGGCAGAGTAGGGGAGTTATGCCAAGTATCCTAACTGCCCCCCTCCTCCCCCCTCCCCCCACAGCTGCCTTCTCTGCTTCAAAGAAGCCACTGAATTGTCCCAAGAATGCTGCCACGCAGAGGCTGTGCCCCATGGGTCCTGCTAGAGAGCCGCAGCTTGTGCATGCAGGCGGCAGGTGCAGTTGTGACTTGTGCTGGTAGCTTTTATGGATTTACGGAGCCCTCCGCCTGATGGAGTCCATGGCCTCTCCCCTCTCTCCTGAGCCTCTCAGGGTCTGGTCCAAAGTGAGAGTAGCCATGATTCCGCCACCAGAGAAGCCAGGATGAGGCCATCTTGGCTTCTCTCTGAGCTTGGCTGTTTTCTTGCAGATGTTTCGTTAACTCTAGCCCTGATGATGTTCTCTAGTTGGGTCATGAAACATCTGCAAGAAAACAGTCAAGGTCAGAAGGCACCAAGGACCACGTCCTCCTCCTCCTCCTCCTCCTCCTCCTCCTCCTCCTCCTCCTCCTCCTCCTCCTCCTCCTCCTCCTCCTCTCTGCACACTCCACTCCCTTCTAGCCCTGATGATGTTCCCTAGTTGGGTCATGAAATATCTGCAAGGAAAAAAACCCAACCAAGCTCAGGGGGCATCCAAGACCCCTCCTTTGACTGCTAAGCCACAAATATCCTCCCCTATTATTACCCCCTATTTCCGTGTTGATTTCTTCACCTGTGTGCTGCGGGCGCATCCACAGTCAAGAGAACAGGGTAGCCCAATCAAGGGGCTTCAGTTCCCACAAGGTGGGTTTGGAGGGTCTGTTAGGGGAAACGGACGTTTGTGATCTCGGAAGGAAAGCGAAGAAGGTCCTAGCAGCTCCCGGAGAGGCCGCGATGGGGTGAATTTGGCAGAAGGAACATTGCGGTGTCCACCAGGGCACCCAAAGGCCAGCTCTCCTGGGCTTCTCTCTTCTCCTGGGGCTTCGGCTCAGCTTCGGTGGAGACACCTGGTTCCCCTCCTCTTTCTCCTGGGCTCCAGAAGCTGCTGAGACTAGCTCAGAGGAGGCACCCCTGGAGAACGGCCTCCCTGGAAGGATGGCAGAGGTCTTCTCCTTCCAACCCTGGCAAAGGAGCATGGAATATGGAGAGGAGGGCAGGGCGGGCGGGCGGGGGAGCCAACATTTGGGCCCCACGCAGGATTCCTGGTCTTGCATGAAGAGGCCCAGCCGATGTTATGCCAGCTCTGGCTTCCTCTGCTGCGGCTTGGCTCACTTGCTTGAATCACCGGCAACCACCAGCCCCTCCGACACTCTTTAAGCACAGTCAGACAGGCAACCATTCAACAGGTGCAGAGAAGCTGAAGTTTCCCCAATGCAAGAAGAATGGAATTAGATATTTTTTTAAAAAACCATTTTTTCACACCTCCTGTTTTAAAGAGAAATTTGAATTAGAACGTAGACATAAGAAAGGAAGGATGTGTCAATAGGCCAACGTCAACCCAATGAAGGGAAGCCGGAAGGAGTGGGAATCTTGGCATCCCAAGGCTCAAAACTTCACAGGGAAAGTGAAATGAAGGAACGCCTCTCCTTGGTCACAGAAGAGCAGAGTTATTGGAAGGGACCCTGGAGGTCTTCTAGTCCAACCTCCTGCTCCGGCAGGAAGCCCTACACCACTCCAGACAAATGGCCGTCCAATCCGTTCTTTAAAACTTCCAGTGTTGGAGCATTCACAACTTTTGGAAATAAAATATGAAAGTGCAGAGAAACCTCAGAGATGGGCAGCTGGTCTTGTCTAGCTCTGATGGTCCATGTGTAGCAATGGATGGCTGTGAAGGTTGGACCATGAGGAAGGCTGAGCGCCAAATAATGGAGGCCTTTGAACTCGGGTGCTGGAGAAGAAGACTCCTGCATTGAGTCCCTCGGACTGCAAGGCCATCCAAGCGGTCAGTCTTAGAGGAGATCCACCCTGGCTGCTCTTGAGAAGACCAGATCCTGAAGAGGAAACTCAAAGACTTTGGCCACTTAAGGAGAAGGAAGAAGGACTCCCTGGAGAAGAGCCTCATGCTGGGAATGATGGAGGGCAAGAGAAGAAGAAGGAGGGGACAGGAGAGAAGGAGGGGGGCTGGCTGGAGTCCCCGAAGCAGCCGGCATGAGCTTCGATGGACTCCAGAGGATGGGAGAGGACAGGAAGGCCTGGAGGAACGGGGTCCATGAGGTCCCGATGGGTCGGACACGACTTTGCAACTAATAACAACAACAACAAACGTGTAGTTGTAACAGTTGCACAAACAGACAGGCTAAGGAAGAAAAAATGGTTGCCTTTAATTGTGGGGCTGAGGAAATTTAGGGAGAACAGTAGAAGATCAAATAATAATAATAATAATAATAATAATAATATTTATTGTCATTGTACTTGTTTACAATGAAATTGGTTATGTTGCCATAACGGGAGGAAGTCTGCAGGAGGTCAAAAAAGTCAAGATGGCAGCAACGGCTGTGGGATAAAGAGAAAGAGGGGCTCGGCTGCATGGTTGTGGTTTCCGCCTTGCCTTTTGGGATCCCACCTCTGCAGAGACCCCCGCGTGACATAAGCGGCCATCGAAAGCCAGGCTGCCCCCCAGGATGAGTCTCATCTGAAACATTTGGGGCACCTCATGCGAATGCTTGGCTGAAGAAGGCCCCCATCCCCAAAAGAGGATATTGGCTCCCCCACCCCCCTGAAGACGCAACCAGGAACGGAGAAGGTCTCCCAGGGAGACGAGAGTCCTGGGGCCAGAGAGAGACCAGGGCTTGATGGGACCACAATCACCATCTCACCCAACCTGAAAAGATGGGGCATCCTTGGCTGGTTCTTGCTCCCATTGATGGATGGACCGGGGGGGGGGGGGGAGGTTGGAGAGAGGAAGGGGGGGGGGAACACGCTTTCTCTGCAGAGCATCTGATGCTCTTTTGGGGGGGGTGTCTCCCTGTGCCCCCTTCCTGAACACGGTGAGTTTCCTTCCAGGGAGGCCCTTGGTGCCCCCTTCGTTCGTCCCTTCCTTCTTAGGGGTTTTGCAGGAGCCCCCTTGCTTGGAGAGGAAGCCGGGGGCCCTTTGAGACTGGGGAAAAGAAGAGGGGGGGGGGGAAAGGAGGTGTTTCATTGTGGTTCCTTCCAGGGCAGGAAGGGGAGGGCAACGCCACCAACTCCCTCTCTCCGTCCAGGGATGGGGGTGGCCAGGGGGGGCCTAGTCCTTCCCTCGGCCTCTGATGAATCGGGGCCAATTTCCTCCAATTATTTGGCTCCCTTGAGAGCGGAGAGAATGTGAACGCGGCCAGGCTGGTTTCCCCTGGAGGAGTTCAGGCTCTGGGGGCAGAAGGCAGAGGGCCCAGGCTGCACTTCTAGGGTGGGAAATACCCGTTGGCTCTCTCTCTCGCTCTCTCTCTCTCTCTCTCTCTCTCCTCTCTCCTCTCTCTCCTTCTCTCTTTCTTTCTCTCTCCTTCTCTCTCACTCTCTCCTTCTCTCTCTCTCCTCTCTCTCTTTCTCTCTCTCCTTCTTTCTCTCTCGCTCTCCTTCTCTCTCTCCCTCTTTCTCTCTCTCTCTCTCTCCTCTCCTCTCTCTCTCCTCTCTCTCTTTCTCTCTCTCCTTCTCTCTCTCTCTCTCTCCTTCTCTCTCTCCCTCTTTCTCTCTCTCTCTCTCTTTCTCTCTCTTTCTTTCTCTCCCTGTCTATATTTCTCTCTCCCTTTTTCTCTCCTTCTCTCTCTCTCTCTTTCTCTCTCTCTCTTTCTCTCCCTGTCTATATTTCTCTCTCCCTTTTTCTCTCCTTCTCTCTCTCTCTCTTTCTCTCTCTCTCTTTCTCTCCCTGTCTATATTTCTCTCTCCCTCTCTTTCTCTCTTTCTCTCTCTCTCTCTTACTTTCTCCCTCTCCCCCGCTCTCTTTCCCTCTCTCCCCCTCCCTTGTCATTGTATGTGTGTGTGTGTGTGAGAGAGAGAGAGAGAGAGAGAAGAGGGGTTATAATTCATAAGATATACAAACATTCATTTAATGACCATTCAGAGTTACAGCTACACCGAAATAAGTGACAGACAAGAAAGGTATGGAAGGAAGGGAAGGAAGAAAAGTAAATATATTTCATGTGAACTCTCAACTAACTTCAACATAGAGGAAGAGAAGGAAGGAAGGAAGGAAGGAAGGAAGGAAGGAAGGAAGGAAGGAAGGAAGGAAGGAAGAGGGTATAGGTGTTCAGGTGAACCCCCAGGTAACTTCAGCCTATTTTACTGAAGTAACCCAAGGGAGTCCCTGGTTTTAACAGCCCCCTGGCCTTGTCCTGCTGACCTGTCTTCACACACAAGACCGGCCCACCCTTTTACACCCTCTGGAACTGGCCGGTCCTCTGTCCGTCTGTCTCTTCCACCGCCTGCCTGTGTGCCGTCCTCTTCTTCCATAGATCCCAAGCGCATCTCCTCCTCCCTCTTCCGGGGGAATGTGAGGCCTGGCACTCTTGGGCACGCTGGACCCTGAGATTCAGAAATGTGGGTGGCAGGTTCAGTTGCAGGAGAATAAAGGGCGGGGGGCGGGGGGCGGGGGGGAGGAACTCGAGGAATCCTGCCAGAGAACGCCTGGCGGCCTGTCTCCCCCTCCTCCCCCCTGGGTGAAAATAGAGACCCTGGGCTCAATGGGACACCCTCTATTTTTGCTCCCAGCCTCTCCGGCAAGGCTGGCCAGGCGCCTCCCTGCATTGCTGGAGACCCAAACCAGCTGAAGGTGGAAATAGCAGCACCAACTCTGGAAAATAAGAGCGGAGAAGAAACTGCAACACAATTCTGCTAAGTAAAAAAAAAAAGGAAAGGAAAGGGACACGGTGGCTCAGTGGCCAAGATGCTGAGCTTGTCGATCAGAAAGGTCGGCGGTTCGAATCCCTAACGCCGCGTAACGGAGGGAGCTCCCGTTGCTTGTCCCAGCTTCTGCCAACCTAGCAGTTCGAAAGCACGTTAAAAATGCAAGTAGAAAAACAGGAACCACCTTTGGTGGGAAGGGAACAGCGTTCCGTGCGCCTTCGGGCGTTGAGTCATGCCGGCCACATGACCCTGGAGAACGTCTTCGGACAGCGCTGGCTCTTGGGCTTTGAAACGGAGATGAGCACCATCGCCCCCTAGAGTCCGGAACGAACAGAACAGATGTGCGAGGGGCACCTTTACCTTTACCTAAAAAGAAAGTATTCAGATTGTTGTAAGTGAAATAAATAACTGCGAAACAATAAAAAGTAACGTATTCGCAACAGCGGGGTTGGACTAGAAGACCTCGCAGGCCCCTTCCAACTCTGTTATTTTGCTATTCACACGTTTATTATTTATTCATTCATTCAATTTATTGGCCACCCATCTTGTCCGTTACTGAGTTTAGTGCTGATCCGCTCCTAGGGAGATGCTGGGGATGATCAGTTTATATTCCTCCTTTAGAACTGCAGAGAAGAAACCCTCAAAACGAGACTCTAGGGCACTGGACCCCAATGAGATTTCCTCTCATGCCCTCCACACTGCCCAGTTATCTACTCAGACTGTATAACTATTCTTCTCCTCTTCCTTCCTATTACCTATCTCCTCCCTCTTATGGCTCTAACCTTGTTTCTTTACGAATTATATTGTTTTATTTAGTTTCCTGGTATGATTTTGATTGCTTATTTGGTATCCTATGGCTATCACTAAGTGTTGTATCTTATGATTCTTGATGAGTGTATTTTTTTATGTACATTGAGAGCATCTGCACCAAAGACAAATTCCTTGTGCGTCCCATCACACTTGGCCAATAAAGAATTCAATTCAATTCTATTCTATTCTATTCCATTCCATTCCATTCCAATTCCAATTCCAATTCCAATTCCTATTCCTATTCCTATTCCTATTCTATTCTATTCTATTCTATTCTACTCTACTCTACTCTACTCTACTCTACTCTACTCTACTCTACTCTACTCTACTCTACTCTACTCTACTCTACTCTACTCTACTCTATTCTCATCACATTGGGGAGAGTTTGATTTTATTATTTTTGATCTGCCTTAGAATTGGAACCTTCCGAGAGGGTCCAAGAGGCATTGAAAGAAGGATGAAGCTATAAAATAGTAATAACAACCACCACCACATACATTGATAAGGGACACAGGATGGGGTCAGACCAGGCGGGGTCTCCAAACTTGGCAATGTTAAGACTTGTGGAGTTCAGCTCCATGCATTCTCCAGCCAGCATCATCCTATCCTGTCCTGTTCCATTGTATTCCATTCTGTTCCCTTCCATTCCTGCAAATCCTTTTAAACACATATTTCTCTGCGTCTCTTCTGGGAAACGGCTGCAGAGTGACCATATATAGTAGCTGCCTTCGGTTCAGCTGCTGGACTGGGAGGGGGAGGGGGAGGCGGAGGGAGGGAGGGAGGGTCTGGCTGCAGCTGCCCCAGACGGACCTTCCGCCAGCCTTTGGCCCTGGAGACCCTCCTATTGTTCAGGGCTCCTGATTTAGGAGTCACTTCCTTTTCCTTTGGGGGGTTCCAGCAGCGCCCGGCAGTGTTGGCCCAACCTCCAAGGGGCTCTGGGTGTTTCGGCCAGAGCTGAGACGGTTGGCTTAATTTATGGGCTGGCCGAAGGAAACATTCGGCATGCAAGAGCAGCGGCCCAAGATAGAATGGGGAGCAGATGCCAGATGAGCTGGGTTAACCCTCTCCGAGCAGCTCCGTCTCCCAATTCAGGCAAAGCTGGTTTGGCCACCTCAAGTTCCACCTGTAATCCAGGGGTTGCAGGACCCTGGGAGGCTCCACCCCCTTTTGGTCCCCCCATTACGAAAAAGAGGTGGAGCCTTTGGAGAAGGGGCAGAGAAGGGCAACTAGGAGGATGGAAGGCCTGGAGGGAAAAACATAAGGAAGAACGGTTGCAGGATTTGGGTTTGGAGAAAGGAAGGACCAGGGGGGACGTGGTAGTAATACGCCAGTATTTGAGGGTCTTCTACCCAGAAGGGAGGATTTGGATTTGCAAGGAGGAACATGATGCAGAGGACAGGGGGGTCCTTGATGCTCCCTGAACGTGGTGGTTTTCTTGCAGACGTTTCATGACCCAACTAGGTAACACCCTCAGTGCTAGAAGGGAGTGGGGTTTCAGAAGGGAAAGGGGAGGAGGAGGAGAGGAGAGAACGAGGAGGAAGAGGAGGGCTGTGGGCTCCTTGGTTGTTTTCTTGGAGACCTTGCATGGAGACCAACTACGGAACATCAGCAGTGCTAGGAGGGAGCGGTGTTTGTAGAGGACGACGAAGAGAAAGAAGAGGAGGGGAAGAGGGGGAGGAAGAGGAGGAGGAAGAGCAGGGGGAGTAGAGGGGGGAAGGACTGGGGGGTCCTTGATGCTCATTGAGTTTGGTGGTTTTCTTGCAGACGTTCCATGACCCAACTAGGCAACACCATCAGTGCCAGAAGGAAGTGGGATTTGCTCCCCATTTGCACACAAGGGCCTTAATAATAATAATAATAATAATAATAATAATAATAATAATAATAATAATAATAATAATAATAATAATAATAATAATAATAATAATAATAATAATAATATTTAATCTTGTATACCGCGTCCTCTCCCCAAGGGGACTCGGAGCGGTGCACAGGGAAATTAAAACATATAAAGATATATACAAACAATAAATACAATAAAAGCAGATTAAATTGATCGTCCCTGCGCTAAAAACCCCATTAAAACTAAATTCCCTAAACACCCCAGAGGTAGAGACTAACCAAGGCCGGCCAGACAGAAAAAGTGTGTTTTGAGTTTTCGACGGAAGGAGCGGAGGTCCGTAGTTGTTCTAATGTCGGGGGGGAGGTCGTTCCAGAGGGCTGGGCCCGCCACAGAGAAGGCCCTTCCCCTGGGCGTCGCCTGCTGACACAGTCTAGTGGACGGCACCCGGAGAAGTCCCTCTCTGTGGGAGCGGATCGGCCGTGAGGATGTATGGGGCAGAATCCGATCCCGCAGATAGCTAGGTCCCGGGCCATGGAGCGTTTTAAAGATGACAACCAACACCTTGAAGCGCACCCGAAAGACGACAGGCAGCCAGTGCAGCTCGCGCAAGAGCGGTGTTACATGGGCGTACCTTGCGGTCCCCATTATTGCTCGCGCGGCTGCATTCTGGACCAGCTGAAGTCTTTGGGTGCACCTCAAGGGGAGCCCCATGTAGAGAGAGTTACAATAGTCCAGTCGGGATGTCACGAGAGCATGAGTGACTGTGCAAAGGGCATCCCGATCCAATAGGGGGCGCAACTGGCGAACCAGGCGAACCTGGTAAAACGCCCTCCTAGCCACGGCTGTCACTTGATCTTCCATGGACAGCCGGGCATCCAGGAGGACACCCAAATTGCGCGCCCCATCCACAGGGGCAAGATGTTCGCCCCCTATGGCCAGCGATGGAGTCAGCTGGTTGAATCGGGCGGCCGGAAACCACAGCCACTCGGTCTTGGTCGGGTTGAGCCTGAGTCCGTTACTTCCCATCCAGATCCGCACGGCTTCCAGGCACTGGCACATCACCGCTACGGCATCGTTGGGGTGGTTTGGGGTGGATATGTACAGCTGAGTGTCATCAGCGTAGAGATGGTACTCTACCCCAAAACCACGGATGATCTCACCCAGCGGCTTCATGTATGTGTTGAACAGGAGAGGCGAGAGGACCGACCCCTGAGGCACCCCACATGTGAGAGGTCTCGAGGTCGACCTCTGCTCTACTGCCAACACAAATTGCAATCGGCCAGAGAGGTAGGAGGAGAACCACCGTAAAACGGTGCCTCCCACCCCCAACCCCCCCAGCCGATGCAATAGGATACCATGGTCGATGGTATCGAAAGCCGCCGAGAGGTCTAATAGGACCAGGATGGAGGAACAACCCCCATCTCTGGCCCTCCAGAGATCATCGACCAACGCGACCAATGCCGTCTCGGTGCTATGCCCGGGCCGAAAGCCGGACTGGCGCAGGGCCTAGATAATCAACTTCCTCCAGGTGACGGGGAAACTGTTGTGCCACCACACTCTCAACAACCTTCGCCAAAAAGGGAAGGTTGGAGACTGGACGATAGTTGTTTAATAGAGCTGGATCCAAAGAGGGCTTCTTAAGGAGGGGCCTCACCATAGCCTCTTTTAGGGAAGCAGGCAAGGAACCCTCACTTAAGGAAGCGTTGACAACCTCTTGGAGCCAGCCTCGTGTCACCTCCCAGGATGCCAGTACAAGCCAGGAGGGACACGGGTCCAATAAACATGTGGTGGCTCGCAGTCGCCCACGTAACCTGTCCATATCCTCGGAAGTAACGGAGTCAAACTCCTCCCAAACAAGATCCGTCTCGTGGCATCCCACTGGGCCATCAATGGGGGCTAGCTCGTTCTGTATCTGAGCGGTTTTCTCCTGCAGAAAAATCACAAATTCCTCTGCTCTACCCTGTAACGGGGCTTCCCGCACCCTCTGTTGAAGGAGGGAGCGGGTCACCCTAAACAGGGCGGCAGGGCGGTTGTCTGCGGATGCTATGAGAGTAGCACAATGATGACGTTTGGCCACTCTCAGCGCCACAATGTAAGTCCGTAAATGGGCTCTTACCTGTGTCCGGTCAGATTCAAATCGGGTAGACCTCCATCTTCTCTCTAGGCATCTCTTGCGGCGTTTCATCACCCTCAGCTCCTCGGTAAACCAGGGAGCCAGGGTGTTTCGCCGCCGCAAGAGAGGCCGCAAGGGCGCGACCCGATCCAAGGCTCCCGCGGTCGCAGTATTCCATGCGGCCACGAGGTCCTCCATCGGGGTGCGGGTCAGGGGTACAGGAAATGGCCCAAGCGCCGCCTGGAACCCACCTTCTCACCTTCTCAGCTCCTCCAGCACCAACTCTATTCCACACAACAGCAACGATCTCCATTCTCCATTCACAACTCACTGCCTGTCAGCAGAGTTAGGAACGTTCCTTTCTTCTGGGTGTCAACTTTTGTTGATCGGTTGTGCAACTACGGGGATTCCTACCCATAATCCTCTACTTATGACCACAATTGGGATCAGGATTTGTATTGCTAAGCAAGAACAGTTGTTAAGCGAGTCATGTTCAGTTAGCACAGGGCTTCCCAAACTTGGCAACTTTAAGACTTGTGGACTTCAACTCCCAGAATTCCCCAGCCAGCATAGCTGGCTGGAGAATTCTGGGAGTTGAAGTCCACAAGTCGTAAAGTTGCCAAGTTTGGGAAGCCCTGAGTTAGCGCATGGCCCACGACAGCTGCCTGCAAGGATATTGTTGGACCCAGCTGTGTGTGTGTGTGTGTGTGTGTGTCTTGCTCTCACTGGCTCTGCTCTCTTTTAGGAGTGAAAAAGAGAACGAAGGTGATCAAGAACAACACCAATCCCGTCTGGAACGAGGTGAGTCTGTCTCCAGCGCCATTCGAACACAGATCTCAGAATCGGCACGCTTGCCTTCCTTCCTTCCTTCCTCCGAGCGACCCCTTCAGCAGCAGGCCCATCCCTCTTAGGCAGGGAGAATGAGGCCCACGGGAAAAAATCAAGCTGTTATTACGGTCCCAGAGCAGAATTGTCAAGAAGAAGCATTAAAAATCATAATGATAATTAAAAAAAAAGACCACAATATATTCCAATGACTGCCGGACAATCTGTGGGCAGCCAAAACTCCCCTGATTTTGCAGAAAGTTTAACACGTTTTATTATGCAGACATATGACACATTTGGAGAGGGGGAAAAAGGAGTTTGGAAAGGAAGAAAGCTAAAAACTAAGTAGATAAAACACTTAGATAGAGCTATAAATAAGAGGAGAACTGTTTGCATGTGTACGATGAGAATAATGGTGTTTAATGTTGATCTGATATTATTGCTAGAAGAAATCAAGAAGGAAAATGGAGAGTTTTATAACGTTTCAATGCTCAAGAGATTATAAGGCTGAACTTAGGGAAAGAACGTCAATAGGAATGGAAGAGAAGGGGCACAGAGGAGCCCCTGCAGAAGGAAAGAGGGAAGGCTTCTTTCTGGAACTGGAAAATAATCAAACTCTTTGAAAAAAAGGAAATTGTACATCGGGGAAAGAAAAGCGAGGAAGGAGAGGAGGAGAAAAGGAAAAAAGACACCTTCTGAGTCTCCCTCTCTCTCTCTATTCCTCTACCTACCTACCTACCTACTGCATTTCTCCCTCCCTCTCTCTATCCCTATAGCTGCCTACCTACCTACTGGATTTCTCCTTGAATCTTATTGACAGAGTATTTTATGTCATAAAGGGTGACATAATACCTGTGGCCCACTGCTCTCTCTCTCTATCCATCTACCTGCCTTTTAAATAATTTTTTACATTTCCGTTGTGTGTACCTGGCACAGGTGTGACATCTACACAATCTATATATATATCATTGGTGCTGTATTTGAAAGGAACGTTGTGTGAAAATTTGGAAGCGATCGGTGCAGGACTTTCGGAGATTAGCGGTTTTGAACAAACCCTTGTTACATTTTTATTTAGATAGATAAGAAGGAATGCCTCTCGTGAAATATTTTCTGCCTGCAGGTCCTGCCCTGTCTTTGCTACTCCTAGTGAGTTGTGGTGTTTGTGACCCCCCCCCCTCCATGTCAGTTTCTGTTCCCATGGGGAAGCCAGGAGTGTCAGCTTCCTCTCTTTATCGTCCCTTCCTCTCCGTTCTCCCCGGGAAAGGTCCTTCACTTCACCCTTAAAGCCAGACAATGAAGAGAGAAGTGTTTCGAACTAAATCTGGGTTTCCTTTGGCAGGGACACACCCTGACCAGAGTGTCTGTTTATCCCACATCCTCTTAGGAGTAGGAAACTTTTAGGCAATCTGGCTGGGAATCTGGGCTGTTGATTACATTTCCTTGGGGGCAGGAGACGGGGGGGGAGGAAATCAGTGAGGGCCGAAAGCTTCGACCGGAGCTGCATGTGACACCAGGATAGCCCGGCTGCTTCCGGCAAACTGAAATGGGGAGTCTTTTGAGGTGACATGATAAGCAGTCTTGCAATATCTGGGGGGCTGCCCCAAAGAAGAGAGGGGTCCACCTCTTCTCCAAAGCCCCCGAAGGCAGGAGAAGAAGAAGCAACGGATGGAAACTCATCAAGGAGAGAAGCAACCTGGAACTAAGGAGAAACTCCCTGACAGTGAGGACAATTAACCAGTGGAACAGAAGTTGCCTCCAGAAGTTGTGAGGGCTCCATCACTGGAGGCTTTTTAAAGAAGAGACTGGACAGCCTCTTGTCTGCAAAGGTAGATGGTCTCCTACTTGAGCAGGGGGATGGACTAGGAGACCTCCAAGGTCCCTTCCAGCTCTATTCAGATTCTGATTATGCATGAGTGTTTCCAACACGGGTGATTGTTCAGAAGAGACTGGACAGCCATTTGTCTGGGATTGCATTGTTCGCATGAGATGGGGGCTTGATTAGAAGACCTCCAGGGTCCCTTCCAACTCTGTGATTCTGTCCTTGATTGGTTTCCATCCGTTGCTTCTTCTCCTGCCTCCGGGTGCCTCTTCTCTGGGGCAGCCCCCCAATATTGGGGTCTTATCTGCTTACCATGTCACCCCTAGTCCTTCTTTTCCATGTTGAGTTCCAACCCAATTGAGGATTGACCAGGTCTTATGGGGTGGATTGAGTCCTTTTGGTTCAGCATCTGCTCAATCAATCAATCATCCTACTTCAGATTCAATTTCTGTTCTGAACTTCCTCCAACATTTCTCCCGTCTTCTCTTAGGGCTTCGAGTGGGACCTGAAAGGTGTCCCATTGGACCAGAATGCTGAGCTCCACGTGGTGGTCAAGGATCATGAAACCATGGGAAGAAACAGGTGGGGTCCCCAGGAATCTGTGTGTTTGTGTGTGTGTGTGTGTGTGTGTGTGTGTTGGAATGTATTGTTGGCATGCATTTTCACGGAACAACTACAGTAATATTTAGACTGTAGATGGCAGTATTTACAAGTTTGGACTTGTGGTATGTAGTATACTCTATACTCCTTTGTTCTGAGTAGAGTTTCCTGTTACAGTTAAATACCAGTAATTGAGCAGTAAAGCACATGGTGGTTGTGGCAATTAAGATTATGAAAGACCTAAAACATATGAAGAATGGTTCAGGAATTGGGTTTAGCCAGTCTAGAGAAAAGAAGGACATAGTGGGGACATGAGAGCAGTCTTCCAATATTTGAGGGCCTGCCAGAAAAAAGAGGGGGGTCAATTTATTCCCCAAAGTGCCAGAAGGCGAGAAATAATGGAGGGAAATTACAAGGAGAAAAGCAACCTGGAATGAAGGAGAAATTTCCAGACAGTGAGAACAATTAACCAGTGGAACAGCTTGCCACCAGAAGTTGTGGGTGCTTCATCACTGGAGGTTTTCAAGAAGAGACTGGGCAGCCTCTTGTCTGAAATGATAAAGGTTCTCTTACTTGAGCAGGGGGCTGCCCTAGAAGACCTCCAAGGTCCCTTCCAGCTCTAGTCTATCCTAACACCCCCTCACTTCAGTTGGCTTACAGTTGCTCAATCCACGATTCTTCCTGCTCTTTCGCTTTTCACTGATCTAACCCCGACATACAGAGTCTCCATTCAAAAGATCAGCAATCCAACAGTGATTCTGGCTCCCTCTTATGGCTGATTGAGGAAGCAGCAGCCAATCACATTCCACTGTATCAGTTAAAGTTACAGATACCAATTTCAATCAGTCTCTCTGATTTATTTATTGATCAGCTCATAAAACTAACACACACACACACACATATATATATTGCCAACCCAACACTAGGATTATATTCCTAACAGTGATGCCTGCCTCACTCCTGCCAAATTCAAAATCTGGACGTAGTGAGAATCCGCCGACAGCTGCCAAGACAGGAACTTAAAAATAGCCGGATGGCTCACCGGAGAAGCAGATATTCCCAGCAAGAGGAGGGCTTAGCTCAGCTCTGGGGAATTTGGAAGGAAGCTTCTGTCCAAAATGTTTGTTTGTTTGTAGTCATTTATTCATTTGCTTTTCATATTGTTTTGAACCGCTCATCTCCTTCACAGAGGGAGCAAATGTTAAAATATATAAAAACAGAGTACAAAAATGAAAAATGTGGAAGGAGGCCAGGTTGACTGAACGCTGCTAAAATGACTGTATTTAAAAATGTGAAAAGAAAGTTGCAAAAACTCACCTGGCTCAAATCCCTTGACTTCCTCTGGAAATGGGCCATGAATCTGCACCCGAATCTCAGGAGAGTCACCTGTGGCTGTTGCTATAGGCCTATCAATAAAATCAGAGCAATGCATATAAAGTACATATTATATATGTATGAAATATGTATGTAAAACGAGAGAAAACCCCACTCCCTTCTAGCCCTGATGATGTTCCCTAGTTGGGGCATGAAAGGTCTACAAGAAAGAACCAGGTTCAGTACTGAGGATCCATCAGTCTTCCTCCTCCTCCTCCTCCTCCTCCCCCTCCTCCTCCTCCCAAACCCCACTCCCTTCTAGCCCTGATGATGTTCTCATGATGTTGGGTCATGAAACGTCTGCCAGAAAACAGCTGAGCTCAGAGAGCACCAAGGACCCCAGAGTCCTTTTCCTTCCTCCTTCCTCCTTCCTCTTCACAATCCCCCTTCCCTTCTAGCCCTGATGATGTTCTCTAGTTGGGTCATGAAAGGTCTACAAGAAAGAACCAAGTTCAGCACTGAGGATCCATCAGTCCTCCTCCTCCTCCTCCTCCTCCTCCTCCTCCTCCTCCTCCTCCTCCTCCTCCTCCTCCTCCTCCTCCTCCTCCTCCTCCTCCCAAACCCCACTCCCTTCTAGCCCTGATGATGTTCTCTAGTTGGGTCATGAGAGGTCTGCCAGAAAGCCATCAGCCTCAAGGACCTCTCCTTTCAAACTTGAGTTACATTTTCCCGGCCACTTTGACTTTTCTTGACCGCCTGCAAAAGTTAAACCGGGTGCCAAAAGCCGGGTCAGACTGGACCTCCCCCCCCCCCTCCCGAGGCTCCGAAATGTCCCTTCCCAAAGGGAAGGACGCAGCCCCTGGGTGGCTGGGTGTGGGAGCCTCTTTTGGGGGTGCTCCCTGGGAGACCCCCCCCCCCGGTCCCTCCAGCCCGGCCGGGCCAAAGCAACAGGAAGGGCCTTTGGGTTGGGGGGGGGGGGAAATGTCTCCGTCTCCACTGAACAATGCTGGGAAGCGAGAAGGGAAGTGACCCCCGGAGGACCCAAGGATCCTGCCCAGAAGAGACTCTGGGGCTGACTCTGGGCCAGGGCTGGACAGGAGCAAGTCTCCCGCAAGACCATTCCCCCCCCCCCTTCCTTTCCAAAGCCAGTCTTGGAAAAATGCCACCTTTCCTGCCCAGGTTCATCCCTCGCCAGGAGGGCCCATTTATGGGGTTTGGTTGATAGGCTGAGATTTTGGGGAAATGCTTTTCCTGCTTCCTGGCTTATGTGCGTATCAGAGTTTAAGGCTGAAAGCAGAGATAGTGGGGTAAATATATATGCTGTATGGATGGATGGATGGATGGATTATATATATGCGTGTATGTGTATCTCTCTCTCTCTCTTTCTCTTTCTCATTATCTTCTATCTATCTATCTATCTATCTATCTATCTATCTATCTATCTATCTATCTATCTATCTATCTATCTATCTATCTATCTATCTATCTATCTATCGATCTCTACATCAGGGATGTCCAAACTTGGGAACTTTAAGACTTGTGGACTTCAACTCCCAGAGTTGAAGTCCACAAGTCTTAAAGTTCCCAAGTTTGGACATCCCTGATCTACATCTATCTATCTATCCATCCATCCATCCATCCATCCATCCATCCATCCATCCATCCATCCATCCATCCATCCAATCTAATTTACTATCATTATGTATCTGTCTATTTATCTATCTATCATTATCATTTATCGTCTGTCTGTCCATCCACCCATCCAATCTATCATTATCTACTATCGTTATCTATGTATCTATCTATTTATCTAGCTATCTATCCTTGTCATCTATCCATCGTCTGTCTGTCTGTCTCTCTATCTATTATCAGCAGTTGAGACCAAAATTTCTGTGACTGAGTCAGAGATCGGTTAAGTGAATTTTGCTCCATTTTACGACCTTTCTTGCCACCGTTGTTAAGTGAATCACTGCAGAGGTTAATCCAACCCCGTGGTTGTTAAGTGAACCTGGTTTCCCCCAGGTTCTGGCTTCTGGCTTGTCACGTGACCCTGAGACTCTTCAACCGTCATAAACCCAGGCCTGAATGTTGATCACGTGGGCCTGGGGGTGCGGCCATGGTCATAAGTGTGAAATGCGGTCATGTCGCCTTTTTCAGCGCTTTGAACGGTCACTAAACCTATTGTTGTAAGTCGAGGACCATCTGCGCACTCACTTTCGGTGGCTTCCTCCCTGACAGGTTTTTGGGGGAAGCCCACGTGCCCCTCCGGGATGTCTTGGCCTCCCCCAATCTGTCTGCCAGCTTCAGTGCCCCCCTGCTGGATGCCAAGAGGCAGAACACGGGGGTAAGTCTGCTTTGGGGGGCACCGGGTGGGGGGCTCTCCTGGCCCACCGTGGGAAGGAAGCGCATCCTTGGCTGATGGTGGAGCAGGCTGGGGGATTCCGGGAGTCAAAAGTCCTCCCATCTTCAAGGTAGAGAAGCCTTGGTCGGAACCAGTGGGGAAATTCAAGGTTTTACTACCGGTTCTGTGGGTGTGGCTTGGCGGGCGTGGCATGGCTTGGCGGGCGTGGCATGGCTTGGCGGGCGTGGCATGGCTTGGTGGGCGTGGCATGGCTTGGCGGGCGTGGCATGGCTCGGTGGAAGGATCCTGCAGAATCCCACTTCCCTCCCCACTCTGGGCCAGCCACAGGTGACATTTGCCGGTTCTCTGAAGTACGCAAAGTTTCCGCCACCGGTTCTCCAGAACCTGCCAGAACCTGCTGGATTTCTCCCCTGGTCTGGACTCTGGAGGAAAGAGGCTGGGGGCAGCAAACCAACATGGCTCTAGGTCTCCCAGGAGCTAAGGGGGAGGGTTGCAGTGGGACCACGGGGGGAGGTCCATGGAGTTAATGCAGAGTTTCTCAACCTTGGTGACTCGAAGGTGGGTGGACGTCAACTCCCAGAATTCATGAGGTCCACCCACCTCCAAGTCTCAAGCTTGAGGGACCTTGTTCTGGAGAACCTCTAGAAGAGCACCGAGCAAAGGTTGGTTTTGATTTATCTTCCTTGCCCGACTGAAAGATTTTGGGAAGGAGCTTTTATATCCTCTTACGCTCCATAATGGTGACAGTTCCTGGGTTGCCCCCTGCTTCATTTTAACGGAGGAGGTTGGTCCACCTTCCTTCTCCTCATGGGGCGTTGTTTGGATGAGGAATGGTGATTGCGTCTGTAACAGATTAACAGAGCTGGAAGGGACCTTCTAGGTCATCTAGTCCAACCCCCCCCTCAAGCAGGAGACCCTACACCATTTCTGACCAAAGGTTTGTTTCTAAGTGGAGATCCAAGAGGGGTTTGATTGGTGGGTTGTTTACCAATTGGAAGGGCTGGGAAGTTGTCATTGCAATGGCTTTTCTGATTTGTGCGGTGTGGAGCGTAAATTTTAAAAAAAAGACCCATCCTCACGCGAGAGTCATGTTTTCAGGCAGAGGATCTCTTGAAAGCAGCTGCATCAGCCTGAATGAAGAAGCAGCTGCTTTGAAGAGCTCCAGTCCAACTAGGTTGTCCCAGCCTCTGCACCCGAGCCTCCTTCTGAGGGAGCATCCTTCCCCTCTCGTTTCGCGTCCTTCATCCGATCCTTTATGTCTTGCAGGGGTGCCTGATCCTCCAGGTCTCCTACACCCCACCTCCTGGGGCGGCTCCTTTCATCCCTCCTCCGGCTCCTCCAGAGCCAAATCCGACTCTCCCTGAGCTGGACACGGTGACAGGTAAGGAGATGAACCATCCCAGCCTAAGTCTGTCCCCAGGCAAATAGAATTCAGAAGAACAGAGTTGGAGGGACCCTGGAGGTCTCCTAGTCCAGCCCCCTGCTCAGGCAGGAAACCCTGAACCATTCCAGACAAGTGGCTGTCCAATATGATCTTTAAAACCTCCAGAGATGAAGCACCCACAACCTCTGGTGGCAACTTCTGTTCCACTGGCTAATTGTTCCCGCTGTCAGGAAATTCCTCCTTAATTCCAGTTGCTTCTCTCCTTGATTAATTTCCACCTTTTGGAGACCTGAACTGGACAAAGGACCTGGGTAGCTGAAGCAAAGTCTGAAGGGAATCCAAGCGAAGGCTCCATCACGGCTGACATCCAGGCATGGATCTGTTTCCGTTAATCAGAAGAGCAGAAAGACAGAATGACCCAGTAAGAGAATTTCAGAAGAGCAGAATAAGAGAATAGAAGAATAGCTGAACAACACAAAACCACAAGAGCCGAATGACCGAAGAAGAGACTTGGAAGGGACCTTGGGGGTCTTCTGGGCTTTCCGAAAACCTTCCAGTCAAGCCCTACATCAGTTTGATACAAAATATATTTTTCCCCACCTGAATTGTTTTCCCGGCTTTTTTTAGTCCCTGAAGTTTGTCACAACCTTCCTGGCCATCCTTAGAAATGTAACCCTGCAATGTGTAACGTTGGCTCCTTTGGTGTGGCTCTGCTTTGGAGGGCCCTTTATGAGTTGCCCTGAGAAGTCTGAGACTAAAGTAGCCCCTGGACCTCCCCTTCCTCCCTCCTCTCTCCTCCTCCTCCCTCTCCTCCTCCTCCTCCTCCTCCACCTCCCTCCCCTCCTCCTCCTCCTCCCTCCCCTCCTCCTCCCTCCCCTCCTCCTCCCTCCCCTCCTCCTCCTCCTCCTCCTCCCCCCCCTCCCCTCCTCCTCCTCCTCCTCCCTCCCCTCCTCCTCCTCCTCCCTCCCCTCCCTCCCCCCCTCCTCCTCCACCACCTCCTCCTCCTCCTCCCTCCCCCCTCCTCCTCCTCCCTCCTCCCTCCCCTCCTCCTCCTCCTCCCTCCCCTCCTCCTCCTCCTCCCTCTCCTCCTCCTCCCTCCCCCCCTCTCCTCCTCCCTCCCCTCCTCTTCTCCCCCTCTCCTCCTCCCTCCCCCCCTCTCCTCCTCCCTCCCCTCCTCCTCCTCCTCCCTCCCCTCCTCCTCCTCCTCCCTCCTCCTCTCCTCCTCCTCCCTCCCCCCTGTCCTCCTCCCTCCCCTCCTCCTCCTCCTCCTCCTCCTCCGCAGATACAGGGGGAGAAGAAGACAGTGAGGACCAGCTGGGCACCGAGGAGGAAGCCGAGCCGTCTGCGAGACCCTCCGCCCCCGATCAGCCTTCCTTGCCCAAAAGGCCCCCGCCTCATGTTCTTCCCGCAAGCAGGAGAAGGAAGAGCACTTCCCGGAAGCTGCTCTCCAACAAACCCCAGGATTTCCAGGTGACCCACCTCCAGACAGGGCTGAAAGTTCACCCAAAGCGGTAGTTAAAAAAAGCACCCGGCAACCCTGAGCTACAGCCGTTCCCCATTTGACCCTATTCGTTTGGGTCAAAGAAACGCTCTGCACGCCGTAGATTTTGGCTAGAGAAAGAGGCAAACCTCCCAGCTGGAACCCAAGTGCAGAACGGAGGAGAGCTCTCCAAGGCTTATAAGCAGCATCCTGAATCCTGGGAGGGGAGATTTCTATAATCT
This sequence comes from Rhabdophis nuchalis, assembly GCA_039707465.1. NCBI lineage: Eukaryota > Metazoa > Chordata > Lepidosauria > Squamata > Natricidae > Rhabdophis > Rhabdophis nuchalis. The sequence continues at coordinate 2,653,765 of CM077648.1, forward strand.
CCACTGTCCTCACCACTCACTGTAGGGTCTTCTGTGGCTCTTCTATGCCTTGGCAGCGTTTCTTCCCAAAGCCCGTGAGGAAGGGTGTGGGACTAAAGAGGCAGGGTCCCATTGGCCGGCACGAACAGCTAGGGTCCTAACAGCAGAGGCGAGATGGCAGAGGTTCATGGCTGGGGGCAGAAACCTGGGGGTTAAATAGGCACGGAGAAGGGGAGGAGGAGAACGGCCCTAGACCCTCCTCGCTTCCCATTCTGCTTTGAGGTGAGGGCTCGGCAGGGGCCCGTCGGTCTGTCCTGGAGACCTTGAGGGCCTCTTCTCTCCCTCCCCCTGGCCTTCTTCCCCTTCCCAGATCCGGGTGCGTGTCATTGAAGGCAGGCAGCTCTCTGGGGTCAACCTCAAGTCGGTGGTGAAGGTGACGGCGGTGGGGCAGACCAAGAGGACCCGCATCCGGAAAGGAAACGGCCCCTTTTTTGACGAGGTGAGCAAAGCCTTAGAACTTAGAATAACTTGATTGTCGCTTTGAATGCACTCCTGATCTGCATACATTCAAATGGGATTTATTGCATGCAGCTCTCGAAGGGTTTCCACCTCTAATATAAAGAAACAGGGCAAGATAAACACACAAACAGATAAATAAATACAATGTAATGCAGGTGCACACATATATTATGTGACACAGAGAAACAACCCAGTCTAGTTCGGTTGTACCCGTGTGCATGGCGAGAAATACGAATCTTGGGCGTTTTACCAACTGGATGGCCCTAGGGAACAAAGCTCTTGCAGAATCTGGTGGTCCTGCTAGAAATACTTCGAAATCTCCTCTCAGATGGGAGCAACAGAAAAAGACCGTGGAGTGGGTGTGTGGGGTCTCTAACAATGCTTTGAGATCTTAAGCTTGATTTTTTTGGAAAAGTCGGGTGACTTTGGGGAGGGGCAGAGGGCCCCCCTTCCTGTGTGGCTCCTCCTTGGGGGTCGGTTCCCTGGCGGGGAGGCTTTTGGGGCGCAGCTGAATCTCCCTCTCTCTCTCTCCTGCAGACCTTCTTCTTCAACGTATTTGAGTCCCCCGTGGAGCTTTTCGACCAGCCCATATTCCTCACGGTAAGTGGGTGGGTGGGTGGGACTCCCCTCCCACGGAGAACGTATCCTGGGGTCCTCTGAGAGCCAGACGATGGGAGTCCACGGCAGCTTTCTGGGATCGGGGGAGGCCCAGTCCACCTTTGGGAGAATCCCCCTTTTGCCCCCAATTTCCTCCCACCTTTATTCGTTTCCCAAAGAAGAGAGCCGGCCCTTCCCTCCTCCTGTCCTCCCCACGACAGCAACCCTGTGAGGTGGGCTGGGCTGAGACAGAGGGAAGCCACCCAGCTGGCTTTCACGCCTAAGGCAGAACTAGAACTCCTGTCTCCTAGTGATTGACCCAAAGCCATCCATTTGGTTTCCATGCCTAAGGAGGTGCTAGATCTCATCGTTTCCCATTTTCCACTCTTTTCCCTGGCACCATTTGAACGGGGTGGGTGGGGTGGGGGAATGAACCGGCTCCCTTTGAGTACTTCCAAATCCTCTGACATCTTTTGCAAGCTCGCCAACCCTTGTGAGGTGCCCACAATCTTGCCCTGCAATCTTGGGAAATCTCTGGCCAACCTGGCTGGAAGTTCACGAGGGCTTGGAGGAGGACCCCGGAAGCTCACCAAAATCCTGGTGCAACCCAGTGGCCTTGGCTCTTGGTCCAAACGCCAAGCTCACCTCCGGGGAGATCCTGGAGGGGCAGCAGGTCAGCTGGCATCTGAGGACAGAAGCTCATTTTTTGTCTCCCCTCCAGGTGGTCGACTCTCGTTCCCTCCGGACGGACTCCATCATCGGGGAATTCCGGGTAGGCCATTCCCTCCCCCCATCTGCTCTTTCGTTCCTCCAGATTGGAGGCCTTCAGACTTGGCCGCTTTAAGACTTGCGGACTTCAACTCCCAGAATTCTCCAGCCGGCTCCCAATTCTGGGAGTTGCAGTCCGCAAGTCTTAAAGTGGCCACGTTTGGGGACCCCTACTCAAATCATTATGGAGAAGACTTTGTTGGGCAAGCCTCCAAGCCTCCGGGTGTCGTGCACAGTTGCCACCCTCTGTTGGGTGTTGTGCCACACTGACGCAAAGAAAAAGCAATTAATAGCCATCCTCAGCGGCAGGAACATGGCAGAATATAGGATAACGGAGCTGGAAGGGACCTTGGAGGTCTTCTAGTCCAACCCCCTGCATAGACCATTCAGGCCAATGATGGTCCAACCTCTTCTTCAAAGCTTCCAGTGTGGGAGCGCTGACCGGGAGGGGCCTGAGGGTCTGTCCTGGGGGGGGGGTGAGGACCGAGGGGGCTGCAGCCTGAGGGTCCCTGTGTTCGTGTCTTTCAGGTGGACGTTGGGACCATTTATGCGGAACCCAGTGAGTGGAGAACGGACTGGGGGGCGTTAATAAGGAAGAGGAACACACAGGGGACCTTTTACGATGAAAGGGAACGATGCAAAGAGAAAGAAAAAACAGGGGAGGTCAAAGGGAAAAGAAGTGTGGGAAGAAAAGAAAGGAAGGGAAAAAAGGAGTGATAGAATTGTGATATTTTTCTTTTCCAGAGCAGGGGAAGGGAAAGGAAATTCCTTCAGCAAAAGCCCCACTTGGGCCTGCAGGGGGGTTAGGACCATTTAGATGCAGTCCTCAACTTGCAACATTTCATTGAGTGACCGTTCAAACGGCACTGAAAAAAAGGGACTTACGACCATTTTTCACACTTACGACCATCGCAGCATCCCCAGGGTCACGCGATCAAAATCCTGGCGCTCGGCAACCGACTCAGATTTATGACAGGGTCACGTGATCCCCTTTTGCGACCTTCTGACGAGCCACCTCAGTGGGGAAGCCACTTAACAACCATCTTCCTAACACCTTCAGTGTCTCACTTAACAACCGGTACAAGAAAGGTCGTAAAATGGGGGGACATTCATTTAACAACTGTCTCACTTAGCAACAGAAATGTTGGGCTCAGTGGTGGTCGTACGTTGAGGACTAGATTGGCTGACCCAGAGCTCTCAGGGTGGCCTCCGTGGCCGAAAGAGGAGCACGAAGCGTTCCTGTCAATCATTCCCTCATTTGACCAGGCCATTTGACCCAATGAGGGGGGGGGGGATTGTGGGGCATAAATGTGACTTAGATCTCCCCCCTCTCCCCCCCCCCCCCCAAGGGCATTGCTTCCTCCGGAAATGGCTGCTGCTGTCGGATCCGGAGGATTTCTCGGTGGGCGCCAGAGGCTACCTGAAAGTCAGCCTGTGCGTCCTGGGCCCTGGGGACGAAGCCCCCGTGAGTATTTCCATGGAAGGGCTCAGGCTTGGGACAAGGGGACCCCCCCCCCCATCACCGCAGCCTCTCCTCCTTGGTGGAGACTCTTCAGGTAGGGGCCCTCCGGGTCTCCCAGCGAGGTCCGCAGCGCAACGGAGGGGCTATGCCGACCCCGTGCCCCCTCCTCCGTGGGGAAGGAGGGCTGACCTCCAGGGGGCTGCCTCTGGGGAAGGCCCTGGAAAAGCCCCCCCCCCCCGTGTGACCCTCTGGCAGGCGAGGGGGGCGCTCCAACCTCAAGGATGATCGTAGAGTTCATCTCATACAGAGCGGCCCTGGATCTGGAAGGCCCAGAGGTCTTGCCCTGATGATGCTACCTAGTTGGGTCATGAAACGTCTGCAAGGAAACCACCCAGCTCAGAGAGCACCAGGGACCCCCCCGCCCAGTCTCCCCCCCTCCCCAAACCCCTCCCTCCTGCCTTTGAAGAGGTGACCTACGTAGTTGGGGAATGAAAGCCCAGATGGGGCTGCAGGAAAACGGCCCAGACCTCAAAGTGCAACCTGACTTTGGCCAACTTTCTCTTCTTTTGGATCCTATGACCCCCCCTCTCCCCCCCCCCCCCGGGAGAAAGCTGGGTGCCCATTGCATCCCTGCTCCACACGATTAGGCTCGTTTCAAGCATTCCAGAGTCCTGGGGGCTCAGTGGCTGGATTGCAGCACGGCAGGCTGACTCTGCCCACGGCAGTTCGATCCTGACCGGCTCAAGGTTGGCTCAGCCTTCCCTCCTTCCGAGGGGGGTCCATAAAGACCCGGATGGTTGGGGGCCCCAGAGGCTGGCCCTTAGAGGGGGGCCGGATTCCCTTTGAAGTCCATGCGAAGGACAGAGCGGAGCCCCTGATGCTAGGATGCCCAAGGGGGCTTGGGGAGGGGCAGGGCAGGTGGGGGGAGGATGCCGTCTTCCCTCCTCAGCCCTCCCACCCTGGCCTTGGAGCAATTACCAGGGCTGGGGAGGAGTTCCAGGGAAGGCGCCAGGAGGGTCCCGGGGGGGAGGGGCCTGCAGAGGGACCGGGGGCCCTTCGGGAGCCCCAGGCCCTTCACTCCTCCTCTTCGCAGCTGGAGAAGAAGGAAGCTGCCGAGGAGAAAGAGGACATCGAGGGCAACGTCTTCAAGCCGCCGGGCGTGGCTCTCCGGGGCGCCCACTTCTCCCTCAGGGTCTATCGAGCGGAGGACCTGCCCCAGAGTGAGTGGGGGGACGGGGGACCCCTGGCTGCGAGGAGGGCGAGGGGAGGGGGAGGGCTGGAAGACTGGATGGGCTCCCGGATTCAACCTCCCGGAAGGCCTCTGGCTCTGGACGTGGGAACCGAATCCGGTCCTTCTGCAAGGCTCCATCCGGACACTTTACAGGAATGAAGGCCAATCTACGTGGTCCTCCCTCCCCCTCTTCCTCCCTCCCTTCCTCCCTCCCTCCCTCCCTTCCTTCTTTCCTTGCTTGCTTGCTTCCTCTCTCCCTTGCTTCCTTCCTCCCTTCTTTCCTCCTTTTCCTTCTTTCCTCCCTCCCTCCTTCCCTCTCTTCCTTCCTCACATCCTCCCTCCCTTCCTCCCTCCCTCCCTTCTTTCCTTGCTTGCTTCCTCTTTCCCTCTTTTCCTTCCTTCCTCTCATCCTCCCTCCCTCCCTCCCTTCTTTCCTTGCTTGCTTCCTCTTTCCCTCTCTTCTTTCCTTCCTCTCATCCTCCCTCCCTCCCTCCCCCCCCCCGGGTCCCCTTCCCCAGTCTCTGCTCCCAGGCCCCTCCCAAGCGAGTGCTGTTGTCCTTGCAGTGGACGATGCCGTGATGGACAGCGTCAAGCAGATCTTTGGCTTTGAAAGCAACAAGAAGAACCTGGTGGATCCCTTTGTGGAAGTGACCTTTGCAGGGAAAACGGTACGTCGGTTGCACACACCCCTCTTCCCCCCCCAGCGTCCTTAAGGGCAGCAGCCAAAGAAGCCGATAGAATCCCGGGTTGTATAAAGAGAAGCCGAGGGTTAAAATCATGGGAAGTCTTAGCACCGTTTTCTGAAGCCCCAGGAAGGCCCCACCGGGACTCCGGCATCCGCTTTGGGTCCCCACATTACGAAAAAGAGGTTGAGATTTTGGAAAAAGGGCAGAGAAGAGAAACAGAGGATCCAAGGCCTGGAGGCTGAATATATATAGAATAGAAGGGAAGGGAAGGGGAGGGAAGGGAAGGGAGGGGAGGGGAGGGGAGGGGAGAGGAGAGGAGGAGAAGAGAAGAGAAGAGAAGAGTAGAGTAGAGTAGAGTAGAGTAGAGTAGAAGAGAAGAGAAGAGACCTTGGAGGTCTTCTAGTCCAACCCCCTGCCTAGGCAGGAAACCCTACATCTCTTCAGACAAAGGGTTCTCCAACATCTTCTTCAAGACTCCCAGTATTGGAGCATTCACAATTTCTGGTGGCAAGGAGTTCCACTGGTTAATTGCCGTCCCTGTTAGGAAGTCTCTGCTTAGTTCTCAGTTGCTTCCCTCCTCAATGTGGAGAAGGAGGGTTGCAGGATCTGGGCCTGGCTAGTGGAGAGAAAAAGATGAAAGCCTCTTCCAGTATTTGAGGGGCTGCCCCAAAGAAGAGGGAAGCCAGATTCACTTAGCAACGGTATCACTGACTTAGCAACTGCAGGGATTTGCTTAACAACGGTGGCAAGAATGGTTGTAAAAGGGGCCCAAACTCACTTAACAACGGTCTCGCTTAGCTGCAGAAATGTGGGGTTCACTTGTGGTCAGAAGTCGAGGACTTCCTGTCGCTTTGTTTTCCTGTTGAGCCGGATTTCTGGCTGGAGGGGGTGTGTGGGACCCCCCCGAGGAGATGGGCTCTTACTGAGGGCTGCCTTTCCTTCCCCTGAGCAGCTCTGTAGTAAGATTGTGGAGAAGAACGCCAATCCGCAGTGGAACCAGACTGTCACGCTGCCTGCCATGGTGAGCCCCCCCCCACACACCCAAGCCCCCCCACTCGGCCTTTTCAGCCTCCCCTCTTCCCCCCAAGGCCTCTCCCTGACCCCCCCTGCTCTTCCCCGCAGTTCCCCTCCATGTGTGAAAGGATGAGGATCCGCGTCATGGACTGGTGAGTAAAGAGCGAGGAGGAGCCGGTGGCCGCCTTCCGCTTGGCTCCCTCAGTCCTAACTCCATCCCTCCGTTGGGTTGGAGGTTTGGGCCAAGAAAAGGGCCCAGGGAGCCTTGTTTCTAGCACTTCAGTCCTACACCATTGCTTAAGCCCCCCAAAGCCATAGGAGCTCTGCGCCGTTTGAGCAAACTCCCTTCTAGCACTGATGATGTTCCCTAGTTGGGTCATGAAACGTCTACAAGGAAACATACAAGCTCAGAGAGCCCCAAGGAGCCCCCAGTCTTTTTCTTCCTCCCCCTCTTCCTCCTCTCCTTCCTCCTCCCCCTCTTCCTCCTCCATCTCTTTTCCTCTTTGTTCTCCTCCTCTTCCTCCTCCTCTTCCTCCTACCTCCTCCTCCTCCTCTTCCTCGCCCCTCTTCCATCTCTTCTCCTCCTCTTCCTCCTCCTCTTCCTCCTCCATCTCTTCCTCCTCCTCTTCCGCCTATTCTTCCTCCATCTCTTCTCCTCTTTGTTCTCCTCCTCTTCCTCCTCCTCTTCCTCCTCCCCCCTCTTCCATCTCTCTTCCCCCTCCCCCCCTCCTTACCTGTGAGTTGGCCCATGAAATGCCTGCCTCAGAGCAAAAGCCCAGAGAGCCCCAAGGACCCCACAATCCCCCTCCCCCTCCTCCCTGCAAACTCCTCTCTCTTCCAGCACCGAGGATGGTGCCCAGTTTCCACACCAGCCTCTGAGCCGTAACAATCCCACCGGACACCAGGTGGCAGCAGTGGGGCAGAGAAAGTCTTGCAGGGGCCCCCGATTTCCCACCGGAGTCCCAGAGTTTCCAGGGCTGCAGTGCGGATCCTCCGATGGGGCTGGGAACTTGGATCCTAGGGGGGAAGAATCGCCGCTAGCAGCTAACTGGGCCAACTGGGTTTTATGTTGCAGGGACCGGGTGACCCACAACGACATCATCGGCACCAGCTACCTCTGCATGTCCAAAATCTCCGCTCCGGGAGGAGAACTGGAAGGTGAGCAGGCCCAGAGGGCCCCCACCCCCCCACTGACTTGGCACTCAGCTGGCGGGGGGGAGGGGCAATGGGGGCTTCTCTCCCCCCGAGTGAGCCAATTGAGGCTCCCTGGAGGTCGGAGGGGGTGGCTGATGGGCTCCCTAGTCGGGGCTGGGGAGGCGCCTGTGATGACCACGGCAGGACCAAGGCAAGGCTCTTCCTGTACGCTTCACAGCACTGAGTTACGACCTCTGCAATTTGAGTCTTCCTGGGCCAGGGTCTTCCCAAGCAGTTGGACTAGAAAGAGGGAAGTGAAGAGCCACAACGAGGATTAGGGGGCTGGAGGCTAAGACCAGGGGTGGAATCCAGCAGGTTCTGACAGTTCCTGGAGAACCGGCAGCAGAAATCCTGAATAGTTTGGAGAACTGGTAGCTCTCCGTTCTTCTTCCTCCTCTCCCCAAGGGTCGCAGATGCCCTCTTCTTAAGCCAGGGATGTCCAAACTTGGGAACTTTAAGACTTGTGGATAGCATAGCTGGCTGGGGAATTCTGGGAGTTGAAGTCCACATGTCTTAAAGTTCCCAAGTTTGGACATCCCTGTCTTAAGCAGAAGCTTTGAGGGTAACATCAGACCCAAAGGAGCTCACCGTTTCACCTCCCTCCCTCCCTCCCTCTTTCTTTGTGCTTCAGATGAGTTTCCGGCCGCTACGAAACTCTTCAAAGCCACAGACAGTATGTCCTTAGCATGACTCCCCCCTCGCCCCCCTCCCCACAGCGCCTGGGTGTGTCTCTGAAACGAATTCAAGGTCGTTGTGGGATCCGAATGCACGAGGCACGTGGCTCCCCTTGGGTTCATGGTCGCCCGCCTTGCTTTGACCTGAAATCCCGGTTGAAATCCTCACTCGATGTGATTGTGCATGTCTAACTGTGTGACAGAGGGGAGGTGAAGGGTTCACCTTTTGGGGAGGGGGCTGCTGGGTGTCCTTTCCCTCTGCCACCTCCCCAACACAAGCTGTCTCAGCTTCGGCGACTTGAAGGTGGGTGGGCTTCAACTCCCAGAGTTCCCCAGCTAGCTTCCCTGGGAGTTGAAGTCCCCCAGCCTTTGGCCTGCCAAGGTGGAGAAAGGGCCTTTGTGGAGCAGGAGGGACCGTGGTGCAAAGGGAGCATGCTGAAAATACTCACTCTGGGCAGTTGGCTGCATATTTATCTGGCTTTGCTGAAGGTATCTCCAAACCACGGGTGTCCTCATTGGGTTTCCCTACTGGTGGCCTTCTGATGGTGGCCTTCTAGCTTCCTTTGATTGCTAGGAATCCAGACGGCAGGGGTCAGGGTTTGGATGTGACTTCATAACTGAGTCAAGATGGCCAGCATGTCCATTCTCACCTTGGTTTGATGTCAAGAGTTGCGAATAAATACATGGAATTCTTTGCAGTTTCAAAAGATTCAGAAAACTCCTGCTTCTGTTCAGGGCCACCGGTAGAAGAACATCTGGGTGGACTCCAAAAAGGGTCATTTCAGGTAGACCATGGCCTCCCCAGTTCCACCTTTGTGGGTTTCTTTCCACAGTGGATGATGGACTTGGCTTCCTTCCCACCTTTGGCCCATGTTACATCAACCTCTACGGCAGTCCGAGGGAGTTCACCGGATTTCCTGACCCTTATGAAGAGCTCAACAGTGGCAAGGTGAGACCACTCCTCTTGAGTAGCTGGCACGCAAGCCTGGAGAAGCAGTTGGGGTCACTCAAGTGGGCCAAGTTGGAAGCCGGAGCTGGCTTGTGAAGGGATGGACCTCCTCATGGGCTCCTTCTTACACCCCAAGGGGGAAGGCGTGGCCTATCGTGGGAGGCTGCTGGTGGAACTGGAGACCAAGCTGGTGGACCACGTTGAGCAGAAGCTGGGGGACATCCCTGCGGATGACATCCTGAGAGTGGAGGTAAGGCTTCCATGCCATAGTAGTGGACCTCCTGTGGAGAGATGCCACATCTTCATCTTTTCAGGGGAGAGGTGATCATCTCAAGGGACCTTCTAGGGCTGGGATCTCCAGACCAGATCCCTCTGAGCCTTCTGGACTTCAACTCCCAGCATTCCTCAGCCAGCTTTGCTCGTCAGGTCACAAAAGCGGGATGGGGGCGATGGAGGGGGGAGGAGGGGAGGGATCACGTGACCCTGGGACGTTGCGACCGTCCTAAATATGAGTCAGCGGCCAAGTATCCGAATTTGGGTCACGTGACCCCAGGGAGGCTGGAACGGCCGTAATTGTCAACAACGGCTCTTAAGTCCCTTTTTCCTCCAGTGGCGTTGTAACTTTGAGCGGCCACTAAACAAAGGGTTGTAAGTCAAGGACTACCTGTGCCAATCCCAAGAGTGGCCCTTGGCCCAGACTGGGGCGTCCAGGGTGGGCTGCTTCGAGGTGAGGGATGGCTAACCTTTGTGTCGTCCTTTAACGTAAGCGCCTGCCTGCGTGACAGCGTGCACACACCACACGCCAACACCCACAATGCAATGCGCCTGCGACAACACCCCTGCGCCTCCCCCTCCTCCCCCCGTGTGCGTATGGCCCCCGCGCTCCTCCCCGCCTCCCGGTGCATTTCTCTGCAACCTCCCTGCGCCCTGTTCTGGGCCTCTTAGGCCTCCCTGCAGCCTCCTGGGACCATCAAAGGGGCCACCGGTGGGGGGAGCTCAATGCACCCCCCCCCACACTCCCCTTGCCCCCACACATGTGTGCATGACCCCCTTCCCCTGTGGATGCATGCGTGTCTCCTGCATGCGCCCCTCCCTCCCACGCATGCACAGTAGAGACCCGAACACCAGCCGGCTGGCAGGAGACGCAGGCGGGTGGAGCGGAGCTGGGGCAGGAGGAGAGGGGCAGGAGGAGAGGGGCCAGGGGGGCCCCAGGTTCCCCATCCGAGTTCTAGAATGAGCCCGTTTCTTGGCTCCTTTCCAGAAATTCCTCCGTCGGCGGAAGTACAACCTCTTCGCCGCCTTCTACTCGGCCACCATGCTGCAGGGTGTGGGGGACGCCATCCAGTTTGAGGTCAGCATCGGCAACTATGGGAACAAATTCGACAACACCTGCCTGCCCCTGGCATCCACCACACAGTTCAGCCGGGCGATCTTTGACGGTAAGGAAGGAAGGAAGGAAGGAAGGAAGGGGGAAGGAAGGAAGGAAGGAAGGGAGGGAGGGAGGAAGGAAGGAAGGGGGAAGGAAGGAAGGAAGGAAGGGAGGGAGGGAGGAAGGGGGAAGGAAGGAAGGGGGGAAGGAAGGAAGGAAGGGAGGAAAGGAGGAAGAGGGAAGGAAGGAAGGAAGGAAGGGGGGAAGGAAGAAAGGGGGAAGGAAGGAAGGAAGGGGAAGGAAGGAAGGGGGGAGGAAGGAAGGAAGGAAGGGGGGAAGGAAGGAAGGAAGGGGGGAAGGAAGGAAGGAAGGAAGGGGGAAGGGGGGAAGGAAGGAAGGGGGGAAGGAAGGAAGGATGGAAGGAAGGAAGGGGGAAGGAAGGAAGGAAGGAAGGGGGGAAGGAAGGGGGAAGGAAGGGGGAAGAAAGGAAGGAAGGGGGGAAGGAAGGAAGGATGGAAGGAAGGAAGGAAGGAAGGAGGAAGGAAGGAAGAAAGGAAGGAAGGAAGGAAGGGAGGGAGGAAAAGAGGGGAGGAAGGGGGGAGGCGTAGGCAGGGGGACCACGCAGGGCAGAGCCTGAGATTGAACTCGGGTGGACTCCGGACCGGGAGGTCTTGGGTCTTGCTACAGGATGGACAGGATGACTTGCTCCTTCTCGGCTAGGCCTTCTCCAAGGAAGGGAAGCTCTGAAAACCGGAAAACTCTTGATCCATCCTGGGGGTCTTCATAGGTTGGGGGGATGGTGGGCTTGGAAGGTGCCGGAAGCAACATCTAACCCGATGTTTGTCCACCTTGGTGACTTGAAGATGGGCAGACGTCAACCCCCAAAGCTCCCCAGCCGGCTCTGAGCTCCACCTGCCTTCAGGCTGCCAAGGTGGAGAAAGATTGGTCCAGTGAGAGTGGCCATGATCACACGGGGACATGCTTAGCTGACTCGATTCCATGTAGATTTGCATTTTGATATATAATATTTTATTATATCTCTCTATCTCTATCTCTATATCCATCTCTCTCTCTCCCCTTCTCTCTCTCTCTCTCCATCCATCCATCATCTGTCTATCTGTGTTTCTGTCTCTGTCTCTATCCATCTATCTATCATCTTTATCTTCTCTGTCTCTCTGTCTCTCTCCCTCCATCCACCCATCTATCCATCCACCCATCCACCCATCTATAATATTACTGTATATATATATATAAATGCAAAGCCTTCCACAAGAACTTGCTGCTTCTTGGGTGGTGTCAGGCATGAAGGTTGAGGATCACACATAAGATCCAACTTGATTTATTGCTCAAGCCTGCACACAAGAATCTAGTCAACTGATGTACAATACGAAATTGGCATCCGATAAGGTCCCATGGAATTCGAGAGGGCTGGAACTTAGATTGTTTGTGGGAATGCAAGGACTCTGGGCTGAGGACTTGCTTACCTCCACCCCCAGCTCCTCTCCTACAGGTGGACGGGGGCCACTCAGGCAAGGTCGCTGCGGTAGAAATGTAATCTAATCTATCTATCTATCTACACAAATGACTTACTCTCTAGAGAAAAATACTGTGGGGGTAAGATACCCTAAAATCCCTCAGGTGTGTGTTCTGTTAAGATACAGCCTGTTGTGCCTTAAAATGGCTTCTACCGTACAGCGCAGTGGAGTTGCCATGATAATGGCTCCACAGTACTCCACCAGGGGGCTCCCTCTGGTAAGGGGGAAAATCCAACATTAGTTTTGGTCCGGACATCTTCCCCGCCTATAAATAAATCCTGGGGTAATGCCAGGTTATCAGCTAGTAAATAGATAAACGGAGGCCACTCCGCCTTGCCCATCTCCAGGCTGCCAGTACTATTACCTTCCCTGGGGCAACGTGAAGCCGGTGGTGGTTCTCTCCTCCTACTGGGAAGACAGCGGCCACAGGACGGATGCCCAGAATCTCCTCTCCAGGGCTGCAGACCGGCTGGTGAGTCCTGGGGGGCTGAGAAGGGCAGGGAGGGTCTGGGAGAGATTCTGCTCGTCTCTGAGGTCCCACACGGTTGCGGCCTCCGCCGGTTAGTAGAAGGAGCCGGCCCTGACTTGTAAGCGATGCTCTTAGAAACAACAGGCGGAAGGTGGATCCCACCAGCATGGCCTCCGTCTTCCTTTAGGACTAACAGTCGGCAGGGCACAGCGGAGTGGGCAGCATCCGAAGATGCCCATGGGCATCAACTGAGTTAAATTCGTGTCAGCTGGGACTCAGAAAGGGGTTAATAAGAAAGAATCTTCGTGGCTCAGGGTTGAAATGAGGGCACTTGCAGACGTTTCATGACCCAACTAGGGAATGCGATCACTGCTAGAAAGGAGAAGAAGAGGGAGGAGAGGAGGAGGAGGAGGAGGAGGAGGAAGGACTGTGGGGTCCTTGGGGCTCTCTGAGCTGGGTGATTTTCTTGCAGACGTTTCATGACCCAACTAGGGAACGTCATCAGGGCTAACGCCTGCAAGAAAACCACCCAGCTCAGGAAGCCCCAGGGACCCTTCAGAGGGGCTGCCCAGGGGGGCCAGAGAAGGGTCTGGGGGCTCCTGAGGGCTGCAGCACAAGAGCCTGAGGGCTGCCAGGGCCCCTCCCTCAGCGGCCTGGGTCATTTCTGCTCTCTGCCCCCTGCAGGCTGCCAACTTGGAGCAGGTCCAGCTGGCACACAAAGCCCAGCGCTCGGCCAGCGCCTTGGACACCCTGGTGGCTCAGATGCTGGATGAGCTCATGGGGGACTGCAGGTAGGCGTGCAGGGGAGGGAGGGGGGCGTGTCTGTGGGTGGGCTCAGGGGGGGCTGCTCTCTTTCCCTTGGAGGGGCTCCCGGGGCAGAGGAGGGGCCTCCAAGGGTGGGCAGGGGCTTCTCCGCAGGCGGTTGAAAAGGGGAAGCTGGAGCCAGGCCATAAATCCCCCCCCCCCCCAGCCTGAATGGGCTCTTTGTGCGGCTGAGAGCGGAACTGCCCTAGCATGGCCCTCGCTCACCCTGGGAGGGGGTCTCCCGTCCACAGGCACGAGGAGGGGGTGGAGAACAGCCCCCCCCCCAGCTCCTGGTTTGGACCCCCTCAGGTTCAAAGCCTCTGTGAAGTCCTTCTCCAGTTGCTTTCTTTCTTTCTTTCTTTCTTTCTTTCTTTCTTTCTTTCTTTCTTTCTTTCTTTCTTTCTTCCTCCTTCCTTCCTCTTTTTCTTTCTTCCTTTCCTCCCTCCCTCTTTCTTTCTCTCCCTCTCTCTTTCTTTTCTTTCTTCCTTCCTTCCTTCCTCCTTCCTCCCTTCCTTCCTCTTTTTCTTTCTTCCTTTCCTCCCTCCTTGCTTCCTTCCTTCCCTGCTCCTCCTCCTTCCTTCCCTCCCTTCCTCCCTCCCTTCCTTCCTTCCCTCCCTCCCTCCCTCTTTCTTTCTCTCTCTCTCTCTTTCTTTCTTCCTTCCTTCCTTCCTTCCTTCCTCCCTTCCTTCCTCTTTTTCTTTCTTCCTTTCCTCCCTCCTTGCTTCCTTCCTTCCCTGCTCCTCCTCCTTCCTTCCTTCCCTCCCTTCCTCCCTCCCTCCCTCCCTCCCTCCCTCTTTCTTTCTTTCTTTCTTTCTTTCTTTCTTTCTTTCTTTCTTTCTTTCTTTCTTTCTTTCTTTCTTTCTTTCTTCTTTCCTTCCCTCCTTTCTTCCCTCCTTCCCCCCCTTCTCTTCCTGGAAGGAGCTTCCCACAGATGATTTTTTGACCGGGCAAATTGAGTCTTGGGCCTGAGACCTCCTGCCCTAAATCTCCATGGCCATCTCCTCTGCTGAACTGCATCATCCACTTCAGTCCTTGTCAACCTTGGTAACTTGAAGACAGCGGGACTCCTGGCTGGGGAATTCTGGGAGTTGAAGTCTCCCTGCCTTAAAGTCTCCAAAGTTGGCAAGCCGTGACCTTGTCAATCAACATTGACTTGAACTCATCTGCTCATCACATCAATTCCCCCTTTTCTTGCGCATCAAAGGAACCGCCTGTTTTTCCCCAGGGGGCTTTTTCAATTTCCCAGCCGTGACCTTTCCGGGTGGTCTCCCATCCGATTGCGCCTCCATTCCCAGAGCCCCATTCGATCCATGCGGGAAATCATTCCCATGGACGTTTTCAAGGAAAACACCTTCCCAAGGCCACCTTCCCCACCTCCCCAGGACTGAAACCCAAACCCAAAGGGAAGGGAAGGGAAGGCTGCCCCCTTGGACCTTCCTGGGGGGTTTCTCTCATTGACTTTGTGGAAGGGCAAATAAACAGGAGGAGTTTCCCCAACAGCCCAAAATACCCCAGCAGGGGAAAAAATGTAATTTTGTGCTCCTGTGCGAGGACAAAATGTTTGTTTTTCTTTCCAAGAGAGGATTGCCCAGGGTTTCTCAACCATGGCGACTTTAACCATGGTGAACCTCACCTCCCAGAATCCCCCAGCCAGCTTTCTCTTCTCTTCCCTTCTCTTTCCTTCCCTTCCCTTCCCTTCCCTTCCCTTCCCTTCCCTTCTCTTCTCTTCTCTTCTCTTCTCTTCTCTTCTGTACCCTTCCCTTCCCTTCCATTCCATTCCATTCTATAAATTCTCTTCTCTTCTCTTCTCTTCTCTTCTCTTCTCTTCTCTTCTCTTCTCTTCTCTACCCTTCCCTTCCCTTCCATTCCATTCTATAAATTCTCTTCTCTTCTCTTCTCTTCTCTTCTCTTCTCTTTCTCTTCTCTTCTCTTCTCTTCTCTTCCCTTCCCTTCCCTTCCCTTCCCTTCCCTTCTCTTCTCTACCCTTCCCTTCCCTTCCATCTTCTCTTCTCTTCTCTTCCCTTCCCTTCCCTTCCATCTTCTCTTCTCTTCTCTTCTCTTCTGTATCCTTCCCTTCCCTTCCATTCCATTCCATTCTATAAATTCTCTTCTCTTCTCTTCTCTACCCTTCCCTTCCCTTCCATTCCATTCTATAAATTCTCTTCTCTTCTCTTCTCTTCTCTTCTCTTCTCTTCTCTTCTCTTCTCTTCTCTTCTCTTCTCTTCTCTTCTCTTCTCTTCTCTTCTCTTCCCTTCCCTTCCCTTCTCTTCTCTTCTCTTCTCTACCCTTCCCTTCCCTTCCATCTTCTCTTCTCTTCTCTTCTCTTCTCTTCTCTTCTGTACCCTTCCCTTCCCTTCCATTCCATTCTATAAATTCTCTTCTCTTCTCTTCTCTTCTCTTCTCTTCTCTTCTCTTCTCTTCTCTTCTCTTCTCTTCTCTACCCTTCCCTTCCATTCCATTCTATAAATTCTCTTCTCTTCTCTTCTCTTCTCTTCTCTTCTCTTCTCTTCTCTTCTCTTCTCTTCTCTTCCCTTCCCTTCCCTTCCCTTCCCTTCCCTTCCATCTCCTCTCCTCTCCTCTCCTCTCCTGGCTTACAATGCAATTAAATGGAAATATAAAACAAAATTTAATATAAAAACCAGTTGAAATGATAGGAATCAAACGGAGAAAATGAGTAATTAGGCTTACAATGCAATCAAATAGGAGTATGAAACACAATTATAAATATAAAAACCAGTGAAAAATACAGAAACAAGCAAATAGAGAAAACGAGTAATTAGGCTTACAATGCAATTAAATAGGACTAGAAAACACAGTTATAAATATTAATATATAGTTAAAATTACAGCAACCAGAGGAAGCCAGAGCTTAGCCTTACAATCCAATTACATGCGAATATAAATATAAAAATCAGTTACAATTGCAAGGAAATTAAATAGAGGAGATGATATTATCCATTCATTCTCTGGGCCAGGGGGTCTCTTGTCTCACGACCTCGTCCGATTCTTTGTTCTGGCTGGGCTCAGCTTTGAGGGTGCCCAGCTGCCGTGTTCTTTGGTTTTAAATGGGGAGAAAGGGATTAATTAGGCTAAGAGGTCAGGAGGAGACTAACTTCGTTGACTGTCTCCTTCCACAGCCAACCCCTGGTTGACGTCACTCAAAAGCCCAACAGCACCCACCTGGACCAATACCTCTACCGTTTCCGGACCACCAACCTCGATCAGATGGTCCAGGCGGCCTTGAAGATGAAGCACGAAGACTCTGACCTGCAGATGGTTTTGGATCAGGCAGAAGACTGGCTCTCTCGGTTAAAGTCCATGGTGGAGGAGGTACCGTATTTTTCGGAGTAGAAGACGCTGCAAAGTATAAGATGCACCTAACTTCCCCCTAGAAAACAACAGGGGAAAAAAATCTGCCTCTGCCTCCCAGCAATTTGCCTCCTGGAACAAACAGCAAGTTTCACTTTCAGTTTCTCCCTCTCATCAGCTGTTTCAGGCTGCAGGGATTGCTAGAGCCTTTGGCAGCCTCCGCAAGCCCCATTTTCCCCATTGGCTGCAAGGAGGTAAATGGCTGGGAGGCAGAGGCCAAAGGGTGGGGGGCAATGGGTGGGTGGGGCTACGTTCAGTGTATAAGACACACCCACATTTTCACCCTCTTTTAAGGGTGGGAGAAGTGCGTCTTATACTCTGAAAAATACGGTCGATGTAGTTCTCGGCATGTAAAGAGGAACAGACTTCTTCTGTCTCTTCTAAGCCAGGGGTCTCCAACCTTTGCAACTTTAAGTCTGAAGGACTTCAGCTCCCAGAATTCTCGAGCCAGCTTTGCTGGCTGGAGAAGTCTGGGGGCTGAAGTCCTTCAGACTTAAAGTTGCAAAGGTTGGAGACCCCTGGCCCAGGCCCTGACACTGACAGCTTTGCTGGCTGGAGAATTCTGGGAGCTGAAGTCCTTCAGACTTAAAGTTGCAAAGGTTGGAGACCCCTGGCCCAGGCCCTGACACTGACAGCTTTGCTGGCTGGAGAATTCTGGGAGCTGAAGTCCTTCAGACTTAAAGTTGCAAAGGTTGGAGACCCCTGGCCCAGGCCCTGACACTGACAGCTTTGCTGGCTGGAGAAGTCTGGGAGCTGAAGTCCTTCAGACTTAAAGTTGCAAAGGTTGGAGACCCCTGGCCCAGGCCCTGACACTGACAGCTTTGCTGGCTGGAGAATTCTGGGAGCTGAAGTCCTTCAGACTTAAAGTTGCAAAGGTTGGAGACCCCTGGCCCAGGCCCTGACACTGACAGCTTTGCTGGCTGGAGAAGTCTGGGAGCTGAAGTCCTTCAGACTTAAAGTTGCAAAGGTTGGAGACCCCTGGCCCAGGCCCTGACACTGACAGCTTTGCTGGCTGGAGAAGTCTGGGAGCTGAAGTCCTTCAGACTTAAAGTTGCAAAGGTTGGAGACCCCTGGCCCAGGCCCTGACACTGACAGCTTTGCTGGCTGGAGAATTCTGGGAGCTGAAGTCCTTCAGACTTAAAGTTGCAAAGGTTGGAGACCCGTGTTGTAAGCCACTGAGCCGTTTTTTATGTTTAGGGAAAGGGATGCTAACATCATCATCATTGTTTTTTAATGACCCCCATAAACCCTTGCATTGGGGTGGAGTCTAAGCAACCGAATGGAACCAGCAGAGGGTTTACTGGCCGGACGCCCTTCCCTGTCACCAGTCCAGAGTTCTTTTCGGCAGAGATATTCTCAGTGTGGCCCAGAGAGAGAAATAACTGCCTCTACCTAGGATCGAACTCACGGCCCCCTGAGTGGGAGGCGAGAGCTTGAGGAGTGGTCCTTCAACCTCCCATATCCAGTCCCCGTGGCTCTCCTCTCCACCTTGCCTTCCACACCTTGGGGGGGGGGGGGTCATTTGATAGCCGGCCTCGGGTGTCGCCATGCAGCCAACCGGGAGTCCAACCCAAAGTGGCCTCATGCAACCCAACGTTTGCCATTTGATTGGCCAATCCTGGGGAGGCCTTTAGTGAGACCCTGATCTACTCTCTGCTTCCATCTACTCGGCTCCCAGGGAGGAGCCCTCTGCCCAACGGGGGCCCCTTCCTAAAGCCTGTTAACCCTTCCCTTGCCAGCCCCAGAACAGCCTCCCGGATGTCGTGATCTGGATGCTGCAAGGCGACCGGCGGGTGGCTTACGCCCGGCTGCCCGCCCGAGAGGTCCTCTTCTCCCGCAACGGAGCCAGTTGCTGTGGGAAAAACTGTGGGAGGCTCCAGACCATCTTCCTGAAAGTAGGTTTACTCAGGGCTTTTGGGGGGCGGGGGGATTTGGGCTTTTGAAGAGGGGCTGGGAGGATACAGGGGATCAAAAGGTCAGGCGCACTCTCAAGTCCAGCAACGTCTCTTCTTTTGAGAATTGTGGTCAGCAAACTCTTCTGGGCAAACAGTTTGGGGCACCCTGGACACCCAGCCCTGAATGGAGGCATGTGGCTGAGCTTGACTTGTTTCATATTGATTGATTCATTCATTTGTTGATAGATAGATAGATAGATAGATAGATAGATAGATAGATAGATAGATAGATAGATAGATAGATAGATAGATAGATTCATTGATTGATTGATTCATTCATTCATTCATTGATTCATTTGATTGATTGATTGATTCATTTGTTGATTCATTCATTCGTTGATTCATTCATTCGTTGAGTGATTGATTCATTTGTTGATTGATTGATTGATTGATTCATTTGTTGATTCATTGAGTCATTTGTTGATTGAATGATAGATTGACTCATTGATTGATTGATTCATTGATTGATTGATTGATTGATTGATTCATTTAGATTTAGATTTAGATTTATTGAATTTATATACCGCCCTTCTCCCTTTCGGGACTCAGGGCGGTGTACAGCCAACAGTAAGAATGGATAATACAAAAGCTAAAATCATATGTTAAGATATATTAAGTGGATTGGCCTGCCAATTAAAACCCCCTGCTAAAATCAATTAAAAAAACTACGACAGGCCGGCAGCACGAAATAAATGGGTCTTCAGGGCCCGACGGAAAAGGCGCAGGTCCGTGATCATCCGTAGTTCAGGGGGGAGGTCATTCCAGAGGGCGGGAGCCGCCACAGAGAAGGCTCTCCCCCTGGGGGTCGCCAGCCAGCATTGCCTGGGCGACGGCACCCCGAGGAGGCCCTCTCTGTGGGAGCGCACTGGTCGGTGGGAGGTGTTTGGTAGCAGGAGGCGGTCTTGCAAGTAACCAGGTCCCTGGCCATGGAGCGCTTTAAAGGTGGTTACTAATACCTTGAAGCGCACCCGGAAAGCCACAGGCAGCCAGTGCAGCTCACGCAGGAGAGGTGTCACATGGGAGCGTCTAGATGCTCCCAGAATCCCCCACGCGGCTGTATTCTGAACTAACTGGAGCCTCCGGGTGCACCTCAAGGGGAGCCCCATGTAGAGAGCGTTGCAGTAGTCCAGGCGGGAAGTGACGAGGGCGTGAGTGACCGTGCGTAAAGTGTCACGATCCAGAAAGGGACGCAACTGGCGAATCAGGCGAACCTGATAAAAATCCCCCCTGGCCACAGCTGTCAACTTGGACACCCAAGTTGCGAGCCCTCTCTGTGGGGGCCAATAACTCGCCCCCAATAGCCAGAGAAGGGTTTGATTGATTGATTGATTGATTGATTGATTCATTCGTTGATTGATTCATTAATTGATAGATAGATTGATTCATTCATTCATTGATTGATTCTTTGTTGATTGATTCATTGATTGATTGATTCATTCGTTGATTGATTCATTCGTTGATTGAATGTTAGATTGATTCATTGATTGATTGATTGATTGATTCATTGATTGATTGATTCATTCATTCATTCGTTGATTGATTCATTAATTGATAGATAGATAGATTCATTCATTGATTGATTGATTCCTTTGTTGATTGATTGATTGATTGATTCATTCATTCATTCATTCATTCCTTGATTGATTGATTGATTGATTCATTCCTTGATTGATTGATTGATTGATTGACTGATCGATTCTTTGATTGATTGATTGATTGATTCATTCATTGATAGATAAGATAGACTGATTCCTTTGTTGATTGATTGATTCTTCATTCATTCCTTGATTGATTGATTCCTTGATTGATTGATTGATTGATTCATTTGTTCATCCATTTATTTATTTTCTGCCCATCTCTCTGAAAAACGTCTTTTAGCTTACGGTTTCCCTATGAATGTTCCTGGCACCAGCCAATGTGTAAAAATGCAAGACCTTTAGGCCCAGTGCAACCTTCCAAGGTTTCCATTCCCCCCATTGCCCCCCCCCCTGCCCAGAAACGACCTCCTTGGGAGAGTCCTTTCAGCCTCTCCTGCTGACTTAGTTGCTTTGATCATCTGAAAGAAGAATCAGAGGCCAAATAGAGCTGGCAGGAAGGTCCTCTAGTCCAACCCCCTTGCTCAAGCAGGAGGCCCTGTGCCATTGCAGACAAAGGGTTGCCCAGGCTCTTCTTAAACACCTCCAGCGATGGACCATCCTCAACTTCACAAGTTGTTCCATGGATTAATTGTCAGTTAGGAAGTTTCTCCTTAACTCCAGGTTGCTTCTCTCCTGGGTTCGTTTCCATCCGTTGCTTCTTCTTCTCCTGCCCTCGGGGCTTTGGCGGATAAGCCAGGGGCTGCCTTCTGAGGACCTGCCAGGTTGCTGACCACCAACAGCTCTGAGCCTTCTTCCCTCCCCCTAGTCTCCACAGGAAGAGGTGGCGGGTCCCAGGATCCCAGCTCAGATCCGGGTCCGGCTGGGGCTGGGCCTAGCGGTGGACGAGAAGGAGTTCAACCAGACGGCCGAGGGGAGGCTGTCCGTCTTTGCTGAAACGGGTGAGCCAGACCAGACCTTCTCTCACGGGGATGGGACAGGGGGGTTCTCCACACCTGGACGGCTGGTTCTTTTGGAGGGGGGGCGCCATGCAAGGGGAGAGGAGTGGAGCCGACACCCCATTGCTTTGGAATCTGAGGTGGGCAGAGAGCTTCCCATTCCGAAACTCCAAAGGGCTTAAATGTTCATTTCCTGTTGCTCCGACTCTACTCCAAGTTCTTTGTTGCTGTTTACACCTTTCTGCTTCTAGTCCTGGAGAGAGAAACTCCTCCCCCTCCCTCCTCCTCCTCTCTTCTCCTCCTTCTCCTCTCCTCCTCCTCCTCCTCCCTCCTCCTCCTCCTCTCCTCCTCCTCCTCCACCTCCTCCTCCTCCTCCTCCTCTTCTCCTCCTCCTCCTCTTTTCCTCCTCCTCCTCTTCTCCTCCTCCTCCTCTTCTCCTCTGCTTCCCCACCCCCTCCGCCAATGCAAATAGAAAATCCTGGTTCTTGTCCTTCTGGTGGCCTCAACCACTGATTATTTATCGTTTCTCTCCCCGTTGCCCTGAACAGAATCCTACCCAGCAAAACTTCCTCTTAGCTTGCAGACTCCCTAAAGTCCATTGCTGGCCTCTAAGGCCCCGTCAGGCGGAAGGGGACCAAGAGGAAGAGGAGGATCTGTTCAGAGGAGTTTCTTTATGGGCGCCTGCCTACCGGCAGGGATCTTGCCAGACTAAAGCACAGGCTGCGTAACTAGCAGGTGTGCTGCGGGAAGGGAGGGGTCTGTGGGTGTCCCCCCTGGCTCTCTTCTTGCACCCCAAGGACTCCAGGCTGATCTGCCTCTTAGCTCCTGGGGGAAACCCCCCCCCACTCCTTCCTGTGACTTTTGGGGGAGGGGCGTTGTCCATTTGCTCACCCCCCCCCCCATTTCTCTCCTTCTCTCCCTTCCGGGTCCCAGTATGAAAACCAAGCGAAGTTGGCCTTGGTAGGGAACTGGGGCACGACGGGTCTCACCTACCCCAAATACTCGGACATCACCGCCAAGATCAAGCTCCCCAAGGACAGCTTCAAGCCTTCCGCCGGCTGGTCCTGGGCTGGAGACTGGTTTGTCAGCCCCGAGAAGACGTGAGTGACGGACGGCGGGAGGTGGGAGCCTGCAGGGTCTCTTCCCTTTCCTTGGTCCCTCCTGGGCTCAGTCTTCCCAGCTCAGGAGAAGGTCATCCCGTCCTCTCCCCTCTCCCCCCAGATCACCCCATGGGCTGCTCTGGGGCCTGACCTCATGAAGGAACTGCTGGCCTCTGGCCACCTGGAGACCCACAGGGGCTTTCCCAAGAGGCAGCTGGACTTTCTGGGGGGGTTTTCCCTTGAAAACATTTGCTGTGGAGCAGCAAAGATGTGGAGACTCTGGAAAGAGTGCAGAGAAGAGCAACCAGGATGATGAGGGGACTGGAGGCTAAAACATATGAGGAACGGTTGCAGGAGCTGGGTATGTCTAGTTTGATGAAAAGAAGGACCAGGGGAGACATGATAGCAGCCTTCCAATATCTCAGAGGGTGCCACAAAGAAGAGGGAGTCAAACTATTCTCCAAGGCACCTGGAGGGCAGGACAAGAAGCAATGGGTGGAAACTAATCAAGGAGAGAAGCAACTTCGAACTGAGGAAAAACTTATAAGAACATAAGAACCTAAGAACAGCCCTTGCTGGAAGAGGCCCCGGCCCATCCAGTCCAGCCTTCTGTCTCCCACAGTGGCTCCCCATTTGCTTCAGGGTCCTTCCCAA
The DNA here is from genome assembly GCA_039707465.1 of Rhabdophis nuchalis. Lineage (NCBI taxonomy): Eukaryota > Metazoa > Chordata > Lepidosauria > Squamata > Natricidae > Rhabdophis > Rhabdophis nuchalis. Next base: position 2,676,625 of record CM077648.1, read on the forward strand.
GCAGATGTCTTCACCTGCTTATGATTCCCTGCAAATGGCATTGAGAGATATCCTGCCTATCTCTCCATCCCGGAGGGTCCTTAGGCATCCATCATGATAGCCATGGATACCCTTGTTCCCCAGGAACTCCTCTCATCCTTTCTTAAAGGTGTCAAGGCTGACAACTTCCTGACAGTTAGAACAAATTAACCAGTGGAACAGAAGTTGCCTCCAGAAGTTGTGAATGCCCCAACACTGGAAGTCTTTAAGAAGATGTTGGATAGCCATCCAGGGGGGTTGGACTAGAAGACCTCCAAGGTCCCTTCCAACTCTGCTATTATATTATATTGTATTATAAGATTGTAAGCAGGATGGAAAGAGTCTCTGAGAATGTTATGCAACTTCCTCAAAGAGTGAGAAGCGAAGATGTCATCCAGGGCTGATCGCTGGAGCCCCCAGTGATATTCTGGGCAGTTTTAATGATTCTCTGCAGAGCTTTTTTTTGCAGAGCGGCTCCCAAACCCTGCAAGAATGCCGTATGTCAGGACACCCTCAATGGTGCTGCGATAGTAGGACAGAAGTAGATGCTGGGATAGATTTATCTTTTCCTGAGCAGTTTCCAGAAGTGCAGCCTCTTCTGTGCCTTCTTTGCAAGCAGGTTGGGATTCGTGGTCCAGGAGAGGCCCTTCTTCAGATCTGACTGGCTGGTGGGGAATGGAAGGATTTATATGCAGTCATCCAGATGTTAGTGCTCTGCGGTTGGGTTGTTAGCTCCGTGAGAGGAATCGAGCCCACTTGGGGGTTCATCCCTACCCTCCCTCCGAGTCCCCTGAGTTAGGGGTGCAGATTGAGGGTTCAAGAGGGTTCAGCCGTCTATCTGGAAGGCCCAAGGCTGCTGAACAGGTGAAAAGAAATGAATTTCTAGGGCTTATTGATACACTTGAGATAAACAAATCACAAGGCTCGCATAATTATCCAAGAATTCTTCAGCATGAAATGTTTTAAATCTTCAAATAAAAATAGGTTAGATCCCCCAGGATCTCTCTTTAGATGAAGGGACTGGAAAGTGTCCAGTAAAATGTCAGGTTTTAGCAAGCGAAGGAGAAGTTCATGGCAGAGTTAGCTTCATGCACGCGATCGATAATACTAATAAAGTGAATAACTCATTTAAAAGGGAATTAGTCATTTTTTTTGAACTAAAGAAGAAAAATGCATTTCAAGAGCTTATATTTACAAACAATGTTCATTTGTTATAATAAAGGCATTTAGGTAAAAAAAGAAAAGAAAGACAAAGGTTTCATAGACAGCAAAGTCCACATTTTGGACAGAGAGGAACCGCTGCCTTGAAAGAAGGGTCCCCTAGGGCCAAATTGAGCAGCCCCTCTCTCTCAACTGGGGGGGGGGGAGGGATATGACCCCCCCCTCCATCTCCTCTGCCCAACGCAGTCCTTTCGGCCGTCCCAAGAAGGCTCCGCAGCCACTGGGCCTCTGATCCGGGGACCCTGAGGGCCCAGATTGACCTCCAGGTGGCCTCAGTGGCTCTCAGAGGGAGGACCAACGACCAGAGGACTGCCAGGAAAGCCAATCCTTTGGTCAGAACTGAAGAAGCTTCTTGGAGGAGGAGCCAAATGGTTTCAAGGAAAAATAACCAGGAAGTCCAGCTGCCTTTTGGGAAAAGCCCTTTTGGGACCACCTGGGGGTGACGGAGAAGCTCCATAGGCGAAGGGAGGGAGTTTCGGGGGCTATGAATTTGGGGAGGGGGATGCAGAGGGCCATGGGGGAAGGGGCTAACCATGGGATGCTCAAAGAGAACCAGCACCTCGTGGGCGCAGGGCTCCGTCCTTCTTACCGTTTTCTGTGGGCTGCTGTGCCTGGGGGTGGAGGGTGGGTGGGGGGGCTTCCTGATCCAGTCTGGCATTGTCTCCCGTCCACCCCAGGAAGACTGAAGGACCCGTCCTCGTCCCAGGGCGAGGGGTCAGGGGGGCTCCCGTCAAACCTTTTTTGGGGGGGGAGAGAAAGGGGCGAAGGAGTCAGGGTCATCTCCCCCCTCCCACCCCGATTCAGGCTGCTGCATGACGTGGACGCAGGTCACATGAGCTTCGTGGAGGAAGTCTTCGAGAACCAGGTTCGGCTTCCCGGAGGTCAGTGGATCCACATGGCCGAAGCCTACACAGATGTGGTGAGTGAGGACCTTGTAATGGGGGTGGAGGGGGGGGGGTTCCTTCTTCTCAGCTTTGACCTACAGAGGAGAAGGTTTGTAGCTCCGGGTTGAAGTCAGAGGTCCTGGGTGCCCTCTGAGCTGGGTGGTTTCCTTGCAGGCGTTTCATGATCCAACTAGGTAACTTTATCAGTGCTAGAAGGGAGTGGGATTTATGGAGAAGAAGAGGAGGAGGAGGGGAGGAGGAAGAAGAAGAAGAAAGAGGAGGAGGAAGAGGAGGAGGAGGAAGAAGAAGAAGAAGAAAGAGGAGGAGGAGGAGGAGGAGGAAATGCCTGGGGGGGGGTCCTGGGTGCTCTCAGAGCCCAGGGCTTTTCGTGAAGACCTTTCCTGACCCAAACTAGGTCATATGAGAGTGCTGGTGGCTAATCTAGACTAGCTGCTGGCACTGATGACGTTACCTAGTTTGGTTAAGAAAACGCCTGCAAGAAAGCCGCCCGGCTCAGGAAGCCCCAAGGGCCCCCCATTTCCTCTGACGTGAAAGGACGGGGGGGGGGACTTCATTGGACCCTCTTCTCTCTTTTTTTTTCCAGAACGGGGAGAAGATTTTGCCCAAGGAAGACATTGAGTGTCCTCTGGGGTGGAAGTGGGAAGATGTGGAGTGGGACACCGACCTCAATCGGGCCGTGGACGAGAAAGGTACTGGCTTTCTTTTGGGGAGGATGGGAAACCAGTTGGGGAGAGAGGAGGGTCCTGGCCAGGTTTTCCTTCTCTCCGGAGGGACTCGGGTGATGCCCAGCAGAGAGGACGTCTCTTTGTCTCTGGAGCTCCTCCCTCATCCAAGGTCAGGGTTGTCCCAAAGGGGCTTCCTTGGTTTTCTTTGAAGGCCTTTCGCTCATCCTCCAAGACGCTTCCTCCGCTCTGACTGGACGGGGTGGGGGGGAATGGAGGGATTTTTTTTATTTTATTTTTTTTTATTTTATTAAATTTATACCCCGCCCTTCTCCTTGTTAGGACCCAGGGCGGCGCACAGGCATTATATAAAACCATAAATACAATATACATCAATTAAAAATATATTAAATTAATTCACCCGTGCTAAAACCCATTATTAAAACCGTAACCAAATTATAATTTATATTTAAAAGTCAGACGCGGGGGGCTATCCTAGGCCGGCTTGTTGGAATAAGTACGTCTTAAGACGTTGGCGGAAGAGGCGGAGGTCCGAGGTAGTGCGAAGGTCGGGGGGTAGGTCGTTCCAGAGGGCCGGGACCGCCACAGAGAAGGCTCTTCCCCTGGGTGTCGCCAGCCGGCATTGCCCGGCCAACGGCACCCGGAGTAGACCCGCTCTGTGGGAGCGGATCGGTCGAAGGGATGTATGGGGCAGGAGGCGGTCTCGTATATAGCTAGGCCCCGAGCCATGGAGCGATTTAAAGATGGTGGTCAACACCTTGAAGCGCACCCGAAAGGCCACAGGTAGCCAGTGCAGCTCGCGCAGGAGAGGTGTTACGTGGGCTTGCCTTGAGGCACCCATAACCACCCGCGCGGCCGCATTCTGCACTAACTGCAGCTTTCGAGTGCACCTCAAGGGGAGCCCCATGTAGAGAGCATTACAGTAATCCAGCCGAGATGTCACGAGCGCTTGAGTGACTGTGTGAAGGGTCCCCCGGTCTAGTAAGGGGCGCAACTGGCGTATCAGGCGAACCTGATAGAACGCCCCCCTGGCCACGGCCGCCACATGGTCCTCCATGGACAGCCGGGAATCCAGAAGGACACCCAAGTTGCGCGCCCTCTCCACGGGGGCAAGATGTTCGCCCCCAATGGCCAGTGTTGGATTTATCTGGCTAAACCGGGGTGCCGGAAACCACAGCCACTCGGTCTTGGACGGGTTGAGTTTGAGTTTGTTACTACCCATCCAGATCCGTACGGCCTCCAGACACCGGGACAGCACCTCGACAGCATCGTTGGGGTGGTTTGGGGTGGATATGTACAGCTGAGTATCATCAGCGTACAGATGGTACTCCACCCCAAAACCACGGATGATCTCACACAGCGGCTTCATGTAGGTGTTGAACAGAAGTGGCGAGAGGACCGACCCCTGAGGAACCCCACATGTGAGGGGCCTCGGGGCTGACCTCTGCCCTCCTGCCAACACCCATTGCGACCGACCAGAGAGGTAGGATGAGAACCACCGTAAAACGGTGCCTCTCAGCCCCAACCCCCCCAATCGGTGCAATAAGATACCATGGTCGATGGTATCGAAAGCCGCTGAGAGGTCTAACAGGACCAGGATAGAGGAGCAACCTCTATCCCGAGCCCTCCAGAGATCATCCACCAACGCGACCAATGCCGTCTCGGTACTGTGACCGGGCCGGAAGCCGGACTGGCGCGGGTCTAGATAATCATAGATTGATATGCCTTGCAGAGCTGATGAAGCTTTTTGGATGAGGAGCAAAACATCTTCTAAGAAAGCCAAGAAAGTGCCGTTGCCTCTTGGAAAAAGCACCTTTGGGGCAACATCTGGGACTCTGGGGGTTTAAAGGATTCTTTTAAAAAAAACAGCAGACCCATAGAAAATAGACAACAATGGAAAGAGAGGTAGGAAGCTCTGGAGGATTTAGAATAGAATAGAATAGAATAGAATAGAATAGAATAGATATTGGAGTGAAGAATAGAATAGAAGAGAAGAGAATAGAATAGAATAGAATAGAATAGATATTGGAATGAAGAATAGAAGAGAAGAGAAGAGAATAGAATAGAAGAGAAGAGAATAGAATAGAATAGATATTGGAATGAAGAATAGAAGAGAATAGAAGAGAATAGAAGAGAAGAGAAGAGATATTGGAATGAAGAATAGAATAGAATAGAATAGATATTGGAATGAATAGAATAGAATAGAATAGAATAGATATTGGAATGAATAGAATAGAATAGAATAGAATAGATATTGGAATGAAGAATAGAATAGAATAGAATAGAATAGATATTGGAATGAAGAATAGAATAGAATAGAATAGATATTGGAATGAAGAATAGAATAGAATAGAATAGAATAGAATAGAATAGATATTGGAATGAAGAATAAAATAGAATAGAATAGATATTGGAATGAAGAATAGAATAGAATAGAATAGAATAGATATTGGAATGAAGAATAGAATAGAATAGAATAGATATTGGAATGAAGAATAGAATAGAATAGAATAGATATTGGAATGAAGAATAGAATAGAATAGAATAGAATAGAATAGATATTGGAATGAAGAATAGAATAGAATAGAATAGAATAAATATTGGAATGAAGAATAGAATAGAATAGAATAGAATAAATATTGGAATGAAGAATAGAATAGAATAGAATAGAATAGATATTGGAATGAAGAATAGAATAGAATAGAATAGAATAGAATATAGAATGCCTAGAATACATTCTTGCTTCTTGAAGAATGAAATGAGACGATAAGGAATTTCCTGACATTCCTTCATATGATTTCCTTCTCTCTTTGTGGAACTGCGTCGAGCGTCAGGGGCTGTAGCAGAATGTAGGACTGAAGCCAGAGGAAGGGGCACTTTGAGGCTACTGAGCAATTCCTGGCGGTTTGGCTTTAAAAACCGGTCAGCATGGACTTCCCTCCTTGACGTGTCCATCAAGGTCCCAAGAGCTGGATAATCTGGTTGAGGTCTCAGCAGACCTGCTGGACTCCTGGAATCCCTCAGCCCTGTCCGTGGGAAGGAGTAGAGCTTCCACAGGTGTCTCCCCTGTGTTGAACACCCAAGGAGGACCCTCCCGTTTAACATCTCTTCTGTCTCCTCTCCCAGGCTGGGAATATGGCATCACCATCCCTCCAGACAACAAACCCAAGGCTTGGGTGCCGGCGGAGAAGATGTACCACACCAACCGGCGCAGGCGTTGGGTGAGGCTCCGCAGAAGAGACCTGGCTCAAATGGAAGCCCTGAAGAAGGTAGGCAGCAGGTGGGCACAAACGCCCACGGAGGAGACATTGGCAAGAGCCACGGCCAGTGGTGGGATTCAATTTCTTTGGCTGCCGGTTCTGTGGGCGGGGCATGGTGGGCGTGGTGTGGCTTGGTGGGCGGGGCGTGGTGGGCGGGGCAGGGGAAGGATGCTGCAAAATCCCCAATTCCCTCCCCATCAGCTGGGACTGGGGAGGCAGAGGATAGATGGGGGCGAGGCCAGCCAGTGGTGGCATTTGCTGGTTCTCTGAACTACTCAAAGTTTCCGCCCCCGGTTCTCCAGGACCTGCCAGAAGCTGTCACCCTGGCCATGTCCCATCCGCCCCATGCAACCTACAAGAATAATTGAGAGGGGAGGGACCTACGGTGGGATAATGAGTGATTTTTTAAAAATACTGAATGATGAGATTGAGTAAGGGATAACAAAGACAGGGTGCAAAGAAATGCCATTTATGTTTAAATGAATGAATGGGAAAATGCAAAACCATCCGTTGCTTCTTGTCCTGCCTTGTCCTGCCTGTTTTTATATGGTTATCTGGTTTTTAGAACAGGCCCTTCAATTTAATTAGTTTTAATGTCTTTTAATGTATTTTTGTATCGGATGTTGTGCTGTTTTATTATGCCTGTTCACCGCCCTGAGTCCCGCAAGGGAGAAGGGCCGCATACACATTTAATAAAAGTAAAAATAAGTAACGTTCAGGTGCTTTGGAGAATAGATGGACCCCCTCCTCTTCTTCTTTGGGGCAGCCCCTCAAATACTATACGAGTGGAGTGAAGTTGTGAACAATGCTTCTCTCTCCTCTCTTTCTTTCTCTCTCTTTCCTCTCTCTCCTTCTCTCTCTCTCATCTCTTATTTCTTATTTCTAGAATGAGCACCATTTCTGGCCCATCCCCATCCAGATTTCCCCCCCCTTGTTCCCTTGACCGGAAGGCTTTGGGGTTCTGTGCTCTGGTTCAGCTCCTCCCCACCTGGGTCACTCACACGACGCAGGTCAACACGGCGGTCAACGTCTCCTCCAAAGCTGCGTCCCCCTCAGGAAGTCTTAGGTTGTCCTCCTGGCCACTTTGAGGGCTCTGCTTGTGGTTGCCCTGGCATGCTGAATCTAGCGTGCCTCCAGCCCTCGTGGTCGGAGGGCCCCTGTAGATGAAAGTGGCTTCTGTTGAGAGTGAGTTTACGACTCTGAATTAAAGTAGAAAGGATTAAAATTCCGCTTTGCTTTTTAAGCGGAGGAAAGCCCTCGGTTGGCTTCTGGCTTTGCAAGGTTCAAAAAGTTGAACAAACATTTCGAGGGGAATTTAATTTTGGGTGCGTGTGTGCACAATGATGCCACACAACCCTTTTAGAGGTAAAGCCTCATTCCTGCCCAGTTGTGTAGCTGTGGGGATGGGGAAACCTCCCTGGAGCCAAAGGTGGCGTGGAGACACCCCCGTGGATGTTCCCGAAGGACCCTGGAGCCCTCGGCTTCTTCTCCATGGCAGCCTTCTGCTTGTGGTTGTGTGTTCCTCCTGATGGACCCGATAAGGTTCCAGAGGGAGCTTGGGCCAATACCTGTGGACTTGCCCCGTGACTCGACTGAGGACCTAGTGGCCGCATGGTTAAGTGCGGCCATGGGGGCCTTGGACCGAGTCGCGCCCTTGCGGCCTCTCTTGCGGCGACGAACCACCTGGGCTCCTTGGTTTACCGAGGGGCTTAGGGAGATGAAGCGCCACAAGAGATGCCTAGAGAGCAGATGGAGATCCTCTCGCTCCGAAGCCGACCGAACACTAGTGAGAGACCAAATTAGGACTTACTTAGTGGCGATAAGAGTGGCCAAACGTGAGTATTGTGCCACTCTTATTGCATCCGCAGATAACCGCCCTGCCGCCCTGTTTGGGGTGACCCGCTCCCTCCTTCAACAGAGGCCGCGGGAAGCCCCTTTACAGGGTCGAGCAGAGGAATTTGGGATTTATCTGCAGGAGAAAATCACTCGGATTCGGAACGAGCTACCCTCCATCGACAGTGGCCCAGTCGAGCGGGCCGAGGCTGTTCTTGTGACACCATCTTGGGAGGAGTTTGATTTTGTTACCACCGAGGATATGGACAAGTTGTCAAAGAGACTTAGGGCGACCACATGTTTATTGGACCCGTGTCCCTCCTGGCTTGTACTGGCATCCTGGGAGACGACACGAGGCTGGCTCCAGGGCATTGTCAACGCATCTTTGAGTGAGGGGTCCTTGCCTGCCGTCTTGAAAGAGGCGGTAGTGAGGCCCCTCCTCAAGAAGCCGTCCCTGGATCCAGCATTATTAGAGAACTATCGTCCCGTCTCCAACCTCCACTTTCTAGTGAAGGTTGTTGAGAGTGTGGTGGCTCAACAGTTTCCACGACACTTGGAGGAAGTTGATTATCTAGACCCGCGCCAGTCCGGCTTCCGACCCGGGCACAGCACCGAGACGGCATTGGTCGCGTTGGTTGATGATCTCTGGAGGGCGCGGGATAGAGGATATTCCTCTATCCTAGTCCTATTAGATCTCTCAGCGGCTTTTGATACCATCGACCATGGTATCCTATTGCGCCGACTGGGGGGGTTGGGGCTGGGAGGCACCGTTTTGCGGTGGTTCTCATCCTACCTCTCTGGTCGGTCGCAATATGTGTTGGCAGGGGGGCAGAGGTCGGCCTCGAGACCCCTCATATGTGGGGTTCCTCAGGGGTCGGTCCTCTCGCCCCTCCTATTCAACACATATATGAAGCTGCTGGGTGAGATCATCCGTGGTTTTGGGGTGGGATATCATCTGTACGCTGATGATACTCAGTTGTACATATCCACCCCAGACCACCCCAACGATGCCGTCGAGGTTATGTCCCGGTGCTTGGAAGCCGTACGGATCTGGATGGGTGGTAACAAACTCAGGCTCAACCCGTCCAAGACTGAGTGGCTGTGGCTTCCGGCGCCCTGGTTCAGCCAGATTATTCCAACTCTGGCCATTGGGGGCGAAACACCGGCCCCCGTGGAGAGGGCGCGCAATTTGGGTGTCCTCCTGGATTCCCGGCTGTCTATGGAAGATCATGTGGCAGCCGTGGCCAGGGGGGCGTTTCATCAGGTTCGCCTGATGCGCCAATTGCGCCCCTTACTGGACCGGGGTGCCTTACGCACAGTCACTCAAGCACTCGTCACCTCTCGACTCGACTACTGTAATGCTCTCTACATGGGGCTCCCCTTGAGGTGCACCCGAAAGCTGCAGCTAGTCCAGAACGCAGCCGCGCGGGTGATTACGGGAGCGCCTAGACACTCCCACATAACACCTATCCTGCGCGAGCTGCACTGGCTTCCTGTGGTCTTTCGGGTGCGCTTCAAGGGTTTAACGACCATCTTTAAAGCGCTTCATGGCTCGGGGCCTAGTTATATGCGAGACCGCCTCCTGCCCCATACATCCCTCAGACCGATACGCTCCCACAGAGAGGGCCTCCTCAGGGTGCCATCGGCTGGACAATGCCGACTGGCGACACCCAGGGGGAGAGCCTTCTCTGTGGCGGGCCCTGCCCTCTGGAACGACTTACCCCCTGAACTCCACACCATCTCCGACCTCCGCCTCTTCCGCAAGTGTCTGAAGACACACCTATTTCATCTAGCCGGCCTAGCGTAACCCCCACTACTGACTCTTAGATAGTTTTTAAACCTGGGATTTTAATTCGGTTTTTAGCGCAGGGTTTATTTATTAGAATAAGTATTTTAAATTTCATATATTTTATATATTTTGTATGTATTTTAACATCCCTGTGCGCCGCCCTGGGTCCTAACAAGGAGAAGGGCGGGGTATAAATTTAATAAAATAAAATAAAATAAAAAAATAAATAAATAGTAAGGAGGAAGCACACGGTGCCTCTTGCTGTTGTTCCATGGTCCCAACACTCGGCATTGTCTCCGAGGCTTTGTTGCCTCAGAAGGAGAACCAAAGGCAGGGAGAGCTGTGGGGCCCTTGGTGGTCTCGGAGCTGGGCTGTTTTCATGAAGACGTTTTCATTACATTCCTAGTAACATCCTCAGTGCTAGAAGGGAGGGGGGAGGGAGGAGGAGGAATGGGGGGGGTCCCTGGTCCTCTCTGAGCTTGATTTTTTTCTTGAAGACCTTTCATTACCCAACTAAGTAACATCATCAGTGCTAGAATAGAATAATAGAACAGAATAGAAATGTGGAGTAGAATAAGAGAAGAGAAGAAGACAAGAGAATAATAGAACAGAATAGGAGAAGAGAAGAAAAGAGAAAAGAGAGGAGAGAGAGAAGAATAATAGAACAGAATAGGAGAAGAGAAGAAAAGAGAAAAGAGAGGAGAGAGAAGAGAATAATAGAACAGAATAGGAGAAGAGAAGAGGAGAGAAAAGAGAGGAGAGAGAAGAGAATAATAGAACAGAACAGAATAGAAATATGGAATAGAAGAGGAAGAGGAATGGAACATGGGACCCAGGAGGGGCAGATGCTCTCAGGGTTCATCAAAGAATAAAAAAGACTTTCATGAAGAATAGAAGAGAGGAGGCGGAGGAGGAAGAGAACTGGGGGTGCTCTCTGAGCTTGGTTGTTTTCTTGCAGACCTTTCATTACCTGACTAGGTAACATCCTCAGTGCTAGAAGGGAGGGGGGTTCGCTCTCTGTTCAGATACAAGTGGCTTATCCTGCCAGTGTTGGTGGGGATTTTCTTGGCGGTTCAACACCCAAATAAGCACAAATGAGCCCCAAGAATCAAGTAGTAAACCAGACCCCAATGAAGGAAACCATGGAACAGTCAGTCACAGTCGAATGGAAAGGACTGGGTCTCACGCCGTGCGCTCCCGGCAGTGCTTCTGCTCTCCTCTAGGTGTCGCCCTTGCACAGCAGATGCCTCAAAACATCTGGAGAAGTTCCCGGCAGTTGGCATCTGCTGCTCTCCCTCTCTGGAGAATGGAAGGGGTAGTTGTGGAGAAGCGGTGAGGGTCCCCCTTGTGGAGAGCACTCTCCTTCCCCACCAGCAACTCAACAATATAGCCATTCTCACTTAGCGTCCCCTGGAGGAACCTCCCTCGCGATCCTGTGTTGGATCCTCACTCCAGGTCCGGCCTTCTGGTCTTTCCTCCAGAAGAGATTAGAACAAGCGGCCCCTGAGGATGCCCAGAGCGGCTTTGCCCACTCCTTCCATCGGCCACTGCCGGTCATCACATCCAGGGTGGAGGACACTATGGGGGCCCCAGAGTCAAGCCAGTGGTGACTCCTGTTGACTTGAGCCCAGGAGATCCCCAGATTTGGCTTCCGTGTGGAGGTCCCTGGACGGCCCCCGTGGAAAGCTAAGCTGGATGCAGTCGCTTCTCCTTCTAAGTGGGTTCGAAGGGAGCAGGTTGCCCAGAGCTTCGGCACTGCTTCCATTCACTTGCTGCTCTTTGAGGAAGCGGTGAGTTGCCTTCCTCTGCCTGGCAGCTCTTGGGACGGGATTTGCCTGGCGTTGGTTGCAGCAGATGCCTGGAGGAGATGGCTGGAGTCCCTGCCGGACTAGTGACCCAAGAGAAGCTGGCCTCGTTGGGCCTCAGGTCAACTTGAGCAGAAAGATTTCCGTCTGGGTGGGCTGCCTCTTTTTCTGAACACCAGGCTGTGGGGTTCTCCTTCTTCTCCTCCTTCTCCTTCTCCTTCTCCTTCTTGTTCTTCTTCTCCTCCTTCTCCTCCTCCTCCTTCTTCCTCTTCCTCTTCTCCTCCTCCTCCTCTCTCCTCTTCTTCTTCCTCTTCTTCCTCCTCTTCCTCCCTCCTCCTCCATCTCTCCTCCTTCCTCTTCCTCTTCTTCCTCCTCTTCCTCTCTCCTCCTCCGTCTCTCCTCCTTCCTCTTCCTCCTCCTCTTCTTCCTCCTCCTCTTCCTCCCTCCTCCTCCGTCTCTCCTCCTTCCTCTTCCTCCTCCTCTTCTTCCTCCTCCTCTTCCTCCCTCCTCCTCCGTCTCTCCTCCTCCCTCTTCCTCTTCCTCTTCTTCCTCCTCCTCTTCCTCCCTCCTCCTCCGTCTCTCCTCCTTCCTCTTCCTCTTCCTCTTCTTCCTCCTCCTCTTCCTCTCTCCTCCTCCGTCTCTCCTCCTTCCTCTTCCTCTTCCTCTTCTTCCTCCTCCTCTTCCTCTCTCCTCCTCCGTCTCTCCTCCTTCCTCTTCCTCCTCCTCTTCTAGCTCTGATAATATTACCTACTTGGGTCATGAAGTCTACAAGAAAACACCAAGCTCAGAAAGCACCAAGGACCCTCAGTCATTGTCTTCTTCCACCTCCTCCTCTCCACCCCCCCTTCCCTTCTACCATTAAAGATGTTACCTAGTTGGGTCATGAAACATCTGCAAAAATGCAACCCACCTCAGAGAGCACCCAGCACCCCTCCTTTCAACCCTCAGCTACAGATCTCCTCTTGCATCCTTATGGACCCTGCTGGCTCTCCAAGGAGGCAATCAAAGGTCCCTGCTAGGCGTCCCTAGTGCCCAGCCTTTATTTCAAGGGCAATTTGCTATTTCCTTGGGCTGAGAACGTCAGCTGTTTATTGACGTGCGGTCGGTGTGTGGCTATTACCGCTGGAGGGAACGGGTTGGGAGCTGAGCTCTTGCCCCATGTATAAAAACTCCTAGAATGTGGACAAAGGACTTTCCACAGGCCCATAGTGGAAAAGAGAGGAAATGTCTCCCCGAGGATTAAACAAGTTCTCCACAAAGCCGGCCAAAACTGTGGATTTCAACAAATGTTGACAACATCACGATGAATAGGTTGCCTTAAAAATAGAGCAGGCTATAAACAGGCCGATGCACGGGGGCTTCCCAAGGAATGAGGCCGAAAAGGCATCCCTGCCAGGAGACCATCAGGGACGAGGGGACGGTTGGGTTCCTTCAGATAATGCCTCCAATTGCAGGACCGGCTGATGGTGGGATCGGCTGGCTGGGAGCGTTTTGCTCACATGCCTTTGTTGCTGTTGCTAGTTGTGAAGTCGTGTCAGGCCCATTGAGACCCCATGGACAACCTTCCTCTAGAGCAGAGCTTCCCAAACTTGGCAACTTTAAGACTTGTGGACTTAAGACTGTGGAGCTGGCTGGAGAATTCTGGGAGTTGAAGTCCACAAGTCTTAAAAGTTCCCAAGTTTGGGAAGCCTCTGCTCTAGAGGATGGTTTCTCAACCTTGGCCACTTGAAGATGTCCGGATTTCAACTCCCAGAATTCCCCAGCCAGCATTCGCTTCATCTTCAAATGATTTAGCTTTTGAGTTAGGTCTTGGGGGTCCCAGACTACACAAGGTATTTAAAGGGGGTGCGTGATGAAGAAAAGGTCGAGAATCACAGATGTAGGGTCTCCTGCCTGAGCAGGGGGGTTGGACTAGAAGACCTCCAGGGTCCCCTCTAACACTATCATTCTGCGTTCTGTAACAATTTGGGAGAGAAGGACCAGGGGTGACATGAAAGCATCTTCCAGGACTTGAGGGGCTGCCTCGAAGAAGAGGGGGTCAACCTCTTGTCCAAAGCACCAAGAGAAGGAGCAATGGGTGGAAACCAATCAGGGAGAGAAGCAACCTGGAACGAAGGAGGAATTTCCTGATAGGGAGGACAATTAACCAGTGGAACAGCTGGCCACCAGAGGTTGTGGGGGCTCCATCACTGGCAGTTTTTAAGAAGAGATTGGACAACCATTTGTTCTGGAATGGTGTAGGGCAGTGTTTCTCCACCTTGTCAACTTGAAGATGTCTGGACTTCAACTCCCAGAATTCCCCAGCCAGCATTCGCTCAAGTGCTTTGGAACATTCGCCGGCTGGGGAATTCTGGGAGTTGAAGTCCAGACATCTTCAAGTTGACAAGGTGGAGAAACCCTGGTGTAGTGAGCAGAGGGTTGGACTAGAAGACCTCCAAGGTCCCTTCCAGCTCTGCTCTTCTATTAAGTCTCCTCCACTAAGCAGAGGTCTTGGTGACCTGCCACTGAAGTCAAACCTTCCCCCCCCATCCCTTCCCTCCCAGTATAAGCAGGAGGAGTTGGAAGGGGAGGGCTGGGAGTATGCCTCCCTCTTCGGCTGGACCTTCCACATGAAGTACCGCAAGACCGATTCGTTTCGGCGTCGGCGCTGGAGGCGACGCATGGAGCCCCTGGAGCACACCGGCCCAGCAGCCGTCTTCGCCTTGGAAGGGTCCCTGGTAGGTACTTCAATCCCCCTCCCACCCCTCCTTCCTCCCCCTCCCTCCCCCCAAGGACAGCTGGTCCTCCACCTTACGACCACAACGGAGCCCCTTTCCTGTCGCTAAGCGAGGCCGTTGTTCAGGGAATCACGGCGGTTGTGAAGTTACACACACACACACACACACACACGCTCGCTACAACCATTTCTATGGCCCAGGAGCCCACCTATGGCATGGGGAGCCACAGGTGGGCACTGCCAGCTGCCTGCCCTGTTTTTCGCCCTCCGGAGGCTCCGGGAAGAGGCTTTCTTTCTTATGCGGCTGGATTGGAGCCTCGGCTGGGAGGAGGGGGATGCCCAGGGCCCCCTCCCCCCATTTATTTTCTTAACTAATATCCTGGGTTTTTTTGGGGGGGGGGGTTGGAAGACCTTGGATTTCATAATCTCTGGGCTCCTGCACAAAGACTTCCTTATGTCTCCGAATTTCCTTTGATGCTGCTATTTGCCTCCTCCTCCTCCTCCCCCCCCCCCAACAATTTGGACCAGGTTTTAAAACAAGGTCATCCATAACATGACGTCATGTGGTTTTCTTTTAGGAAAAGGGAAAGGGAATCGAGAGAGAGACAGTTCTCTGTCCGGCTCTTTCCCTCCCTCCCCTCCGAGGGCTTTTCAGGACGACCCCCCCCTCTCCCCGCTGCCCCCAGCCCCAAATCCCTGGCCCTGCCACCCTGTGCAAAGAGGGCCTGGCTGTGGGCAAGGTTTGGCCCCTCTCCCAGCCACGAGGCGCCCCTGTGCGGAGGTCACCGGCTTTTCCTTTGAACGACGTCTTCCGACCAACGAGAAGGGAGGGCAATGAAGGAACAGCAGGGACCCCACAGTCCTCCCCCCTCCCCCCTCCTTTCTGCAACCCCCCCTCCCCTTCATGCACTGATGATGTTCCCTAGTTTGGCTAGGAAACGCCTGCCCCAAAAACAGCCCAGCTGGGAGGGCACCAAGGACTCCCTGGATGGAACCCAATCCAGGAGAGAAGCAACCTGGAACTAAGGCGAAACTTCCTGACAATTGGAACAATAACCAGTGGGACAGCCTTTCCCCAGAGGTTGTGGGGGCTCCATCCCTGGAGGCTTTTAAGAAGAGGCTGGGCAGCTGCCTGCCTGAAAGGGTCCGTTTATAATCCTGGATACGAAGCGTTCCTTACTAAGCAGGACTGCAGCCCCCCATCGATTCCCCCAGGCAGCCAGCCCTGCATTTACCCCCACCGTTCAGTTCCTGTTACTGACGTAACAGCTGCAGTGATTTGCTTTACAACGGTGGCAAAAAAGATTGTAAAATGGGGCAAAACTCACTTAACCAATGTTTCGCTTAGCAACAGACATTCTGGGCTCCATTGTGGTCACATATTGAAGACAAATTCCCCCCAAAAATAAATTAACAACCAAAAAGCAAACAAATAGAGATAACAAATATTGGGAGGGGAAATATTGTGCATTGAAAATCCCTCTTTCTGCAGAAGTGTGTGTTGTACGTTTGTGTGTTTGTGTGTGTGTGTGTGTGTATGGAGGGGGGGGTCAGTATGCCCTCCCCATGACAAAACCAAGCCGACTCCTGCTTTAGGGTGGGGTGACAGACGACAAGAGCGACGATGGGAAATCCGTGTCCACTCTCAACTTCGGAGTGAACCGACCGACCATTTCGTGCATCTTTGACTGTGAGTATCCCCTTGGGGCGGAGGGGGGGGCAGAAAGAGGGGCCCCAGAGGGTCTCAGAGGGGCTCTGGAAACTGCAGGGCTTCTGCCAGCGGAAGTGAGATCCCGGGCTCCGTTTTTGGCTGCCCCGGCCTTATTTGTTTTATTTATTTTAATCGCATTTATATCCTCCTGCAACCCTCATGCCCCCCCCCCTCCAAGTTCCATTTCCACTGGCCGAAGGTTTCAGGAGGCCCCGTCAGCTGAAAACGGAGCTCAAGAGCCCACTTCCGCTGGAAGAGGAATCAGGCCGCACCATCCCCCCCCTGACATGAGTGACATTGAGCTGGCCACCCCCCCCCCCTGGCCATGCATCCCCCCCCCAGCCCCCCAAGGTCAAACACAGCCCTCAATGGAATTGACTTTGACATCTCTGCTTTAGGGTCTCCTGCTTGAGCGGGGGGTTGGACTAGATGTCCAAGGTCCCTTCCAACTGTGATTCTATTCCATTCCATTATTATTCTCTCCTCTCCTCTCCTCTCCTCTCCTCTCCTCTCCTCTCCTCTCCTCTCCTCTCCTCTCCTCTCCCCTCCCCTCCCCTCCCCTCCCCTTCCCTTCCCTTCCCTTCCATTCCATTCCATTCCATTATTATTCTATTCCATTCCATTCTCGTCACATTGGGGAGAGTTTGATTTTATTATTGTTGATCTGCCTTAGAATTGGAACATTCCGAGAGGGTCCAAGAGGCATTGAAAGAAGGATGAAGCTATAAAATAGTAATAATAACAACCACCACATACATTGAGAAGGGACACAGGATGGGGTCAGCCCGGACGGGGTCTCCAAACTTGGCAATGTTAAGACTTGTGGACTTCAGTTCCCAGAATTCCCTAGCCGGCATCCCCCAATTTGCATAGCTGGCTGAGGAATTCTGGGGCTTGAAGTCCAGAAGTTGCCACAGTTGGAGAGCCCTGCTCGAGACCCTTGGTTTTGAAGCCACATGTTCAGTTCAGGATTGTTGCTTTTGATGCGCTGTTGTGTTTCTCTCCTTGAAGATGGAAATCGCTATCATCTGCGTTGCTACGTCTACCAGGCCCGGGACCTGCTAGCCATGGATAAAGACAGTTTTTCAGGTAAGGTGTTCCCCAGTTGGGTCATGGAACGTCTGCAAGGAAACCACCCAGCTCAGAGACCCCCAGGGACACCCCCCCCCCAGCCCCCCTCCTTCCCCTCCCTCTTCCTGGCTTTTAGCACTGATGACGTTCCCTAGTTGGGTCATGAAACGTCTGCAAGGAAACCACCCAGCTCAGAGACCCCCAGGGGCCCCTCATTTCAGCCCTGAGCTATAAATCTCCTCCTTCATCAGATCTAATCTGGAAATTCTTCCCAAACCTTTGAGTGGAAGCCGACTTTCAAATCAACTTATGTGGATGAGATGAAAAGGCGGATGGTCCTTTTTTGGACCATTTTGACCTGACTCCTCTTCCCCACTGGAACATGCACCTCTGTGGGGCTGGTACAGTGTGTGGACGTATGCCCTCCGCCCCCCCTGCCCCCCAACGTTTGCCCTTCCAGAATGGGCCCCCAGACGCTCCTCTTCCCCTGGGGGGGCCTTGATGGAGAAAGCTATTCCATCCACGGTTCCTAAAGAGGGACCAAGCGATCACCACCTACGCCAACTCCAGAGGGATCGGCTCTTTCCCTCCAGAAAATCTCTCCTTTCTCCTGCACGCACGCACACGTGTGTGTGTGTGTGTGTGTGTGTGTGTGTGTGTTTGAGGGTGTTTGTCGCCTTGAACTCCAAGTCTCTCTCCAAACGGATGACCTCATCCTTCCTCATTGGCTGGACCGAGGGGGAGTAGCTTTCTCTGCATGGACGGCAGCCAATGACAACAGCAGGCCCAGATGTAGACAAGATGGAAGGGGGATTTGCTCTTGGGGGAACAAAGCATAAAGGAGCCCTTTTCAGGGTCACAGAAACGAAACCCGGGACGGATGCAAAGCGCAGACAGAGGCGTCTCTTGGAGGACTTTCGCAAACCCAGCCCGGAAGGCAGAGCACGCAGCCCCAGCCCAGATGCCTCTTCCCGTCACCAGAGATCAGGCGGAGCCTTTGGGAAGCCTTTGGGAAGCCTTAGGAAGGCCACACCTGGAATCCGGCATCCGGTTTTGGTCACCACGTTACAAAAAAGATGTGGAGACTTTGGAAAAAGTTCAGAGGGGACGAAGGGGCTGGAGACTAAAACATAGGAAGGACGGCTGCTGCAGAGGTGGCATTCAGCAGGTTCTGACCGGTTCTACAGAACCGGTAGTGGAAATTTTGAGTAGTTCAGAGAACCAGCAAATGCCACCACTGGCTGGCCTCGCCCCCATCTATTCTCTGCCTCCCGAGTCCCAGCTGATGGGGAGGAAATGGGGATTTTGCAGCATCCTTCCCCTGCCCCGCCCACCAAGCCATGCCCCGCCCACCAAGCCATGCCCCGCCCACCAAGCCATGCCCCGCCCACCAAGCCATGCCACGCCCACCAAGCCATGCCCCGCCCACCAAGCCCCGCCCACAGAACCAGTAGTAAACATTTTTGAGTCCCAGCACTGGGTCGCAGGATTTGGGTTTGGCTAGTCTAGAGAAATGAAGGACTAGGAGGTGACATGATGGCAGCCTTCCAGTATTTGAGGGGATGCCCCAGAGAAGAGAGAGGAGGGGGGTTTCCACCTCTTTTCCAAGGCACCAGAGGGCAGGAAGGGAAACCATGGATAGGAAGTAATCCAGGAGAGAAGCAACCTGGAATTAAGGAGTCGCTTCCTGACAGTGAGGACAATTAATCTGTGGAACAGAAGTCGTGGGGTTCCATCACTGGAGGTTTTCAAGAAGAGACTGGACAGCCACCTGCCTGACATGGCATAGGGTTTCCTGTTTCAGCAGGGGGCTGGACTAGAAGACCTCCACGGTCCCTTCCAGCTCTATTCTGATTGAAACTGTTCCCATCGCTCTCGGTGGTTCAAAACCTGCATTGAGGCCCACAAAGGCAGGTGTGGGTGGGTGGGTAGGGGGTGGGGGTGGGTGGGCCGAAGCTCCACATTAAAGAATGGGCAGGAAGCCTTCTGGAGTCCCCCCGGCCTCAAGAGGAAGAAGCGGGGTTTAAAAGGCCTCGAGATTAGATCTGGAGGTGAGATAAGAGCATAGGATAACAGGGTTGGAAGGCACCTTGGAGGTCTTCTAGTCCAACCCCCTGCCCATAGAAGAAGATCCAATACCATTCTGGACTTCCTTCTGGCTTGATGGATGGATACACCTGGTCATAGAAAGAATAACAGAGCAACAGAATTGGAAGGGACCTTGGAGATCTTCTAGTCCAACCCCCTGCTCAACCAGGAGATCTGGCCTCTACCATATCAGACAAATGGTTGGCCAATCGCTTCTTGAAGACCTCCAGTGATGGAGCACCCAAAACCTCTGGTGGCAAGCAGTTCCACTGATTAATTGTCCTCGCTGTTAGGAAGTTTCTCCTTAATTCCAGGTTGCCTCTCTCCTTGGTTAGTTTCCATCCGTTGCTTCTTGTCCTGCTTTGGGCAATATGTTGACCCTCTCTTCTTCGTGGCAGTCCCTTCGTTATCGGAAGACTGCTCTCATGTCACCCCTCGTCCTTCTTTTCAACAGACTTAGACATAGCCAGTTCCTGCGACCGTTCTTCTCATCAGAGGCTTCTGGCTTCCTCCAGCCTCAGAAGGAGGTTTTAAAACTGCTTGAGATTAGATCTGGAGGAGAAGCAAGGCCTCCACTGGGCTCCTTGGTTGCCCAAGTCCACACATTCAAAGTGATGGATTCATTTTTGAAGATGGTGTTGACTAGAGCAGGGGTGTCCAAAGTTGGCCACTTGAAGACTTGTGGGCTTCAACTCCATGGCTGGCTGGGGAATTCTGGGAGTTGAAGCCCAGAGGTCTTCATGTGGCCAACTTTGGACACCCCTGGACTTGAGCCTGAAGAAGCAGGAGTGATTGGTATAGCTGTGAGCAGGAACGGTGAGTTATCCTTTGAGAGATTCAACTCCCAACTTGGTGGCCTTCTCCAAGAGGTCGCCTGAGATCTGCATTCACTTATTCTCAGAGAGTCCCTAAAGCCCAGCTTTTGTGTGTGATTATAGCCGTCTCCTTCTATCTGCACCACCTCTGAATGTCTCCTCTTCAAGTCAAAAGGTGGCATCGTTTCTTGGCGATGATAATAGGACCAGGAATGGCCCAGAGGTGGTGTTCCCAAAAGTCAGGTGGACCTTCTTGCTTTTGTTCCTTGAAGACGTTTCATTTCTGATCCAAGAAGCTTCTTCAGTGAAGAACCTCAAGAAGCGTCTTGAGTAAGAAGTGGAAGGTTTTTTTTCCAAAAGAAAACCAC
Organism: Rhabdophis nuchalis; assembly: GCA_039707465.1. Lineage (NCBI taxonomy): Eukaryota > Metazoa > Chordata > Lepidosauria > Squamata > Natricidae > Rhabdophis > Rhabdophis nuchalis. The sequence continues at coordinate 2,696,908 of CM077648.1, forward strand.
CCAGAAAGTCCAGGTGCCTTTTGGGAAAAACTATGACCAACCAATTAATAATAATAATATTTTATTTTTATATACCGCGTCCTCTCCCCAAGGGCTCCACAACTGATAGGGCTTCCGGTTAGGGCAGGTAGAGGAAAAAGGATGCCACCCTAGGAGGAGACTCTATGGCTATGCTGGCGGGGGGATTCTGGGAGTTGAAGTCCACAGGACTTAAAGTCGCCAAGGTTGAGAAACGCTGCTCTAGGGTGAGGGAACCGGGCTTCAGAATTGAAGGGGTGGTGGTGGAGGGCCCTTCCGGTTAGGACCTTTGTGGCTCTTTGAGGGTTTTGGGTTGCCGACCCCTGACCTGGGTGGTGGAGAATCTCCATAGGACATCGCTAGGAATACGGGTGAGTAGGCTGTGTGCCAGGACTCTCCAGCAAGGCCACAGGGCAGGGGGATGATGTGGCTTGGGGTTCAAGAGGGGCAGACATGGCGCAGGATTATGGGGCAGAAGGTGGTGGGGATGGAGGCAAGGAAAGGCCGTAGAAAGGTCGCTTCAACGATGGTTGAAAACTTATTTCGAAGTTGGGCAGGATGCCTGGTCTTCTGCCAGCTTCCTGGACAATGCACACTACAACCGCCATAAATGTGAGTCAGCCCTCAAGCACCTGAATTTTGCAGGGATGCTGCAGCAGTTGTGTCAAAAGTCCTTGTTTTTCAGTGCCGCCGTAACTTTGAATGGTCACTAAGTGAACTCTTGTGAGTTGAGGGTCTATGGGGATTCTCCGTCCTCCAGGCCATGGGGGTCCCAAAGGTGTTTTTTTTCAAGAGGCAGCTGGACTTCCTGGGGTTTCTTTGAAGACGTTTTGCTTCTCCTCCAAGAAGCTTCTTCAGCTCTGATGCGATGGTGGGAATGGAGCTGAAGAAGCTTCTTGGAGGAGAAGCAAAACGTCTTCAAAGATCTTGGAGTCCTAGTGGACAACCATTCAACTAGGAGCCAGCCGTGGGCAGCAGCTGCCAAAAAAGCCAACACAGCTCTAGGCTGCATCAACAGAGGGAGAGAATCAGGATCAGGTGAAGGGTTAATACCACTTTATAAGACCTTGGGAAGGCCACCCTTGAAATCCGGCATCCAGTTTTGGTCACCACAATGTAGAAAAGATGTAGAGATTCTAGAAAGAGTGCAGAGAAGAGCAACCAAGAGGATTAGGGGACTGGAGGCTAAAACATATGACAGTTGCAGGAACTGGGTAGGTCTAGTTTAATGAAAAGAAGGACCAGGGGAGACATGATAGCAGCCTTCCGATATCTCAGGGGCTGCCCCAAAGAAGAGGGAATCAAACTATTCTCCAAGGCACCTGAGGGCAGAACAAGAAGCAATGGGTGGGAACTAATCAAGGAGAGAAGCAACCTAGAACTGAGGAGAAATTTCCTGAGAGTTAGAACAATTCATCAGTGGAACAGAAGTTGCCTCCAGAAGTTGTGAAGGCTCCAACCCTGGAAGTCTTTAAGAGGATGTTGGATAGCCATTTGTCTGAAACGATAGAGGGCTTCCTGCCTAGGCAGGGGGTTGGACTAGATGACCTCCAAGGTCCCTTCCCACTCTGCTATTGTATTATTATTATTGTATTATTGTACTATAAACCCCAGGAAGTCCAGCTGCCTCTTGACAAAAGCAACTTTGGGCAGTCTTGTAAGCTGAGGACTAGCTGTCTATTCGAAAAGCTCTGGTGCAGCTATTTCTCAGCCATGGGCACCACGGAAGGTGGACCATCCGATTATCTCCTCCTCCTGTCCTTCACAGATCCCTACGCCATCGTCTCCTTCCTGCACCAGAGCCAGAAGACGGTGGTCGCCAAGAACACCCTGAACCCCACCTGGGACCAAACCCTGATCTTCTACGAGATTGAGATCTTTGGGGCTCCCCAAAACGTTGCTGAATCCCCTCCCGACATCGTGATCGAAATCTACGACCAGGACACTTACGTGAGTCTGCCAAGGTCAAGAAGCCCCTGGCTGAGCAGGAGACCCTCACTTCCGTTTTGGTCCTTAAGAAGACAGTCAGGAGGTCACAACCTACAGGTAGTTTCTTGCAGGCTTCTCATGACCCAACTAGGTAATGGCATCGACCATAATAGCCTTCTAGCATTGAGGTTACCTAATTGGATAATGAAATGTTTGCAAGAAAACCTCCAAGCTTAGAGAGCACTAAGGACTCCATAGTCATCCTCCTCCTCCTCCTCCTCCTCCTCCTCCTCCTCCTCCTCCTCCTCCTCCTCCTCCTCCTCCTCCTTCCTCCTCCTTCCTCCTCCTCCTCTCCCAGATCCCACTCCCTTCTACCACTCATGATGGTACCTACATGGATCATGAAATATTTGCAAGAAAACCACCAAGATTAGAGAGCCGGAAGGATCCTTCATTTTAACCCTGAGCTACAAATATTTTCTTCTGCTCTATCAGTACAGTGAGACTGCATGGAAATGCTGAAATTAGCAGTCTCCCTCCTTCCTTCCTCTTCCTCAATCCCTTTATAATTTTGCCTGCCATCATCTCACAATTCTAGACCGCTCTGGACAGCTTCCAATGGAATAAAAACCTGCAGATGTAGAAACGATTGCAAATATTTAAAAAAAAACCACCCAGATTCAAGTGAGAGAGGATTGAGAATCTGCCCACCCCTCTTCCTCCCTCTGACCAGGGTGCGGACGAGTTCCTGGGCCGCTGTGTCTGCCAGCCCACTCTTGACCACACGCCCAGGTTGTCCTGGCATCCCATCGTGAAGGGCAGCCGGATGGCAGGGGAGCTGCTGGCGGCCTTTGAGCTGATCCAGAGGGAGAAGGTGAGTTGGGGGCTGGAGGGGTGGGGGTCCCCTGGAGGGAGTAAGGGGGGGGGGAGCAGGAGACCTGAAGGCTGAAGGGGGGGTGCAGATGCAGCTCAGCCAAAGGGGGGCCTCTCCCCCCAGGTGGAATCCTGATCCCAAGGCCACGGAAGGGCTTAGGGATCCAATCCTGGGTGAAGCCATGATGCCCTCACCCCTATCCTCCATCCTTTCAAGTGGTCCTCGATTTATAGCTGGCCCCTTAGCGACCATTCAAAGTTACAACGGACTTCCCTGAGGGTACTTATGAACTGGATGAGGAGTTCTAGCGACTGTCCTTCCCTGGGGGGGGCCTTCCCTGGGGGGGGGTGTGTCACCTGTCTGCCCTTTGGACCTCAGCAACCGACCTGCCTTTATGGCCATTTGCATTTCCCGCAGCCACAGAATAGCATTTTATGATGGTTTTCATCGAAAACCGGCATTTGCTTCCCAGTGTTGGGTGAAACCAGCCTAGAGCAACACCACTGGTTCGCTTAACGACCGCAACACTTGTTTAACGACTGCTGCAAAAAAGTCATAAGATTGAGTTGGTCACGTAGGTGGCCTGATTTATGACGTGCTGACTGTGATGGGGAGGCTGCATTTCGGTTGTAAGTCAAGGACGAGCTGGAAGCAAATGACATTGCAGGGGGTGGCAGTGCCCCCCCCCATAAATGCTGTTCCATCCCTCTTCCCCTCCCCCACTGGCTGGTTTGTCCAGCTTCAGCCGGTGACTCCCTCTCTTGAAGCAGCAGCCCGAATTTCCATAAGTTATATTATGTTATTAAATAATAATAATAATAATAATAATAATAATAATAATAGTAATAGTAATAATAATAGTAGTAGTAATAATAGTAACAACAACAACATAATTCATATAATTTTCAATACTCAGATGCTAACAATTTTTTAATGCAAAAAAGAATTTTAATAGAGCCCGGAGGAGCCCGTGAGGTTCTTGTATTGCCACCAGCAGAAAATAATCTTAATATTCATGCCTGTGAAGATGAGGGTGCTAAGAACCCCCCCAAAAGTGATTTCTAAGTCAGGGGGGTCTCAGAGGGCGGGGACCCCCTTTTCCTCCATGGGCAACCTCCACACTTCTGCCTGGGAATTTTGGCTGCCGGCCGTGAAAGGATGCAAGGCCTGGTGTGGCCACACGGTGGTGCTCTTGGACTGAGGAGGGGTGCATGGGCTCCCCTGCAGGGCTTTGGGGGGGGGGGCTCCTCCGGCTTCTGGGCTTCACCCAAGGGGGAGGGGAGGTGCTCTCTGGAGCAGAAGGCGGAAGGGAAAGGCTCAAGAGGACGGGGGGCCTCATGGTGATGCTCCTTTCTGTCCCTTCTGGGCACCACAAGGAGTTTGCTCTTCCCTGTCCCTCCTCCCTTTTCCTCTCCTCCTTCTTTCCCTTCTTCTTTCTCTTCCTCCTTCCTCCTCTTCTTCACCTTCTTCCCTTTTTCTATTCTTCTCCTCTTCATCTTCATCTTCCTCCTCATCCCCAGCTCCTCCTCCTCCTCCTCTTCTTCTTCCTCCTCCTCCTCCTCTTCCCCCCTCCTTCCTTTTCCTCATCCTTTTTCCTTCCTTTTTTGTCTCATCCTCCTCCTTCCTCTTCCTCTTCTTCTCCTCCCCCTCCTCCTCTTCCTCTTCCTCCTCCTTCTTCCTCTTCCCCCCTCCTTCCTTTTCCTCATCCTTTTTCCTTCCTTTTTTGTCTCCTCCTTCTTCCTCCTTCCTCTTCCTCTTCTTCTCCTCCCCCTCCTCCTCTTCCTCTTCCTCCTCCTCCTTCCTCTTCCTCTTCCCCCCCTCCTTCCTTTTCCTCATCCTTTTTCTTTCCTTTTTTGTCTCATCCTCCTCCTCCTTCCTCCTTCCTCTTCCTCTTCTTCTCCTCCCCTCCTCCTCTTCCTCTTCCTCCTCCTTCTTCCTCTTCCCCCCTCCTTCCTTTTCCTCATCCTTTTTCCTTCCTTTTTTGTCTCATCTTCCTCCTTCTTCCTCTTCCTCCTTCCTCTTCCTCTTCCTTTTTCCTCTTCCTCCTTTTTTGTCTTATTCTTCTCCTCCTCCTCTTCCGCCCACTTCATCCCATTTTTTTAGTCTCCAGGCCTTTGATGGTCTTACTTCCCCTTCTCGGCCCTTTTCCCAAAGTCTCAACCTCTCTTTTGTAATGTGGCCACGCAAACCGGACGCAGGATTCCATGTGGGCTGCATGCTGAGCCATCCTTCTGCCAGGGAAGCAGGCTTTGGGCATCTCGGAAGCCTCCCAGACGTCGCCCTGGGCCGTCCTTGAGAAGCGTCGAGCGCTGGCTGGGGCATCTGGGAGTTGAAGTCCATGCGTCTTAAAGCAGAGGGATGCCAATGAGCGTTGGGAGATGCCCAGCCCCGTTTCTCAACCTTGTCAGCTTTGAGAGATGTGTGGACTTCCAACTCTTATACCATTCCAGAGTTTTCCTCTCCCTTCCAGAATCAGGCTGTAACTTTGTTGTGTCTCCCTCTTTTCCAGCCAGCCGTCCATCACATCCCAGGCTTTGAGGTAAGACCATCCCAATGTCTCTAGATGCGACGTTTTCTGCTTTGGGTCATCTCTGAGCCAGGCAGGATTGTGGTTGAAGGCAAAAATCCAGACCTTTCCTCAAAATGGTGACATAACAGAATAACAGAGTTTGAAGGGACCTTAGAGGTTCTCTAGTCCAGGGGTCTCCAACCTTTGCAACTTTAAGTCTGAAGGACTGGCTGGAGAAGTCTGGGAGCTGAAGTCCTTCAGACTTAAAGTTGCAAAGGTTGGAGACCCCTGGCCCAGGCCCTGACACTGACAGCTTTGCTGGCTGGAGAAGTCTGGGAGCTGAAGTCCTTCAGACTTAAAGTTGCAAAGGTTGGAGACCCCTGGCCCAGGCCCTGACACTGACAGCTTTGCTGGCTGGAGAAGTCTGGGAGCTGAAGTCCTTCAGACTTAAAGTTGCAAAGGTTGGAGACCCCTGGCCCAGGCCCTGACACTGACAGCTTTGCTGGCTGGAGAAGTCTGGGAGCTGAAGTCCTTCAGACTTAAAGTTGCAAAGGTTGGAGACCCCTGGCCCAGGCCCTGATACTGACAGCTTTGCTGGCTGGAGAAGTCTGGGAGCTGAAGTCCTTCAGACTTAAAGTTGCAAAGGTTGGAGACCCCTGCTCTAGTCCATCCCCTCACCCAAGCAGGAGATATTACACCGTGCCAGACAAATGGCTGTCCGATCTCTTCTTGAAAGCCTCCAGTGATGGAGCACCCACAACTTCTGGTGGCAAGTAGTTCCACTGTTTAATTGTCCTCCCTGTAGGGAATTCCTCCTCCGTTCCAGGTTGCTTCTCTCCTTGATCAGTTTTCATCCCTCGACCTTCTCAATGCTAAGCTCCAAGAATCCTCCAGCCAACCCTGCTGCCTGGGGAACTCTGGGAGCTGAAGTCCACACATGGTAAAGACATTTGGAGCACCGTTTCTCAGCCTTTCCCAACTTGAAGACGTGTGGACTTCAACTCCCAGAATCCCCCAGCCTGCTCAACTGGCTGACTGAGGAATTCTGGGAATTGAAGTCCACATGTCTTAAAGTTGCCAAGTTTGGGAACCTCTGCTCTAAATCGTGGGGCACTGCTGTGTGTCCCCGTCCCCCCGGCTGTTCTACTGACCCACCTGCGGTGCTCAGGCCTGCCCAAGCAAACCAGGAGCAGCCTGGAGGGCATTTCACCCTTGGTGCAGCTTCCAATCTGAGGTCACAACAACTCCTATCTGGTTATTTAGGCCCCTCAGCAGCCGTGGCTCCTTTCTGGTTCTCTCCCATAATGGGAGGGACAGCTGGGTCATGTGGGAAAGCAAAGGCTGGGTCTTAGTGCAGCTGTGGATGATGGGACCCACATGCTCAAATTCCTCTTCCAAATTGGGACGGGAAGAGACGGAGCTTCTGAGGGTTCCTGTTGGACTCGTTGTGTTGCCAATGTTTTAGGTCTGTACCTCAGTCTGGTTGTATGCCAGGCCATTGGGTTGTCTAGCCAAACCACAGCAGAAACAAGGGCAAGCCAACTTTGTTTGATGTCGACCAAGCTAAACAGAGTTAGATCTGGTTTGTCTTTGAGGGGGAATCACCAGGAAGCCTCAGAGCTACAAGGTAGGCTGGAAAGTTATTTAACAACCACACCGCGAGATGACAATGACCATTGTGTCTTTATTGTTGTTGAGAAGTCCAAGTCCCAGGAAGAGCTCAGCTCAAGCGGGTCTCTAGCGATTCTTTCACGTCCCTCTAGATTGGTCTGGAGACATGGGCAGGTAAGGGCAGGGGTTTCCAATGGCCAACCTTTCCCCACAAGACCTTTCGCCGCCCTGGGTCCTTTGTGGAGAAGGGCGGGATATAAATTTAAATAAAATAAATAAAAATTTCAAAAATAATTAAGGGACACTCTTGAGCCTTGGTGGTTAGGACAGTAATTCTCAACCTTGGGCGCTTGAAGATGGGTGGACTTCAACACCCAGAATTCCCCATCCGGCTGGCTGGGGAATTCTGGGAGTTGAAGTCCATCCATCTTCAAGCGCCCAAGGTTGGGAAACACTGTCCTAACCACTGAAAACCTGAACACTCTTCCACACATGGCTTCCTTCTGTCTATTCATTTACCGACTGATTTCAACGCGGGAGATGCACATCCCAGTGATGTGACCTTGCATTGAACATGTGGCGTTTCTGCCTGTCTCTTCTCTCTCCATGGATGCTGCCTTCCCTGACCTGCCTTCTCCCCCCTCGTGGGATGAACGGGACGCCCTGCAGACAGAACCGACGTCCATTCTGGATGAGGTGAGCTCCTTGGGTGAGGAGGGGGTCGCTTCCCTGGTCCTGGCTGGGGTGTTTGTGGCGGGAGAAAGGGGCGGGGGAGGCTTAGACGCAAAACATAGAGAGCAAACCCCTCTCCCTTCTAGCACGGATGATGTTCCCTAGTTGGGTCAGGAAATGTCTGCAAGAAAACGATGGAGCTCAGAGAGTACCAAGGACCCCACAGTCCTCCTCCTTCTCCTCCCCCCTTTCCTTCCTTCCATCCTAACTTCCTTCCTCTCTTCCTCACTTCCTCCCTCCCTCTTTTCCTTCCTCCCTTTCTTCCTCCTCCTCCACTTCTGACCGAATGGTGGGGGATGGAAGGATTGGCTTTCCTTGCAGTCCTCTGGTCGTTGGTCCTCCCTCTGAGAGCCACTGAGGCCACCTGGAGGTCAATCTGGGCCCTCAGGGTCCCCGGATCAGAGGCCCAGTGGCTGCGGAGCCTTCTTGGGACGGCCGAAAGGACTGCGTTGGGCAGAGGAGATGGGGGGGGGGTCATATCCCTCCCCCCCCCCCAGTTGAGAGAGAGGGCTGCTCAATTTGGACCTAGGGCAGCGGTTCCTCTCTGGCCAGAATGTGGGCTTAGCAACACGGTTGTTAAGTGAATCTGGCTTCCCCATTGACTCTGCTGGTCAGAAGGTCACCAAAGGGCGTCACGTGACCCGGGATATCGCAATCAGTTGCCAAGCATCTGAACTTTGGTCACGTGACTATGGGGGGGGGGAGGTTGTTGTTTCCTGCAACGGTCATAAGTGTGAAAAACAGTCTTGTCACGTTTTTCGGCACCGTTGTCACTTCGAACGGTCACTAAACCAGCTGTTGTAAGTCGAGGACTACTCGCAGAAATCTCCCCACAGGCCCCAGAAGATGGGGAAGGGTGAAAGTGGCTCCCTTGGGGTTCAAACCCCCCACTCGCCCCCCCCCCCCATTGGAGTGTGCAGGGGGGGCCCTCTGTATGGCGTGTCTGAGCTGACCATTTCTCTCTCTTCTGCTTCCTTCTCTCCTTCTCTGCTGCCACCCTGGACGGCCGCTCTGCAGCTGTGCCCCCCCGCCTTCTATCACGAGGGGCTTCTGCAATGGGTATCTCTTCACTTGGCTTACAACACTCCCCCCTACCCCCCCTGCCCCCCCCCCCCCCCCCGGTTTTCTCTGCTTGGCAACGTCTTGGGCTGGAGCAGCATGCCGAAAACCCTCGGGGGGGGGGATTCTTGGAGGGTGAGGATTTTGGGGTCCCAGAAAGGGAGCCTCCCTCAGCCAAGGGTGCAAACAAGACCTAAATCTAAAGGTCACTCTCTGGAACAGGGCTTAGAGGGCAGCACTGCAGGCTCCTTCTGCTGACTGCCATGCCAGCTGCCTGCCATTTGGCAGTTCGAATCCCACCAGGCTCCAGGTTGACTCCGCCTTCCGTCCTTCCGAGGTGGGTCAAATGAGGACCCCGACGGTTGGGGGGCAAGGGGCCGACTCTGTAACCCCGCTTAGAGAGGGATGTAGAAGCACCGTGAAGCGGTAGATAAGTCTAAGGGCTAAGTGGGGCTACCCCCGAATCTCCCTCTGATTGGTCAACATTGAAAGCCGTCTGATGGCTCAGGCACCCCCTGGTCTGATCCGTCAGCCCCCCCTCCCACCCCCAGGCCCTTCCCATAACAGCCACCGCTTGTGTGCGTTGGCCAGTAAAGGCTGAGCGCCCCCTCCCCACTGCAGCCCGAGAGCTGGCTCTTTTGACAGCTGTTGCCCCTGCCCACCTCCCCTCCTCTTCTCCTGGGCAACCCCCCCCCCTCTGGGTTGCAGTCCCCCTGCAGACAGGCATCCCAGACCCCCCCTCACCCGCTGTCCTCCCAGGAGGCTTTTCAGACCTCCCTCTCCAGCCCCAATGGCCCGTTCCAGAGCTGCAGGGGCCGCTCCTTGGAGACCGGAGCCCTGGGCGGCTCCAGCAGGTGAAGGGGGTGGATGCTGCAGCCGCATCCCGGAGAAGGTCCTGCTTGCCCGCTTCTCCCCAGCTTCCCTCCTCCCTCCCAAAGGGAACCTGGGCCTTCACCTCCCCTCCCCCCCCCCGCATGGCTCCTTCCCGGCTCCTTCAGGTTCACGACCGTTTGTCCGTCGACTGAGCACTGGAGGGCTCTCAGAGGCGGGGCCATCGGCAAGCCAGCGAGTCAGGGAGCAGTGGGCGGGTAGGTAGGCGGGGCAAGCTTGGTGTGGATGGGCGGGGAGAGAGGGGGGGCGGCCAGGTGCACTGGGGGAGCGAGTGGGGACAGGCCAGGGGACCGAACCGCTACAGGGGCGTGGCCAGGCTGCCATCGCTACCGGTTGGGAAAGGTATGGCCGATTTCCACTACCTATTCAGCTGAACCGGACCGAACCGGTAAGAACCCACCTCTGGTCTGGGATCATTTACTTCAGGAGTAGTCAACCTCTTTAGACCTACCGCCCACTTTTGTATCTCTGTTAGTAGTGAAATTTTCCAACCGCCCACCGGTTCCACAGTCATGGGGATTTATAAAATAGGGAAGTCAATTAAATTTTTAAAAAGGGAAAGTGCTTCGGTATCGGACAAAACCCCCACCGCCCACCAGGAAAGCTGGAACGCCCACTAGGGGGCGGAAGGGGCCAGGTTGACTCCCCCTGATCTAGGTAACTCACGAAGGGCAAAGCCACAGCTCTGAGTTAAACAACTCCTAGGTTGTGTGTGGAGCAGGGTGATTCTTGGATGGATGATTCCCTGCCCAGAGGGGGAAATAGGACTGACCCACCGCCCTCTAAGCATGGCGGATGACCACTCCTAGAGCCTCCCGGGGGCAGAGTGTAGCCGAGAAGGTTCTGACAGCTTCCTTGACAGCTTGGAGGGTTCTGCCAATTGGATGGAGGTCTTTAGGGCATGGCGCCCCTTTTGGTTGCCCCCCCCCCACTTCCCTTCAATCTCCAAAGCGGTAGAGGAAAGGAAAAGAGGAAGGGGAGAGGAGGAGAGAGGGAAGGAGAGGGAAAGAAGAAGGAGGAAAGGAGAGGAAGAGGGGGAGGTAGAGAGGAGGAGGGGAGGGGAAAGAAAGAGAGGGAGAGGAGAGGAGGGGAGAAGAGAGGGAAAGAAGAAAGAGGTAGAGAGGAGGAGGGGAGAGGGAGGGGAAGAAAGAGAGGGAGAGGAGAGGAGGAGGAGATGAAAGTAGAGGAAGGGAGGGAGGGAAGGAGAAAAGGAAAGGAAAGGAGGGTGGAGGTAGAACAAAACAGGCCTATGGGATGGGAAGCAAAGCCATCCTGATCATATATTGCAATTTTTCATATGGAAAAATGAATGTTTAAAAGGGTTAAAATGTGACCAGAATAAGAACCCAGAGAATGTAGACTGCTAAATGTGTGTATGAGACTGAAAATTAAAGAAAAAAAACGTAAAAAGACTCTTCAAAGCGGTGCTGGTGGGGGGTAGGGGGCCGCATGGGGGGGCTGGGGGGAGGGACGGGGGGGGGCTCCAATTACACCCAAGCGGAGTTGGCAATGCCATCACGCACAGCAAGCTCCCCTCTTTAGGCAGCTCCTGGCAAGTGCCAGGGAAAATTAGCCTCCCCCCCTCACCTCCCCCCCCCAGCAGCCTTGGCCGCCTGCCCCCCCGCCCGCCTCCCCCCCGCCTCCCCCCCTGCCCGCCTCCCCCCCTGCCCGCCTCCCCCCCTGCAGCCCTTATTAAATATACATCGACGGGATCTATAAATAAATACGGCCCGATCTGCTGTTTGAAATGGATCTGCCTCCTTAATTTAATGCCATAATTCTTTTTTTGGCTGGAAAATGTGACTGCAGCCGAAATTGCTTCCAACTGCCCCTGGTTGAGTAGCTGCCTTTGGATTTTCTCCTGCCTTGGGGGTTTCCTTTCCTTTGGAGGCTAACACCCCCCCTCCGCCCCCCCCTCCGAGATCAGGTTTAGGGGGAAGCCTGGGGATTTTTGCTCTCCGAGAAGACTGGAGGGCCGCCAGGCGCCTCCCACCCGTTTGCAAGAAGGGGCCGTTCCCAATTCCAGGGATTTTGGGTGCTGGGGGAGTGCAGGGGGTCCCGTCATGCCCAGCACCCCAGTTTAGCAGCTCAGGGCACGAGGCCACCGCTGTGCATTTTACACAGGTGGTCCTCGACTTATGGCCAACACGGAGCCCCGAATTTCTGTTGTTAAGTGAGTTTTACCTCATTTTACAACTTTTCTCACTGCCGCCGTTAAGTGAATCCCTGCAGCTGCTCAGTGAACAACCTGGTTGTTAAGTGAATCTGGCTTCCCCATGGACTTTGCTCATCAAAAAGGTCACAGAAGGGATCATGTGACCCCTTGGACACGCTGGACGTCATAAAGATGAGCCAGTCGTAAGTGTGGAAAAACGATCATACATCACATTTTTCAGTGCCGTTGCAACCTCGAACGGTCACTAAGTGAGGTGCCGTAAGTCGAGGGCTACCTGCGTTTATCGCTTGGCAGCCTCCTCTCCTTCCTTCCTCAGAGGGAAATCACCTGGTGGCCTTCCAGCCTGCCTTTGATTTTTTTTTTTTAAAGAAATCTGGTTGCTCTTTAATTAATCGATTTATTATTATCTATTCTTTTTCTTTTGTATTATTTTTCCCCCTCAATTTGTGTCCGTTGATGGACATGCATTTATCCCAGCCGTGTTTAAGCTTAGTTGCCCAGGATGGAGCCCCTCCCAAGGTTGCCCCCCCGGGGGGAGGGGGAATGAGAGCAATGGGCCATTTATTTTATGTTTAATTGAGTCCCTGGGGTTCGACCCCCCCAACCCCCCAGGAGAGGGATCCATGGAAGCAGAAGAGGCTTTGCTATTATTATGGGGGGTGTAGTAACACACAAGGAGCAAAGGTTTTTTTGGGGGGGGGTCACCTGAATGGCAGCCCCCCCCCCCCGCCTCCCCAGCTGGGCTTCCGATCTGGAGACCACCAGGGGTCTGACGACCTCCAGGCCTGATTCTGAAGAGCGGCTTTCTCCCTTTCACCCACTTTACTCACTTTTCGCTCTGGTGAAGAACACCAGAAGGAATAACGCAAGAACAGAATAAGGGAGTTGGAAGGGACCTCGGAGGCCTTCTAGTCTGACCTCCTGCTCAAGAAGGAGACCGTTCTGGACAAATGGTTGCCTGATCCCTTCTTAAAAAGTGTTGGGAGTGTTGAAGCATTCACAATTTCTAGTGGCAAGCGGTTCCGCTGATTAATTCTCCTCGCTGTCATGAAATTCCTCCTTAATTCCAGGTTGTTCCTCTCCTTGCTTAGTTTCCATCTGTTGCTTCTTGTCTTCTGCCTTCAGGGACTTCAGAGAAGAGCTTAGCAGAATAATAGAATAAGAGAGTTGGAAGGGACCTTTGAGGTCTTCTAGTCCAACCCCCTACTCTGGCAGGAAACCCTATTGAAATCCTCCAGTGATGGAGCCACCCACAACCTCTGGTGGCCAGCCATTCAGAAAAGAACAGAATGACAGAGTTAAAAGAGACCTCGGAGGTCATCTAGTCCAACCTCCGGCTCCAGCAGGAGACCCATTTCAGACAGGTGGATCTGCAGTCTCTTCTTAAAGGCCTCCAGTGTAGGAGAGCCCACAATTTCTGGAGGGAAGCTGTTCCACTCGTCCTCACTGTCCTCACGAAGTTTCTCCTTAGTTCTGGGTTGGTTGGAAGAACCAACAGGATGGACCTTCTGTTCCTCTAACCGCCTAAAAGGGACAGACTGACCCAATTTATGTCTCTTCCAGTCTGCAGATTCAGACCTGCCTTACCCTCCACCCCAGAGAGAGCCCAACATCTACATGGTCCCTCAAGGAATTAAGCCAGTTCTCCAGCGAACGGCCATCGAGGTAGGCCCAGAGGTCCTGGGGACTTGAGGAGCTCTCAAAACATTTTGGAAAGAATTAATTAATTTATTAATTAATTAATTTTTTTTAACGATTCCTTAATTTTCTGTGGCTTATATTTGTTGGATAATATTCCGTTGCTCCTTTGGGGACAGGTCCTGGCCTGGGGCCTTAGAAACCTGAAGAGCTACCAGTTGGCCAGCGTGACTTCTCCCAGCCTTCTGGTGGAGTGTGGTGGGCAGATGGTCCAGTCAAGTGTGATCAAGAACTTGAAGAAGAACCCCAACTTTGACATCTCCGTCCTCTTCATGGAAGTGGTGAGGCGTCCTCTTCTCCTTTGTGACAAGGAGGAGGTTATATTTACTCTTCCAGTGTTATCTGAATCAATATTGTCTCTCCCTTTTTTTTTTTTACAGTTTATTTATGCATTTTCCTTAACATGCACAAGTACTCTATGAAGAGTGTATTGTCTGGGTTAATTTGCTGACATCTACATAAAAGCCAAAGGCCACTCACTCATCATCACGAAATCTCCAGAACTGTAAAGCACACAAACTTGAAATTCGGCACGTATCCTCTTGGCCTCTAGGTCCTCGCTAAGAAAGGATTTGTTGAAATGACCATCAGATCATCAATATTTCCTAAACAGTATTATATTAACATGCGTCGATTCTAAGGACTTAAACGTTCTACTCCCCCTCCCCACCCAAAAGGAACTGTTCCAACTGCCAGTTGCCTTGTATTAGCATGCTCTGATGCTAAGGAGTTACACATTCTACATTAATTTTCAAGCTTTTAGTATCAAGCCCAATCACATAGTTTCGTAGCGAAACACATTAATAGTATATAATATTAATAGTATATAATATAATAATATATTAAACATAAGACATACATAATCGTATTTTTCCAATTTCTGATTGCTACTTCTGTTGTCCAACCATTGATAAAATAACGCCCATGTTTGAAAATATTCTGTATCTTTTATCTTTAATGTCAACCTATCCATTTCTGCACAATCTGGTGTTTTTTAAATTACATCTTCTGCTAGGGGGGTTCCTCCTTTCCCCAGGGTTGAGCATGTTACAATTTCTTGCTGCCGACAAGACGTGTAATGTTAAAAAGATTGAATAAACCTTCTCCCCCCCTCCCCCTCCTCCTCCCCCTCCTCCCTCCGTCCCTCCCTCCCTCCCTCCCTCCCTCCCTCCCTCCCTCCCTCCCTCCCTCTCTCTCTCTCTCTCTCTCTCTGTCCTGGGGTGCCAACTGGCCTTGTCCTTCCTCCAGCGTCTGCCAAGGGAAGACCTCTACTGTCCTCCCATCATCATCAAAGTCATAGACAACAGACCTTTTGGCCGCAAACCTGTGGTGGGCCAGTGCACCATCCGATCCCTGCAAGAATTCTTCTGCGACCCCTACAAAGAAGACGCTGTGTTTCCTGAAACCCTCGCAGGTCAGGGGGGGGGGGAGATCTTTGGGGGGGGGTCCTAAAAATGGGTGGCTTCCCTGGAACCAATACATGATCTGTGAGATTAGCAAAGGAAGCCTTGCTCTTGAGCAGAGGTCTCCCAACTTGGCCTCTTTAAGACCTGTGGACTTCAACTCCCAGAATTCCACAGTCAACTTGGCCTCTTTAAGACCTGTGGACTTCAACTCCCAGAATTCCACAGTCAACTTGGCCACTTTAAGACGTGTGGACTTCAACTCCCAGAATTCCACAGTCAACTTGGCCACTTTAAGACCTGTGGACTTCAACTCCCAGAATTCCACAGTCAACTTGGCCTCTTTAAGACTTGTGGACTTCAACTCCCAGAATTCCACAGTCAACTTGGCCTCTTTAAGACTTGTGGACTTCAACTCCCAGAATTCCACAGTCAACTTGGCCTCTTTAAGACTTGTGGACTTCAACTCCCAGAATTCCACAGTCAACTTGGCCTATTTAAGACCTGTGGACTTCAACTCCCAGAATTCCACAGTCAACTTGGCCACTTTAAGACCTGTGGACTTCAACTTCCAGAGCTGGCTGGGGAATTCCTGGAGTTCTTCTGCGACCCCTAAAAAGAAGACCCCTACAAAGAAGTCCATAGGTCTCAAAGTGGCCAAGTTTGGAGAGCCTTGTTCTTGAGTATCATCTGAAGGTTTGACTACCTGTGTGGTCCACCGAAGCCACTTCATTATGGTGACTTCCTGAAGGTCTGATTATCCATGGCCCCCTCTCTGTGGGCTTGTTGGTTCGGGGTTGTTTTTATGGTGTCTGTCCTTCTTCTCCAACACACCAACCTCCAGATGTTATTGAATACAACACCCAGAACAATGGTGGACTGGAGAAGACTTCACATCTGGCCTGCTTGATAGCTTAATACACCTTGAACCTTCCCAGACAATGTGTCTAAATCACAGTGTCCAAAGTATCCCAGTTCCACCTTCTGGGTCTGAAAGACTTCTTTGAGTGACAGGGATGGTTTGAAAGACACGCTGATGGAAGCAAGAACTCCAAAAGCTGAAGCTGCGTTTCTTCCTCATTTGTTACAGATGACATGAGCCTCACCCCAAAAGACGATGTTCTGATTGACATTGATGACAAAGAACCCCTCATCTCTGTCCAGGTAAGCCAGCTCAGGTGCTAGGACAGCCTCAGATGGAGCAACCTTCAGGGCTAATGTTGGGTCTGTTGTGCAACCACCTGTGGGGAGAATGCCTTCCAGGCTAGTTGGGGCTGCATCTGGATGAGGATACGAGCAGGTGCAGAATTGACAGCTGCTGAGGTCAATGAGGGAAAGAGTCTTGAGATGCAGGTATGAGGTATGCCTAGTTTAGTGAAGGGGGGACCTCATAGCAGCCTCCCAGTATTTACAGGGTGCCCCAAAGAAGAGGGAGTCAAGCTATTCTCCAAAGCCCCCGAAGGGAAGAGAAGAAACAACGGATGGAAACTAATCAAGGAGAGAAGCAACCTGGAACTAAGGAGACATTTCCTGACAGTGAGGACACTTAACCAGTGAACAGCTTCCCACCAGAGGTTGTGGGTGCTCCATCACCACACTGTTTAAGAATAGACTGGACAGCCACTTGACTGGAATGGTAGAGGGTCTCCAGCTTGAGCAGGGGGCTGGACTAGAAGACCTTCAAGGTCCCTTCCAACTCTGTTCTTCTGCCTTGCGTGTCTGTGCAGGGCAGCCTCCACCGAAATTCAGGAAAGTCCAGAGTCCTGGAGGCCAAAATGTAATGGAAAAGTTGAGAGGTTGCTTCTTCCCTATAAGAATCATAGCTTGAAAGGCCCCACAGAGATCATCCAGCCCAACCCCTGTGCACAGGAACATCTTTGATAGTCCAAACCTCTCTTCCCAAACCTTCAGTGTAGGAGAACTGATATTTCAAGTGGCAATCTGTTCCATCGGCTGACAGCGCGTTCAGCCTGTCACACCATGGTCATAAGTCAAAACATATCTGTCACATGACCAGACTGGTTTCACAACCTTTTTTGCAGTGGCCATTAAGCAGACCAGTTGGTTGTAAAGCAGCCCACTCAGTTCTTAAGTGAAGGTGAGGGTCATTAAGCAGAAGGGCAGTTTTGCTGAAAAGGCAAAGCAAGGGTTGGTCTTCAGCACAAATGTCATAAAAGGAGGACCGTGGAATGCTGCCAGTGGCCCACAATGCGGTTGTGTCCCTGAGAGATCGGTCGTAAGTCAAGGACCACCAGTAGGCTTCCAGATCCTGAGCTTTTGCTTTTTGCTTTCCTGACGTTTTGCATTTCTCTGTGTCAAATTGCATCCTGTTCACTGCCGGTCCTTGACTTACAACAGTCCATTTAGTTCACACTTACAACAGCACTGAAAGAAAAGGACTTATGTCTGGTTTTCCACCCTTACGACCGTTGCAGCATCCCCGTGGTCATGTGATCAAAATTCAGACACTGGGTAACTGACTCGTCTTTATGACGGTTGTGGCGTTCCGGGGATCACGCGATCCCCCTTTGCGACCTTAAAAGGAGGGAGTGGGGAAGCCAGATTCGCTTAACGACCGTGTAAATTCCCTTAACCACTGCAGCCACTGATTCCACCGTGGCAAGAAAGTTCGTAAAATCGGACAAAACTCACAACCGTCTCGCTTAGCAACGGACATTTTGGGCTCAGCTGTGGACGTAGGTTGAGGACTACCTGCGTTTCTTTGTTTCTTTAGTAGTGGGTGCTCCATGGCTGGAGGTTTTCGAGGAAAGATTGGACCGCCGTTTGCCCAGAATGGTGCGAGTCTCCTGCCTTGGGCAGGGGGTTGGACTAGAGGACCTCTGAGGTGCCCCTTCCCACTCTACTCTAGGATCCTACGGTCGTTCTGCTGTCTTCCATTCTAATTTCAGCCGGGGGCTCCAGCCTTCCTTGCTTCCTCCAGACTTTCCCGCTTCCCTCTGAAGTCTTAGCCCCTTCCCCAACCCCCCCCTCCCCATTCCGTGTCATCTGCAAACTTCATCCGTGTCTGCCGGACTCCCCCCCTCCCCACCCCCCCACTGAGGAAAATATGTAGCAATCAATGCGCCCCCCCCCCCCCCCCCCCGTCCACCTGATACTTCCCCTGGAGCCCTTGGGGAGCCTGCTTGAGGTGGGGCCGTTCAGTCAACGCAATAATTGATCATTACGATAATTGGATAATTGAAGGAGTTGGAAGGCTGTAATTGGATAATCCCGCCCCTTGTTTGTCTTGGCGGCCGGCGGCCCTGAATGTGATCCCGGCCGAAGCAGCCGTGGCGGCCCCTGGAGATGCGGAGAGCTTCTGTTACACAGGATGTCCCTGGTGGATCATCCTTCACTTCGCATCCTCCGTTTCCTCTGACCTCCACTCAGCCTTTCTGGGCCTGCAGGGGTTCCTCACTTGCAACGCCCGGGATTTTCCAGCCGGCGGTGGTCGGATTCACGAGGCAGCGAGGAAGCAGCTTTTACCGGGCGGGGGGGGGGGGCGCTAAATCGCCAGTGTTTCTCCCTGACTTCTGTGGGGGCCTCCTGGGGCAGCATGGAAGGAGATTTAGAATAGAACAGAGCTAGAAGGGGCCTTGGAGGTCCTCTAGTCCAACCCCCTCCTCAAGCAGGAGACCCTCTACCATTTCAGGCAAGGGACTGCCTAGTCCCCCTCTTCAAAAGCTCCAGTGATGGAGCCCCCACAACTTCCGAAGCTGCTCCACTGGCTAATTGTGCCTCCCGTTAGGAAGCTTCTCCTTCATTCTCTCCTTGGTGAGTTTCCACCCGTTGCTGCTTCTTGTCCTGCCTTCAGGGGCTTTGGAGAGTGGGTGGACCCCCCTCTTCTTTGGGGCAACCCCTCAAATATTGGAACGCTGCTATCATGTCACCCCTGATTCCTTTCTTTAGACTAGCCCAACCCAAACCCTATTCCAGCCTCAGGGCATCAGAATAACGGAGTTGGAAGGAAGGGGCCCTGGAGGTCTTCTAGTCCAACCCCCTCCTCAAGCAGGAGGCCCTCTTGTGTTCCAGGCAAAGGACTGTCCAGTTTTTTTCCCTTTGAAAACCTCCAGGGATGGAGGACCCACAACCTCTGGAGGCAAGTTGTTCCACTGGCTAATTGTTCTGACCGGGAGGACCTTGCTAGAACAGAAGAACACGACAGAGTTAAAAGAGACCCTGGAGGTCTTCTAGTCCAACCGCCTGCTCAAGCAGGAGTCCCATGTCAGACAAATGGTTGTCCGGTCTCTCCAGGGATGGAGCTCCCACAAGTTCTGGTGGCAGGCTGTTCCACTGGTTAACTGTTCTCACGGTTAGGAAGTTCCTCCTTAATTCTCTCCTTGGTGAGCCTCCATCCGCCGCCTCTTGTCCTGCCCTCGGGGGCTTTGGCCGCCCTTGTTAGATAGCCAGATTTCAAAAGGCCCGCTTGACCTCCTGCAGCTGGCTAGGAAGTCCTCCCTGTTGAAATGCCCGAGGGATTTCTTTGAGGCTGGGGGAAGAAACGGGGGTGCCTTTGTTACCGAAACCTTCGCTTTTTTCGACATGCGTTTGGTCTAACCCCTCACTAATCAAACATTTTCATTTGTAGCTTGCGGATGGCATGACCAGCTCGGCTTTAATTAACACGCAAACTGCTCGGCCTCATCTCCATGTATGTATGGCTTCCTCCCTCGCCCCCAAATCGCTCGATTCGTTTGCTTGACTTTGGTCTCCAAAGCTCCTCCACGGGACGTCTTTGGATTTCTGGGGAAAGTCTCTAAGTTGACACTGTTGGGTAAAGGTGACGTAAAGCAACTTTAAGACTTGTGGACTTCCACAATTCTCCAGCCAGCAGAGTGGGTCAACCCCTCCCTCCCTCCCTCCCTCCCTCCTTCCTTCCTTCCTTCCTTCCTTCCTTCTTTCCTTGCCCTCCCTTCCTTCTGTCCTTCCCTTCCTCCCTCCCTCCCTCCTTCCTTCATTCCTTCCCTTCCTCCCTCCCTCCCCCCTCCCTCCCTCCCTCCTTCCTTCCTTCCTCCCTCCCTCCCCCCTCCTTCCCTCCCTCCCTCCCTCCCTCCTTCCTTCCTTCCTTCTTTCCTTTCCTTTCCTCCCTCCCTCCCTCCTTCCTTCCTTCTCTCCTTGTCCTTCCTTCCTTCCTTCCTTCCATCCATCCTTCCTTCCTTCCTTCCTTCCTTCCTTCTCTCCTTCCTTCCTTCCATCCATCTGTCCTTCTTTCCTTGTCCTTCCTTCCTTCCTCCTTCCTTCCCTCCCCCCCCTCTTTCTCCGGCCTTATAGAATCTTGGGCTGAAAGGGACATTAGAGGTCTTCTAGTCCAACCCCCTGCTGAATCAGGAAACCCTCTTCCATGTCAGACAAAGGGCCGTGCAATCTCTTAAAATCCTCTCGTGATGGAAGCACCTGCGACTTCTGGAGGCAGCTTCTGTTCCACTGGTTAATTGTCCTCCTGGTCAGGAAATTCCTCCTTTATTCCCAGGTTGCTTCTCTCCTTGATGGCTTTCCATCCGTTGCTTCTTCTCTTCCCTTCGGAGAAGGCTTTGGAGAAGAGGTCCAGCTCCCCTTTTCTTTGGGGCAAATATTGGAAGCCTGCTATCTTCTCTCGCCCCCCCCCCCTCCCCGTGACGTGATAGCTGGAGGAGAGGTGACACCTCTGCAGCCCCCCTTAGAGGTTGACACGTTGCTCAGCTGCCTCCTTCCTGCCTTCCGTCCCAGGAAAGGGGGTTCCCTTTAGCTGAATCCAATCGCCTCCAGCACCCAGCAGCCGCCTTGCCAGCCCTTCCTTTGGAGGACGGGGGGCTCTGCT
This sequence comes from Rhabdophis nuchalis, assembly GCA_039707465.1. Lineage (NCBI taxonomy): Eukaryota > Metazoa > Chordata > Lepidosauria > Squamata > Natricidae > Rhabdophis > Rhabdophis nuchalis. The sequence goes on from CM077648.1 coordinate 2,717,605, forward strand.
GCAGTCGGCCGTGACCTCGGTCGCTTCTTGTGTGGGGGACTTTCCCACCAATGCCATTAAAGACCATCAGCCTCACTCCTGCAGGAGCTGCTGACAGGACGGGGGGTGGAGGCCTGGAACGGAGGCTCAGCTGGGAAGCCAGGAGGCTGTTTGCCAAGGGGGTGTGTGTGCAGAGGGAAAGCAGAGCGGAGGGCTGTGGGGGGCAGGGGGAGACTGACAGCAGGCGGGAAATCCAGCAGGGTCTGGAGAATCGGTGGTGGACATTCTGAGTAGTTTGGAGAACTGGCAAATGCCACCTCTGGCTGCCCCCGTCTATTCTCTGCCTCCGTAGCTCTGGGGGCAGCTGGGAAGGGTTGCAGACGTTTCATGATCCAACTAGGTAACTTTGTCAGTGCTAGAGGGGAGTGGGATTTATGGAGAGGAGGAGGAGGTGGAGGAAGAAGGAAGAAGGAAGAAGGAAGAAGGAAGAAGGAAGAAGAAGAAGAAGAAGAAGAAGAAGAAGAAGAAGAAGAAGAAGAAGAAGAAGAAGAAGAAGAAGAAGAAGAAGAAGAAGAAAGATGATTAGGGGACTGGAGACTAAAACATAGGAAGAACAGTTGCAGGAACTGGGTAGGTCTAGTTTAATGAGAAGAAGGACCAGGGGAGACATGATAGCAGTCTTCCAATATCTCAGGGGTTGCCCCAAAGAAGAGGGAGTCAAGCTATTCTCCAAAGCACCTGAGGGCAGAACAAGAAGCAATGGGTGGAAACTAATCAAGGAGAGAAACAACTTAGAACTAAGGAGAAATTTCCTGACAGAACAATTAACCAGTAGAACAGAAATTGCCTCCAGAAGTTGTGAATGCCCCAACCCTGGAAGTCTTTAAGAAGATGTTAGATAGCCATTTGTCTGAAATGGTATAAGGTTCCTGCCCACGCAGGGGGTTGGACTAGAAGACCTACAAGGTCCCTACAAGAAGAAGAAGAAGAAGAAGAAGAAGAAGAAGAAGAAGAAGAAGAAGAAGAAGAAGAAGAAGAAGAAGAAGAAGAAGAAGAAGAAGAAGAAGAAGAAGAAGAAGAAGAAGAAGAAGATGATGACTGTGGAGGTCCCTGGTGCTCTCTTGGTGCTTTTCCTGAGGGGAGTGGGATTTATGGAGAGGAGGAGGAGGAGAAGGAGACAATGATCATGGGGTCCTTGATGCTCTCTGAGCTTTGTGCTTTTCTTGCAGATGTTTCATGACCCAGCTAGGTAACCTCATCAGTGCTGGAAGGGAATGGGGTTTGCCTTGCCCTGTGTGTGTGATGGGCTGTTCCAGGGGTGAAGGGATGCCCCAATTAAATTCATAGCTGGGATTTGCCAGTAAGACTCCCTACCACTTTACGGATGAGACCTTTGGTTGGCTTTTGGCTTGGTACATCTTGTGGACTACTAACATATCCAAACCAGGATTTCCAAGCCGGGGGGGGACGGGACAGTGTGGTTTCAACCAGGTGGGGCTGCCTTCATAAACCTGGTTTGTTTTCATACCCAAAGCTCCCTCCGGATCCTTCCAAGCTGAATCCCTTTCTCAATGAACTGGGATGGGGGGGTGGGGGGATTGGAAGGAAGGAGGAGGAACCGCTGGTGTCCGGCCGGGGGTCCTCCCTGCCTTGGAGGCTCCAGCGCTTTCGGCCGGGCGAGTCCTGCCAGAACCTTCTGCTGTCTCGAACACAAATAAGCCATTAAGCAACAAGTTAGCGCGAGAAACCTGAGCCAGAAACCAGGCCAGCCGAAATCTGTAAACTATTTGGAGTAATTGGTTATTTGCTGCGCTTGCGAGTCTTCCCATCGGAGCGCATATTTTAGGGCCTCTCCGGTTACTCTTCCCTGGAAGAGCCACCGGGATCGAGTGTCTCCAGCTGAAGCCTGATAGTTGAAACCCGGGGCCGAGAGAGTGGGATGGCAGCCGGACATTCCTGTGGTTGCCTCCCATGGATGTAGCCGCATCGGGGCTCCCTGGGTGGGGTGGAGCTGCCAAGGCCGGGCTCCCGGACCACAGAAGGCTCCTCCTGCCAGGCGTTGTCACCGAAGCCTGAACGGGATGCATCGGAGACGGTGTACAAGGCTGAGATGTCTCCCCAAGAGCCCCAAGGCATCAAGACGGGTTCTTGGCTCGTCCTCCCACTGGTCTGGACTAGAAGACCTCCGAGGTCCCATCCAGCGCCTGCTATTCCCTTGAAGTCGTCTTGACCACCCAACGTGGGTTGATCGGGGAGGCAAGGAGGCGTCATCGGAGTTGGGTGGTGTTGGGGGATTATATCTCCGTTAGGAGACAGAAAAGTTGTGCAGCGGAATATGCAGTTAGAGAAACGTTGCTGGTAAACACACAAATAATAAACCAGACACTGTTAGTAAAACAAAATAGCTTTACTGGTGTTGTAAAACTAAGCTCCTGCTTCACAAGCAGTGATAGTAAAGTGAGTCAAACAAAGTCCTTAACAAACTAACAATTGTTTACAGTCAGCAAACCACAATTCTTCCTTCTTCCTTCTTCAAACACAGTCAGTCATGGCACACGAGCAGATAGCAAACAGTAGAGATATCAGCAAAGAAAACAATCCGGCAAAGAGAGCGATTAGCAGAGAGAGACTGCGCGCTCTGCTGACTTCCTCTTATTGCCGAGATAATTACAGTTCCTAATTACATTCCAACATCCTTAAAGCAACACTGACCATTTATCATCATGGTATTATAGATTGCCTACCCAACTCTAGGAGTCTAATTCCTAACAGGTTGGATTCCTAAGGGATGGCATGGACTACCTTGAGCTTGTCCCCAATGTTCCAAGGACATTCCAGTCTTCTCCTTGACCCCATCCTGCACTTGACCTATAAACTTCTCAACCCTTAGCGAGCATGACTGAGTTTTTTCTGGTCTAATTCAGTAATTCCTGAATTTCTCCTTGGAGCTGGGATGGATGGTTGCTGTGAAATATTAACCGACTTTCCTTTGAGCCCCAAATCTCCCCCACAACCATCATAGCAGCTTCCATCCAATCAGGTTTCATGGTTGATTTATGGAGTGGGGTGGTCTTGTGTCCCCCCGTGACATTAAATGGTGTCATTCTGCCTCTTGGGGGACTCTTGAAGACACCAAGTCTGGGTCTTCAGAAAGCAGCTGGTGGTGGAACCATTTACCAGAGATGTCTTGGGGGGGAGGGTGTCTTCAGCTTCACAGTTCCTGGGTGGGGTGTGTCCTTCCATCAACTTGGGCTGCAGGAGTCTGGCATAGATCTCTGGCCAATGGTCCAACCTGCAGCTGCTTTCCGAAGAGGCCGGCTTGGTATCTCTGCGTAGGACATGACCGGCCTCCCAGAAGGAAGCCCCTGAGAAACCAAGGCTGAGGGTGAGGGTTACAATTCCCCTCTAAAGACGAACTTTTCATGAAGAGAAGGACTAGGGCAGGGTTTCTCAACCTTGGCAACTTGAAGATGTCTGGACTTCAACTCCCAGAATTCCCCAGCCGGCGAATGCTGTTGAAGTCCAGACATCTTCAAGTTGACAAGGTGGAGGAACCCTGGGCTAGGGGACCCGTGTTAGCAATCTTCCAATACCTGAGGGGCTTTGAGGTCAAGCTATTCTCCAAAGCCCCTGAAGGCAGGAGAAGAAGCAACGGGTGGAAACTGATCGAGGAGAGAAGCAACCTGGACTTAAGGATAAACTTCCTGACAGGGAGGACAATTAACCAGTGGGACAGCTGGCCACCAGAAGTTGTGGGTGCTCCATCACTGGAGGTTTTTCAGGAGACGAGACGAATCATTTGCCTGAAAGGGTAGAAGGTCTCCTGCTTGAGCAGGGGGTTGGACTAGAAGACCTCCAAGGTCCCTTCCAGCGCTGTGATTCTATTCCATTCCAATTCCAGTCTTCTGGATGAAAAAACGGAGACCCGTGTCCTTTTCTCTGGGAAGAAATGGGGGGAGGGGCAAGGGGAGGGGGCTGAAGGGGGGATGGGGCAGGGCTGGCTTGCAGTCAAACTCCATCAAGCCAGCATTGAGGCTCCTTGATGAGCTTCGCACGATGGAATCTTGTGGAATTCTGAAACGAGTTATTTATTTTCAGAGGAATGTTTCACCAGATACAAATTGCCCCTTTGTGGTTTCAATCAATTTCAGAAGAGTTTTTTTAAAAAAGGGTGGGGGCTTAAAAAGGAGGGGCTGGCTTTCCGCTGAGGGTGTGTGTGTGTGTCTCCGGGGCTCCTGGCTTTCTTCCCAGTTCCTTCTGACTCGGAGGGGTCCCTGGTGTTCTCTGAGCTGGGTTGCTTCCTTGCAGACATTTCATGACCCAACTAGGGAACGTCATCAGTGCTAGAAGTGGGTGGGGATTGAAGGGAGGAGGATTGAGGGGTCTTTGGTGCTCTCTGAACTCTGCTCTTCTTGCAGACATTTCATGGCCCAACTAGGGAACGTCATCAGTGCTAGAAGTGGGTGGGGATAGAAGGGAGGAGGATTGAGGGGTCTTTGGTGCTCTCTGAACTCTGCTCTTCTTGCAGACATTTCATGGCCCAACTAGGGAACGTCATCAGTGCTAGAAAAGTCTCCGGGTCTCCAGGAGCCTTGAAGCCTTGGTTGAAATGCCCCCAGAAGGTCTCACGGTGGGGGGGGGGGGTTCTCCAGAGAATGTTCCTTCTTTCATTTCCAGGAAGAGGAGTTCATTGACTGGTGGAGCAAATTCTACGCGTCCACGGGCGAGCGAGAGAAATGCGGCACCTACCTGGAGAAAGGCTTTGACACCCTCAAGGTAAGACCCTGGATAGCATCCGCGGGGTGTGTGTGTGTGTGTGTGAGAGAGAGAGAGAGAGAGCTTTGCTCTATACCAGGCTTTCTCCACCTTGTCAACTTGAAGATGTCTGGACTTCAACAGCATTCGCTGGCTGGGGAATTCTGGGAGTTGAAGTCCAGACATCTTCAAGTTGACAAGGTGGAGAAAGCCTGCTGTCAATGGGAAGGGCTTATGAGGAGCCCCCTCAACTGGTTGGCATCTTTCTTGAGAGAAGTGGGAAGATGGCAGCAGACCAGAGGGAGCGGGGGGGGGCTTCCCTTTTCCCTGCCCACCCCTCCCAACGTCTGAGGAGAAGAGAGAAGAAAGGAAATGCGTCCCCTTCTCTCCTTAGATCTACGAGACAGAGTTGGAGAACGTCGAAGACTTTGGAGGCCTTTCGGATTTCTGCCACACCTTTAAGTTGTCCCGTGGGAAAGCTCAGGATGACAGCGAAGACCCCACTGTTGTTGGAGAATTCAAGGTTGGCCCCTCACTAAAACTAACCTAACCTAACCTAACCTAACCTAACCTAACCTAAACTAAACTAAACTAAACTAAACTAAACTAAACTAAACTAAACTTAAGTAAACACTCAACACAATGTTCAGTTCAACTAAACTCAACTTAACTCAAAACTCAACTAAACATTTAATTAAACTAAACATGCAACTAAACTACACTAAACTACTCAACTGAACAGAAATCAAATCAAATCAAGTCAATGCAATGCAATGCAATGAAAGCTATGCTAGAGATGCTCTCCTGAGAGAAGGCTGCCCCTGTAGTAGCCGTACCAGAGGGGATCCCAGCATCCTTCAGGAGTCCCCCTGCAGCATCTGGGCCACAGCTGGCTCCAGCCTGGAGTTGCCGGACAGACGTCCAAGCCAGCGGCCTGCCTTTCCTCTCCTTGCAGGGCTCGTTCAAGATCTACCCTCTGCCCGACGACCCCACGGTGCCCGTCCCTCCGCGCCAGTTCCACCAGCTTCCATCCCGAGGCCCCCAGGAGTGCCTCGTGCGAGTTTACATCATCCGGGCCTTTGATCTGCAGCCAAAGGATTCCAATGGAAAAGTAAGCTCCTGGAGGGAGGGGGGGGAGGGAGGGAGGGAGGTGCCTCCTCCGTTCCCTTGGGGGGGGTGTCCTCTGCTCCTTCCTTGCCCCAGTTCACGAGGCCCCCGTGGGTTCCAGGGGATTTCGGCCGTTCTGCTCTTCGCGTCTGTGCAGCTCCTCCATCCTCTGGGTCCCAGTTGCCCCAAAGGGACTTTTTTCAAAAAGGCAACTGGACTTCCTGGTTTTCTTTCTTTCTTTCTTTCTTTCAAAACTGAGGAAGTTTCTTTTTTTGAGTTTTTTTTAATTTATATACCAAAACAAACATATAGATTTATAACATCCTCATCAGTTACGTCTAGCATGTCGTTTGGTTACAAGATTTTTGTGTTTCGCTATTTCAATGACATATACAGTCACTAAATATCGATCCAGTATAGATAAATGCATCCCTATCCTTATGCATCCTATATTCAGTTAGAGTTAATATTCCTTCATTTTAAACAGGAGTTATTCCCTTACATCCTTCATTGTCCATTTAATAACAGTATAACTTTACGTCATCGCCTATCTCGTTCTATTAATTTTACAATCCAAATACGCAGGAGGTTTCCATCAGTTTATAAATATACATCATTACTTTCTATTAGACATACTATGACGAATCCTCCATCAGATACGCATGTTTTCATTCTTATATATTCAGCCACCAACATCAATCAATCCTTCATTTTTGAGCCAAGTATTCAAAATATTCAACTCGTGTATCTACCAATCTTTCCTCACCTCATTGTTGATCTATTTAGCATCAAAATATCTTTATAGCATCACTTTTCTCCTACAAAAACTGAGGAGGTTTCTGGAGAAGCAAAATGTTTTCAAAGAAAAAACAATTCAAAGTCCAGCTGCTTTTGGGGAAAAGACCTTGGTTTGTTTTTTTCCCCTTTGAAAACTTTTTGCTTGTCGTCCATGGAAAGTGCGAAGGGCAGAGAAAGTGGAAGGAAGTTGGGGAGAGGAAGGGGGGCCTGGGGGCAGCCTAGAGAAAAGGAGGACTGGAGAGGTGGGGGGGGGATGGACCTGGGAGCAGCCTTCCAGTATTTGAGGGGCTGCCACAAAGGAGAGGAGGGGGCCGAGCTATTCTCCAAAGCCCCTGAAGGCAAGACCAGAAACAATGGATGGAAATTAATCAAGGAGAAAACCAGCCTAGAACGAAGGAGACATTTCCTATTGACAACAACCGACCAGTGGGTGGGCCCTTCCCTTCAGAGGCTGTGGGGGCTCCATCACTGGAGGTTTCTAAGGGAAGACTGGACAGCCACTTCTCTGGAATGGTCTGGGGTCTCCTGCCTGAGCAGGGGGCTGGACTAGAAGACCTCCAGGGTCCCTCCCAGCTCTGTTATTCTATTCTATTTTATTCTATTCTATTCTATTTTCTGCTCTACTCTACTGTACTCTATTTCCTATCCTATCCTATCCTACCCTATCCTATCCTATCTATTCTCTTCCCTTCCCTTCCCTTCCATTCCACTCCATTCCATTCCACTCCCTTCCCATTCAATTCTAAACCAATTCTTCAGAACTGAAGATTCTTCTATAATACAATACAATACAATACAACACAACACAACACAACAGAACACAATACAATACAATACAATACCAGAGTTGGAAGGGACCTTGGAGGTCTTCTAGTCCAACCCCCTATGCCATTTCAGACAAACGGCTATCCAACCTCTTCTTAAAGACTTCCAGTGTTGGGGCCTTCACAACTTTTGGCGGCAACTTCTGTTCCACTGATTAATTGTCCTAACTGTCAGGAAATTTCTCCTCAGTTCTAAGTTGCTTCTCTCCTTGATTAGTTTCCACCCATTGCTTCTTGTTCTGCCCTCAGGTGCCTTGGAGAATAGTTTGACTCCCTCTTCTTTGTGGCACCCTCTGAGATATCGGAAGACTGCTATCATGTCTCCCCTAATCCTTCTTTTCATTAAACTAGACACACCCAGCTCCTGCAACCGTTCTTCCTATGTTTTAGTCTCCAGTCCCCTAATCCTCTTTGTTGCTCTTCTCTGCACTCTTTCCAGAGTCTCCACGTCTTTTCTATAATACTTTTTATTTCTAGAATGAGAAATTAAATGTTTTCAAGTAAAAACCCAAGAAATTCCCGTTGCCTTTTGGAGAAAGCGCCTTTGGGACTTCTGCCCTTTAGTTGAGCCCTGAGCTCTGGGTGGCCTTCACCTTCCCTGGCAAGCCCTCCGCTCAACGGATGGGGGTGGGTGGATGGGTGGGGGAGCAGAGAGGGAGGTGGGGAAGAGTGCCTGTTTATTCTCAGTAGCAATGTGGCTTCCATCTATGGTCAACATGTGGCTTCCATCAGTTTAGTTTTTATTTAACATACGTAAGGTACATGAAGTTTAGATGGGTCTGTGGGGGGATTCTTGAAGACACGCAGAGCAACCCTCCTCAATGGAGTGGGTCCCAAATGGGTTGGACTACTACTCCCATAAGCCTCCACCACCCCCAGCCAACAGGACGTTCGATGCATTCATGGGCCACCAGGTTGGGAAGGGAGGTTCTGGCTGGAGAATTCTGGGAGTTGAAGTCCCCAAGTCTTGAAGTAGCCAAGGTTGGACACTCCTGTTCCAGAGCTTTCCTCCAAGTTTCCTCTTGGGTTGCTCAGTCTGTTTGCAGGACGCAGTAGAGGCAGCAAGGTGTAGTGGAGAAGGACAGGAGAAGACTCAAGGGTGATTTGAGGCTCTCATTCATTCTCAAACCAGCCGATCTCATAGTCTTGCAGTCTGAACGTTGATGGTGGACATATCTAAGGGTGGTTTGCCTTCGCTGGCCCTTCCCGGCCTCTTCAGTGCCTTGACCCTCTCTTGCTTTCTTTACTCCCGCACAGTGTGACCCTTACGTGAAGATTTCTGTGGGGAAGAAGTCCATCAATGATCAGGACAATTACATCCCCTGTACCTTGGACCCGGTCTTTGGAAAGTAAGTCTTCCCATAGAAGCCCCTGGCGGGGGGAGGGAGGAAGGGGAGTAGCCATTCCTGGACGGGATGGGCCAACTGGCCACTGACCACTCGCTACAGCCAAATCGCCATGGGACAAGCCTCTGCAGGACCATTCAACAAACGCAAAAGAGAAAAGAAAATTTAGAAATAGGAGAATAGTACTGAATGATATCATCCAGTAGAAAGAAATATTGTAAACAAGGTAAAATATGTTTGAATTGGAATATGTGGGAATTATATGAAGAACATTAAAGCTGTTAAATAATTATGTTGATTACATAAAACTTGAAATTTGAAGATTCATAGTGTTAATGTAAATTAGATGGCAAAGAAATGATGAATTGCTTATTTTTAAAGAGAAAGCAAATTTATATTGTTTGCACATGTTAAAAAGTGGAAATTGGAAAACAGGAGAAGAAAAGTCATGCGGCTGAAATTGGAAATAATGGAAGTATAATGTAAAATGAATTATGTGTTTTGGGATGGGAATGTTGGGTGGACAACACTCTGTTCACAAAAGAATTTTTATTAGGCAACAAAAATAAATTTAAAAAACTTAAAAAACAAACAAACACAAAAGTGAGATCAATTTCAACTGAACTGTGGCCAATAATTGTAAAATAAGGAAAGTCAATCCAGAAATACCACCAGTTACAATACTTTTGACCAAAATGTGGACACCAATGTTGAACTGCCTATGTCAGGGGTCTGCAAAGTCGGCTCTTTTAAGACTGGTGGACTTCAACTCCCAGAATTCCCCAGCCAACTATGCTGGCTGGGGAACTCTAGGAGTTGAAGTCCACCAGTCTTAAAAGAGCCGACTTTGCAGACCCCTGGCCTATGGGGAGTTTTCCTGCAGCAAATTGGGGAGGAGGAAGAAGAGATGACTATGGGGTCCTCGGTGCTCTCTGAGCCTGGTTGTTTTCTTCCAGACATCTCAGTACCCCACTGGGTAACCTCATCAGTGCTAGAAAGGAGCTTCAGTGGCTGAACAGCTGAAGCAACGCCTTAAAACCCCAGCCCTTCTTCCTTTCAGCTGACTGGCGTGTTTCCGCTTTCTGCAGGATGTTTGAGTTGACTTGCACGTTGCCCATGGAGAAGGACCTGAAGGTCACCCTTTATGACTATGACCTCTTGTCCAAAGACGAGAAGATTGGGGAGACCACCATTGACCTGGAGAACCGCTTCCTTTCCAGATTCGGGGCTCGTTGTGGCCTCCCGCAGACCTACTGCATGTGAGTATTTCTGGACACTCATATCAAACTTGCTCACGGAAACTGAAACGTGAGTTTGCCTCGTCTTCCAAGGTGGAGGACCATCCTGGTGGAGGCATCTCAGAGGCTTCCTGGGTCCCTCTACCTCTCAGATGCTGCCATAATGGAACGGAGGTAGCTTAGCGGTGGGGGGTGTTGGGGGTATCCCCTTTAGGGGGCAGAGAAAGTTGTACAGCGGAAATTGCAGCTAGAGAAACGTTGCTAGAAGACACACCAATAGAGCCTCAGACACTGATAGTAAAAAGAAGTAGCTTTACTTGTGATGGAAAATTAAGCTGCTTCTTCACAAGCAGTGATAGTAAGTCCTGAATCAAATATACAGTCCTTAGCTCAAAAACAGTTAGCTTAGATTCTTCCTTGTTCTGCTGACCTTATCTGACACCACAGCATCTCCAGTTCAAAGTCAGCAAAGTCAGTAAACTACCAGTGCTCCTGGCTTCCTCTTATTGCTGAGTTAATTACAGCAGCCAATTACATTCAACTGTAGCACTTAAAGTAACAGAGACCATTTCTAATCATGGCTTATATATATATATTGACAACCCAACACTAGGATTATAGTCCTAACAGGGGAGACTTTTGCATGGAGAACATGCCAGATTCAGCCCCCTCCTATGTAGCTAAACACAACCACGTGTGAAAACCTACTGACTAACTTCACCGCTGCAATTTTGGCACACAAAAAAATGGTTGTAAAACGGGGCAGAACTGAAATTTAACAAGGGTCTTGCTTAACCACAGGCCTTTGGGGGTCAGGTGTGCATGGTCGTAAGTGGAGGACTGCCCATCCGGGCCTCATGGAGGCTTGGAGGAAGGACGCTGGGAGGTTTCCTCTGCTTGATTGTCCCCTTTCTCGCCTTCCAGCTCCGGCCCCAACCAGTGGAGGGATCAGCAGCGCCCATCCCAGCTCCTCCATCACGCCTCCTGGCAGCTCAAGGGGAGGCTCCCCGTTCACAAGACGGACCAGATCGTCTTTGGAGATCAAACGTTCCACCTCTCGGACCTGGGTAAAAACCACACGGCTCCCCCTCTCGCCTCCGGCTCCCCTCCGGCTTCACTCCAAGGCTCTGCGGCCAGGAATCCCACATTAGATATGCCCCCCCCCCCACTCCAGCCTGGGGAGGGGTCCCTGGTGCTCTCTGGGCTGGGTGGTTTCCTTGCAGAAGTTTGAGAGGGATCTTGGAGTCCTAGTGGACAACCATTTAGATAGGAGCCAGCCGTGGGCAGCAGCTGCCCAAAAAGCCAACACAGTTCTAGGCTGCATCAACAGAGGGAGAGAATCAGGATCCCGTGAAGGGTTAATACCACTTTTGTAATCCCTTGGGAAGGCCACACTTGGAATATTTGCATCCAGTTTCGGTCACGATGTAGAAAAGATGCTGACACTCTGGAAAGAGTGCAGAGAAGAGCAACCAAGAGGATTAGGGAACTGGAGGCTAAAACATACGAAGAACGGTTGCAGGAAATGGGCATGGCTAGTTTAATAAAAAGAAGGACCAGGGGAGACAGGATAGCAGCCTTCCAATCTCTCAGGGGCTTCCCCAAAGAAGAGGGAGTCAAACTATTCTCCAAGGCACCTGAGGGCAGGACAAGAAGCAATGGGTGGAAACTAATCAAGGAGAGAAGCAACTTAGAACTGAGGAGAAATTTCCTGACAGTCAGAACAATGAATCCAGTGGAACAGAAGTTGCCTCCAGAAGTTGTGAAGGCCCCAACACTGGAAGTCTTTAAGAGGATGTTGGAGAGCCATTTGTCTGAAAAGGTATAGGGCTTTCTGCCTAGACAGGGGAGTTGGATTAGAAGACCTCCAAGGTCCCTTCCAACTCTGCTATTGTATTGTATTGTTTCATGACCCAACTAGGACACATCATCAGTGCCAGAAGGGAGGAGGGTTTGCAGAGAGGAGGAGGAGGAGGAGGAGGAGGAGGAGGAGGAGGAAGAGGAGGAGGAGGAGGTGGTGGTGGTGGAGGACTGTGGGATCCATCCTTGATGCTCTCTGAGCTTGGTGGTTTTCTTGCAGACGTTTCATGACAAACTTGGTAACATCATCAGTGCTAGTAAGGAAAGGGAAGCATTCCTTAATAGCTCTGATAATATTATCTAGTTGGGTCATGAAAAGTTTGTAAGAAAACCACCAAAGACCCTACATTCCCCCCCCCCCCCCAAACATTATTCTCTTCTAGCCCTGATGATGTTCCTTAGTTGGGTCATGAAACGTCTGAAAGAGCACCAAGGACCCCACAGTTCCACCCTGAGCCACAAATAGGGTCTCCGGTCTCTAAGTCCAGAGAATAGAGGGCAGCTTGAGCCAAGGCAACCCCAAAAGCAGCAGGGCCTCCGCGGGGGCTCCCTGCTGGGTCCCTCCGTCCCTCACAGCTGAGCGGCAGGTGAAACCTCTCTTGGCCTTTTCTCTTGGACTCAGAGGAGAGCCAGCCCCCCAACCCCCACCTGGGCCCCCCGGAGGAACGGCTGGCCCTGCTCGTCCTGCAGAAGCAAGGCCTGGTGCCAGAGCATGTGGAGACCCGGCAGCTCTACAGCCCCCTTCAGCCGGACATCGGACAGGTAAAGTGGGCAGGGAGAAGGTGGCGACTCTGAAGAAACTTTCCTCCTCTTCCCTCCTCCTCCTCCTCCTCCTCCTCCTCCTTCCTCCTTCCTCCTCCACTTCTTCCTCTTCCTCCTCCTCCCTCCTCCACTTCTTCCTGCCCTTCTGCTCCTTCTTCTTCTTCCTCTTCCTCCTCCTCCACCTCTCCTCCTTCCTCTTCCTTCTTCCTCCTCCACTTCTTCCTCCTCCTCCTCCTCCTCCTCCCTCCTCCACTTCTTCCTGCTCCTTCTGCTCCTTCTTCTTCTTCCCCTTTCTCCTCTTCCTCTTCTCCTCCTCCTCCTCGTCCCTCCTTCCCCTCCCCTTCCTCTTCCCAAATCCGTCGTCAGGGGTTGGCCATCAGGTTGGCTTCCACTCAAGAGGATCGGGGCCATTCACACATCCGAGGGCAATTTCCTTCCTGGCGTAAAGGATGCCGCCTGTCAGCCCGTGGGGGTTGATGGGAGAGATTCCGATTGTGGGAAGCATTGATAAATGCACATCCATGTCTTCTTCGGCAGATGATGGAGGAAATCCCATCTCTCCCACAAAACGACTGATTAGCAGCCCCCCCCCCCCCCCAAATCTCTCCAAACCTTCAGCAACCATCAGGATTAAGGAAGCCCCAGTTTCAAATTGCAAACTCCCACAAAAGCCGACACACGGAGCCCCATGAGCTCAAGGTCAACCTCACCCTAATGCCGTCCAAAGGAAGAGACCCCATTCACGTCGCTTGATTCGGGGTCAGCACCTATTCCCTCCCCCCCTCGAGGATCACCCTGGAAATCAACCCATCCACACGAACTCACCCAGGAGAAACTTCCACATAGAACAGCCTCTCTGTACCCCACTTCCTCACCAGCTGCCCCCCACCCCCCACCCCGGGCCAAACCCCTTTCCTTTGGGGAATTAGTGAATCTCCTTTGCTGAAAGCTTTTCTGGATTTCCATCTGATTGGTTGTTGCAGCTGAGACCTGAGCTCAGGTTGGAACCCCAGATTATTCCTCTGACCCTGTCAGTGTCCAGGCTTTAGAATCCCCCCCTCCCCCTGGAGATGGTGCACTCCAAGACAAGGCTGCCTAGTGGTTGCCCTCTAGCTAATCGAAGTTGTCTGTAGGGGCCCACTTGGTCCAAGGCTCCCTCCACCCTCGGCCGGGGCCCAGCTAAACCCCAGGGGGTGTGAGAGAGAGGGAGTCGGTTGGACCAATGGCCGGGCCTTAGTAAATCACCACAATAGAGAGGAAGACGAGGATTAAGAGATTGCCTTCTACAAGGAGCCCACTGCTGCCACAAGAGACGGGCTCCGTGGCTACTTGCCTACAGTCAGGGAGCTGCATTCGAACCCAGGTCCTTGCCCAGGGACATTGTGAAGGGACCCTTCTTCTCTAATGCATGGCTTCCCCTTTCCTTCCAGGGCAAAGTCCAGCTTTGGGTGGACCTGTTTCCCAAATCCCTGGGGCCACCGGGGCCACCATTCAACGTGACCCCACGAAGAGCAAAGAGGTAACGCCCTCAGTCTCCTTCATGCGCGTAGCTGTCATGCGCCCGTCAGAGCCTGAATCTGCGGGGGAAGACGAGCGGGAACCGGAGGGGCTTCAGAAGGAGAAGGGGAAGGGCAGGGCCAGGGCCTTTCAGGATTGGGATGGCTTGTAGGCAGGGAGGAACAGGGGCAGGATGGACATGAGAGACAGGCGAGGAGCAAGGACCACCCCCTCCTGATCCAAGAGCAGGGAGAGTGGAGAGAAGGCCAGAACAGCGCAGTCTGAACAGGCTCTTGGGGAGGAGAGTGCCCCGCTCCTCTTCACAAAGCACACCTGGGGATTTGGGCTTAAGGAGACGCTGTGGGGAGACGCTGTGGGGTCAGGAATAAATGCCGACGTTTGAACTTCCCAAGAGTCCTTGCATTCCTTCTGGCGTTCCAGACTAATTACCTGGATCTTTTGCTTCCTGAAGTCCTGGATTTGCCAAGCAGGATGTATTGCTGTGCAGCCCCAGTGTAGACAGTGCTCGGCTGGGCTGTTTGCAGTCAGGGGCTGCTTGAGTTGTGTGTGTGCGTTTGGCATCCCTGGACCGGCCAGAAACGGGGCAGCATTTGGGGACATCTGAACTGCCAGCTGTTGTGTTATCTCTGTGCCACATTCCGGATCATCCCAGCAGTTTCCCCCACAGCCCAGGGAGTTTCTCAGCCTCGGCCCCTTGAAGGTGGGCGGACTTAAACTCCCGGAATTCTGACCAGCTAGGGAATTCTGGGAGTTGAGCAGGACATGTCGTGGACTGCCCTGATCTTTAGTTGCGAAGCCGATCCGAAGAACCTCGGAAGTGGTTGCTCCATGGTTGGTTGTAGTGAAAGACCCTCGTGTATTTCTCCACTCGGGTTTTCTGCCCTTCTTCTCCCTGGGCTGCTTCCTCCAGGTTCTACTTGCGCTGCATCATCTGGAATGCCCAAGACGTCATCCTGGATGACCTCAGCATCACCGGCCAGAAAATGAGCGACATCTACGTGAAAGGGTAGGCCGCCCAAGGCTTCTTGGTGACAAGGGTCCCTTCCCTCTTCTCCTCCGTGGAGACCCTCAGTCCTCCACCCACGTCACAGTTGCCCCCGTGGGTACCTGGGGAACTGGGCTTCCTGGGGTTCTTCTTTCCTTACAAACGTCTTTGCTCCTCCTCCAAGAAGTTCTGAAGTTCTCCTCCAAGGACGGAAGAAGCTCCTTGGATGAGGAATGGGAAGCCCTCTGGCTCCCCCCCCCCCACCGGACCTTGTGGCTGATGGGCCTGGCCTTCTTCTGTGGCTTGCAGGTGGCTGGTCGGCTACGAGGAGAACAAGCAGAAGACCGACGTCCACTACAGGTCGCTGGGGGGTGAAGGCAACTTCAACTGGAGGTTCGTTTTCCCCTTTGATTATCTCCCTGCTGAGCAGGTCTGCTCCGTGGCGAAGAAGGTGAGCGCCTGGGAAGGCTGCGGGGGGGGGCTGCTGGGGGTCCGCAGGGGCTCCACAGCAGCCGGGTCAAAGGCTGAGGGGGCCTGGGGGGGGTCAGGTTGGAGCGTGGGATCGGCTCCCAGGCAGCTGTCCGCTTGCAACTCCCTGGTTCCCCAATTTCATTTGGCCTCCCGTCCTTTCATGATGAGAGACACTCAAGTGTGTGTGTGTGTGTGTGTGTGTGTGTGTGTGTGTGTGTGTGTATGTATGTACTGTATATCCTCACCCAAAGAGCAAAGTTGGATTGTGATGTTCATTTGTGATGATCGCAAGTAGGAAATTAGGGTCGGGATGCAAATTGCTGCACGCAACAGGAGGGGATATTTGTAGCTCAGGGTGGAACTGTGGAGTCCTTGGCGCTCTCTGGATTTGGTGGATTTCCTGCAGACGTTTCATGGCCCAACTAGGGAACATCATCAGGGCTAGAAGGGAGTGGGGTTTGATCTCACTGCAGAGGTATCCAATCTAGAAACAAGGAGAAATTCCCTGGCAGTGAGAACAATCATCCAGTGGAACTGCTTGCCACCAGGTGTTGCGGGGGCTGCATCACTGGAGGTTTCCAGGCAGAGACTGGAGAGCCCTTTGTCCAGAAGGGTATAAGGCGGGGGTGTCAAGCTGGATTTCTTCGAGGACCTGATAGGCATAGGGGTTCTCCTCTGGGGGGGGGGATTGGGGAGGGGGAGACGGGATGGACGCTGCATGTGCCTCATTTCTGGCCTCCATGGTCTCCTGCAGCCCTTGGGCGACCAGAGAGGCTGGACATGGGCCATTTGGGACCCCTTCTGCCCCCCTCCCCCCAAGCCGGTCCTTTGGGCCTCCCGGCTGCCTCCCTTGCAACGGCTTCTCCTCCTCCTCCACCTTTGAATGCAGGAACATTTCTGGAGCTTGGACAAGACGGAGAACCGAGTGGCCCCCCAGGTGGTCCTTCAGATCTGGGACAACGACAAGTTCTCCTTCGACGATTACCTGGGTGAGCCTGGAGGCTCCTCCTCCTCCTCCCCTGCCTCACGGGTGGGGGTGGGGGGGCATTTGGGAGGTTATTTGGGGGAACCAGAGGGGGGTTTAATGCCCAGAATGGATGTGCAGTTCCCAAATGCTAGAAGAGAAGGAAACCTTGATGGGATTGGCACCCCTCCCTTGCCTGGGGAGTCCACCCCCCTCTGCAGACGCTGGGGCACATCTGGGCAAAGGGAAGAGGGGGACCCAGGGCACAGAAGGGTCTCGCCAGGGGTCAAGAGGCAGGGCCTGGGAGGGCTCCTTCCTGGTGCCCTTTGAGGGGCCCTGAGAGGCCACAAGTAGGCAGCCGTTGGTGGAGGGCAAGGATTGGATTGTGGGCATCCATGTGGCTCTCCAGAGGGGTCCAGCCTCCCCCAGATACACCTAGGGAGGGAGCCTTGCAGGAAAAGCGTTCCTTCCTTCCTTCCTTTTCTCTCTCCCTCCCTCCTTCTTTCTTTCTTCCTCTCTCCCTCCCTCTTTCCTCCCTCTTCTTCCTTCCCCCCTTCTCTCCCTCCCTCCCTTTCTTTCTTTCTCTCTCTCACTCTTCCTCCCTCCCTACTTCCTTCCTCTCATTCCCATCTCCTTTTCTTCTCTTCTATTCTTCCCTCCCTCTGCAAGAGAGCTGGCTATTCTGGCCCCTTTCTTCCCCGTTTCCATTCCTCTTTTCTTCCGACCTTCCAGGCTCCATCCAGCTGGACCTCAACTGCATGCCGAAGCCAAGCAAGACCGCCGAAAAATGCCACTTGGACCTGCTGGAGATGCAGGAGAGAGAGGTCTCCCTCTTTGAGCAGAAGACGGTCAAGGGCTGGTGGCCTTGCGTGGCGGAGCAGGAAGGCACGAAGGCCCTGGCAGTAAGTCCTCTGAGCCTCCTCCTTCTTCTGGGAGGGAAAGTATGGCATGGGGCTTCCTGCCCGAGCAGCGGGTTGGACTAGAAGACCTCCAAGGCCCCTTCCCCCTCTGTCCTTCTGCATGTTCTGGAACTCTTCTGCTTTGGCCCAGGACCAGTTCCTTTCCTTGGAAATGCCAAGAATGGGACCTTCTGTGTGCAGATGTGGTGGCCTCCCATACCTTCAGTCCTCCCATCTCCAGGTCTTCAAAGGTGACCTCACCTTTCTCTCTCTTTTGCAGGGCAAGCTGGAGATGACCCTGGAGATCATCAATGAACAAGAGCACGACGAACGGCCAGCTGGGCTGGGCCGGGATGAACCCAACATGAACCCCAAGCTAGAAGACCCAAAGTAAGAGCCACCACGAGAGGCGGGAGGGAGGGCTGGGCTCAGTTCCTCTTCTTCTTGGAGATCCCTGGAGAGCACGAGAAGCCTTTGAAGGGGGGATCTGTGAAGTAACTGTGGATTCCAACAGACCCATGATGGGCAAAGGGGGAAAAATTGAAAAAGAAAATGCAAGAATATCACAGGATCGAAGGCAGGGACGTCCAACCTTGGCCACATTAAGACTGGTGGACTTCAACTCCCAGAATTCCTCAGCCATCCGTCTTAAAAGTCGCTGGCTGGGGAATTCTGGGAGTTGAAGCCCAACACTTAAAGTCCCCAAGGTTGGAGACCCCTAATCGAAGGGGTTCCTGACTTACCCCAGTTTCCTTTCTAGAGGAAGGAGGGGCATGGCGGTAGGAAGGGCTCCCTGCTACGTCTCAAAGCCAGTCTTGGCCTCCTGGCCATAACTGGTCTTCTTGGCCCCTGTGGTGGGTTGCAGCTCCTCTGTTAAGCAGGGGTGGGAGGCAACCGGTTGAACAACTGGTTTGGTGAGTGCGTGCAGGTACCTTGGTGCGCACACAGCATTACAAAACCCGCCCATTTTAAGCTTAAAAACTGACCTTCTAGGTCAGCGCCGGTCAGTAAAACAACTGAAGCTCATCAATTTACTGTGCCGCGCAAATTAGCGGAGCTAAGAAACCGGGAAATGTAGAGCAGGAAGGGGCAGGGGCGGATGGGTGGCACCAACGGTTCATCTGGACCGGTCCAAACCATCTGAGTCCCCTCCAATGGTGTTAGGGGAGCTCGAGTTCCTGCAGCCACTGAGAGGGTCTTTGTTGCAGGCGCCCGGAGACTTCCTTCCTGTGGTTCTCCTCGCCCTACAAGACCTTGAAGTACATCTTGTGGAGAAGGTTCAAGTGGGTCTTCCTCCTCTTCCTCCTGGTCTTCATCCTGTTGCTCTTCCTGGGCATCTTCATCTACGCCTTCCCGGTAAGATCCTTCTTCTCTCTTCCTTCCCTTCTTCTCTCCTCCTCGGCCTCTTCCTTTCACCTCCTCCTCCATCCTGTCTCCTTCTGAGGCTTCAGAGGAGCTCCGGGTGACCCCAGGGGAAGCCTCTCCAAATCCGGCTTGCACAACCTGGAGGAGAAGGTTTTCCTCTCTCCAAGAAGTTGGACTGGAAATGTTTATATTACCAGTATATATATATATATGCTGGTATTGCTGTCTTCAGGTATTTTCCCGTGTATATAGCATATATACACAGGAATATATATGCTATATAACATAGGTAGACCGAAGCCTGAGGATGGCAAGTGAGATCTTGCCGAAACGTTGCAATAACAATTCCATGCTATATACACGGGAAAATACCCGAAGACAGCAATACCAGAATACCTACACCCGTGAAAATCTACGAAAGCAAATATATATATATATATTTATGTAATTGTTTCACAACAACCTGTTATTAGGCCCCAATTAAGGGAGGAGACATACTGTTTCCTTTCCTGCCTTTCGGCTCATCACCAGAGACCATCTAGACAGCAAGCCAAGAATTACGTTGTGTGATTTTTTTTTAGATATGTATGTTAGTTTTATGAGCTGATCAATAAATCCTGGTCTCTCTCTAATTTAATTTATAATAATAATAATAATAATAATAATAAATTTTAATTTATAACCCGCTCTCTCTCCCCGAAGGGACTCGAGGCGGGGCACAGGGAATTTAAAATACATATAAAATCACAAACATAGTACAATATAAAATAAAATAAAATTAACCCTGCGCTAAAATCCCATATTAAAACTAAAAATTAATCATTAAAAACCCTAAAAACAGTTGATTATCCTGATTTATTGATCAGCTCATAAAACTAACACACACACACACACACACATATATATATATTTCTTTAATTTCTTTTATCAATGGGAAGAGATTGCTGCTCAGGACCATTGCTTGGGTGAGAGTCGATGACCTTTCAAGTGCCCCTTCTACAGTTTTACAGCTCTTATCAAACGTTATGGATGGGGGGGGGGGCAGGGGGGGCTGCGGCCGGCATTACTGCCAGTTCAGTGTGTGCACATACATGCCATGGAAATCGCAGGTGCAGAAGCCAAGAACAGGCAGAATGTAGAATAACAGAATAATAGAGCCAAGAGGGACCTTGGAGGTCTTCTAGTCCAGCCCCCTGCTGGAGAAAAAAACGGGGAGAATTGGTTCGGGGGCGTGGCAGGCAGCCACCCAGACTGCCAAACTCCTACCGGTTTGGCCGAACCAGTCTGAACCGGTAGGAACCCACCTCTGGCTATGGAAGCACTGCTCGGTCCCCTCTCCCTATGTGTTAAAGCAGAGGCCCCCAGCTAGGGGTCGTCCTTGCTGCCCTGCTCGGTGGGGGGGGCTGTTCGGAAGGAGGGTGGGGGGAGGGGGCTCTGGGCCTGGAGGCTGCGATGGGAGCCCCGACCGTGTAGGAGAATTTTGGGCAGCCCGAGCCTCGTTTCTGGAAAGGCAGCCAGGCGTCGCCTGGAATCCCTCCTGCTTGGAGGCCTCTTTTTCCTTCCCTCCCAGACTCCGAGGTTGCTGACTTGAACGTCTCACCCTGGATCTGGGCCTTTGCGCCCTCCTGCTCCACATTAGGCTTTGGCAGCCCCACAAGTGGGGAGGGGGCAGGGGAGGAGGGAGGGAGGGAGGGAGGGCTGTGGTGGGGAAGGGGAGCCAGCTGAGCTCCGAAGGGGAGGGACGGCCCAGAAGGCGGCTTGGGGGATTCACCTCACAGTGATTGGGCTCCAGTATTGGAGGGGCTGCCCCAAAGAAGACGGAGGTGGGGGGGGGGTCAGCTTATTCTCCAAAGCCCCCAAAGGCAGAAGAAGCAATGGGGGGAAACTAACCAAGGAGAGAAGCAACCTAGAACTAAGGAGGAACTTCCTAACTGTGAGCACAATTAACCAGTGGAACAGCTTCCCACCAGAAGTTGTGTGTGCTTCATCACTGGAGGCTTTTAAGAAGAATCTGGACAGCCGCTTGTCTGAAATGGTAGAGGGTCTCCTGATTGAGCAGGGGGTTGGACTAGAAGACCTCCAAGGTCCCTCCCAACTTTCTTACTCTGTTATCCTTCCTTCCTTCCTTCCTTCCTTCCTTCCTTCCTTCCTTCCTTCCTTCCTTCCTTCCTTCCTTCTCTCTCCCTCCCTCCCTCCTTCTCTTCTCTTCTTTCTTTCTTTCTTTCTTTCTTTCTTTCTTTCTTTCTTTCTCTCTCTCTCTCTCTCCCTCCTTCTCTTCTCTCTCTCTCTCTCTCTCTCTCTCTCTCTCTCTCTCTCTCTCTTTCTTTCTTTCTCTTTTTTCAAGGCCAGCCTCTCCTAATTCAATCCAGGGAGATGGGAAGGGAACCCCCTGCCTGCCTGGAGCGTGTGTGTGTGTGCGTGCGTGTGTGAATCAAAGCTTCCTCCAGCGCTGTCCACGTGCCCGTAAGGCTGCCCCCCCAGGAGAGAGAAGTGAGGCTATCTTTGGATGTCTGTAACCGGCTCCTGCAGGGGAGGCAGCCTGCGGCAAAGGGGGGGGGGGAGGAGGGGGAGGAGAGGATTTGGCTGTTCCTTCTCCTCAACCAACCCGACCCCAGCAGGGAACGCCCGGCTGCTTCCAACAGGCCAATAAATCCGTGTGTAACACCAGAATGTAGAATAGCAGAATAGCAGAGTCGAGAGGGACCTTGGAGGTCTTCTAGTCCAGCCCCCTGCTCAAGCAGGAGACCCTCTACCATTTCAGATAAGTGGCTGCCCAGCCTCTTCTTGAAAACCTCTGGTGTTGGAGCCCCCACAACCTCTGGTGGCAGGCTGTTTCACCGGTTACCTGTCCTCACTGTTTTTTTTTATTTTCGTTTTTCGAATCGAATCGAATCGAATATTTATTTGTATAACCGCGTCCTCTCCCCTAGGGGACTCGGAGCGGTGTACAGGGAGGAATAAAACAGCATAAAATATATACATGAATACAATAAATACAATAAAAACAAATTAAATTTGACTATCCCTGTACTAAAATTCCCATTTAAAATTAACAATCCCTAACCCCTGAGGTAGAGACTAACCTAGGCCAGCCAAGCAGAAAAAGTGAGTTTTGACGGAAGGAGCGGAGGTCCGTAGTTGTTCTAATGTCGGGGGGAAGGTCGTTCCAGAGGGCTGGGCCCACCACAGAGAAGGCCCTTCCCCTGGGCGTCGCCTGCTGACAAAGTCTAGTGGACGGCACCCGGAGAAGTCCCTCTCTGTGGGAGCGAATCGGCCGGGAGGATGTATGTGGCAGGATCCGATCCCGCAGATAGCTAGGTCCCGAGCCATGGAGCGCTTTAAAGATGAGAACTAACACCTTGAAGCGCACCCGAAAGACGACAGGTAGCCAGTGCAGCTCGCGCAAGAGCGGTGTTACATGGGTATACCTTGCGGTACCCATTATTGCTCGCGCGGCTGCATTCTGGACCAGCTGAAGTCTTCGGGTGCACCTCAAGGGGAGCCCCATGTAGAGAGAGTTACAATAGTCCAGTCGGGATGTCACGAGAGCATGGGTGACTGTGCGAAGGGCATCCCGATCCAATAGGGGGCGCAACTGGCGAACCAGGCGAACCTGGTAAAACGCCCTCCTGGCCACGGCTGTCACTTGATCTTCCATGGACAGCCGGGCATCCAGGAGGACACCCTCCTTATTTCTTTCCCTTTTCTAACCAATCACAAAAGCCTTGAAACAGGCGGATTCCTCTTTGCCCTTGATCCTCAATGTCAGCCTGTTCATTTCTGCAGAGTCCCGTGTTTTCTTCATCCTCTCTCTTTTGGACGGGATTCTGTGGGCTTTCATATCCTGTGCAAATACGGTCCCACCGATGGGTCCCTCTTGGCCCTGACTCCCCTGTGCTCCTTCTCCCCCTCCTCCTCCCCCTCCTCCTCCTCTCTGCAGAACTACGCTGCCATGAAGCTGGTGAAGCCCTTCAGCTGAGCCCACCCCGTCCCCTGGAGCCGGACAAGAGACCAAGGAGACACCCCCCCTTCCCACCCCACAACTGCCTGGAAGGAAGGCGCACCAACGTTGCCTTGTAGAAACCGCGCTACGGAGATGAACCCCAGACCTTAAAACCTGCCCAAATTGCCCCCCCCCCCCAAATGCTACTCCGCTGATCTGGCTGGACGGATGTCCCAAGCTGCCTGGCCACCGTCTCATCTTCTGAAGAGGAAGCCCTTCCTAGAGACCCTCGGAGGGGGCTACTACGACCTGCAAGGCCCCAGCAATCTGGCCGAGAGAGGAGAAGGCCCAGGGCATCCAGCCAGGGGACAAGAGGGCGGCCGCGACTGGACAATCCACGCTTGGCCCCTTTGCTACCTTAGAGGCTCCTCGGGATGCCTTGGGCCTTTGCCTGGGGTGCTAGAGCCGAATTCCCACCCAGATGTTTGGACTACAACTCCCACCGTCCCCCCCTCCCCCCCGGGAGGAAATGGGGATGAGCACAGCTGCAAAGGGGGAGGGCCGCTCTTTCTTGCCACGTCCAGCACAGGAGACCCTCCAGAGGGCCACGTCCGTTAACCACGGTTGGCCAAATGCAGAGCTGACCCCTCCACAGGAACAGAATCGGCAGGCACACAAACACAATCACACAAAGACACGCAAACACACACACCAGAGGTGGGTCGCTCCCATTTCGGCCCGGGTCAGGCGAACCGGTAGTGGCAGCGGTGGGAGGCCCTGCCCACACACCCAGGCGCTTCAGGGCATGCACAGAGGCATTGCGCATGTACCCCAGTGCGCATGTGCATGCCAGGGGTGGGTGGTTGTCGGTTTTACTACCAGTTCACAACCCCCGCGCACCAGACGTGCAGGTGCAAAACAATTTACAGGGAACAGCACACACGCAGTCACTAAAACCCAAATAGTGGTGGCCCAGCGGTGGCGAGGGAACCGGTTGGGGGGGCGTGGCCAGCCTGGATCGCTGCCGGTTCTGTGACCCAGGCCTGAATTCCACTACCGGTTCAGCCAAACTGAGCCAAACCAGTAGCAACCCACCTCTGGGGCGTATGAGCAAACTGGTAGTAAAAACAATGGAGACCCACCACTGATGCGCGCGCACACACACACACACACACACACACACACACCCTTACACAGACCAGTGTTGGGGGTGCAGTTCTGCCTGGCAGAGGAGCTCCGGACTTTTGTGTGTGTGCAAACGAGGCCCACGTAAAACGGGAGGGGCTCTTTTGCAAGAGCACCCAGGGGCTTCTTTCCTGGAGGTCCCATCCCTCCGTGATGTCCCATGGACGTCACCAGGGCCACCAGCCCTTAAAAGACGGCTGGGCAGTTTCCCATCTTTCATGTCCCCCACGGGTAGTCCTTGACTTACAACCGTTCACTTAGTGACCGTTCAAAGCTACTACGCCACTAGAAGAAAAAGGGACCCTTTTCCACACTGACGACCGTGGTGGCATTCCCGTGGTCAGGTGGTTTACATTCGGATGCTTGGCAACAGACTCATGTTTATGACGGTTGCCGTATCCCGGGGTCACGTGGTCCCCTTTGCGACCTTCTGACAAGCAAAAGCAAAGGGGAAGCCAGGTTCACTTAACAACCGGCCGACTAATTTAACAACTGCAGTGATTCACTTAGCAAAGTGGCAAGGAAGTTCCTGAAAGAGGAAAAAGCTCCCTTGAAAAATGTCTCGCTTAGCAACGTAGATTTTGGGCTCCGTTGTGGCCGTAAGTCGAGGACTACTACCCGTGCTTGAAAGCAAGGTGCAGTTGAGGTTTGAGGGTTCCCAGAAATGTCCTCCGGTGTCTGAGAAGAGGCTTCAATCCTTGAGAGGGCCCCTGGGGGCCATTTCATCGGCTGAAAGGTTCCCAACTGGGGATCCTCCTCCAAAATTGTAACAAAAACCCCCTTCCTGGTCTTTGCACATTCACATGTGGAAGCAGGGCGGGAATCCAGCAGGTTCTGACCGGTTCTGGAGAACCGGTGGCGGAAATTTGGAGTCCTTCGGAGAACCTGCAAATGCTACCTGTGGCTGGCCTCGCCCCAATCTCTCCTCTGCCTCCCGAGTCTCAGCTGATGGGGACTTTGCAACATCCTTCCCCTGCCACGCCCAGCAAGCCACGCCCACCGAACAGGTAGTAAGAATTTCACCACCGCGTGGAAGGGATCTCCTGCGCCACCATCAAGGACAACGCACCACAGCCAATTCACCGCCGTCAACTCTCTGCCGCCCATCCATTCTCCATGGTCCCCTTGCCGTAGCCAACTCACCGTAATAACTTACCGCAGCCCATTTAACATAACAGTTCAATGCAATTATTGAAAACAAATTAAAAAATCCATTTGCACTTTTGCCATTCACCTTTCATTCCGTCCCTCCTCTTGCATCCTTTAAGGACTCCGTTCCGCCATCTCTTGCACCTTGGTGTAACTCTTGTTGGTGAGTGGACCCTAGTGAGTTGGCCGTGGTGAGTTGGGCGCCTGAGACGGAAAGCAGAATCCTTCTCGTCAATCTGCTTCTAAATGCTTCTGGATCTGGTCTGGTCTCTTAGCCCTTTTCCTTCTCACCTGTCTCTGCCTTCGAAGCAATATTTGCACCTCAGTTACTCACGAAATGCTATTAAATCTGGATGCTGGCGACTCCTGCTTTTCCAGAGCTTGAATGGGTGGGGGGAGTAGGGGTGGGGTAGGAGAAGGCGGGGAGGGGGCTGGATGGGCAGACCTGCTCCATGCAGCTGATTCCACTTATGGCAGGGGTGGGCAAACTTTGCAACTTTAAGTCTGAAGGACGTCAGCTCCCAGACTTCTCCAGCCAGCAAAGCTGGGAGCTGACGTCCTTCAGACTTAAAGTTGCAAAGGTTGGAGACCCCTGGCCCAGGCCCTGACACTGACAGCTTTGCTGGCTGGAGAAGTCTGGGATCTGAAGTCCTTCAGACTTAAAGTTGCAAAGGTTGGAGACCCCTGGCCCAGGCCCTACACTGACAGCTTTGCTGGCTGGAGAAGTCTGGGAGCTGAAGTCCTTCAGACTTAAAGTTGCAAAGGTTGGAGACCCCTGGCCCAGGCCCTGACACTGACAGCTTTGCTGGCTTGAGAATTCTGGGAGCTGAAGTCCTTCAGACTTAAAGTTGCAAAGGTTGGAGACCCCTGGCCCAGGCCCTGACACTGACAGCTTTGCTGGCTGGAGAAGTCTGGGATCTGAAGTCCTTCAGACTTAAAGTTGCAAAGGTTGGAGACCCCTGGCCCAGGCCCTGACACTGACAGCTTTGCTGGCTGGAGATGTCTGGGAGCTGAAGTCCTTCAGACTTAAAGTTGCAAAGGTTGGAGACCCCTGGCCCAGGCCCTGACACTGACAGCTTTGCTGGCTGGAGAAGTCTGGGAGCTGAAGTCCTTCAGACTTAAAGTTGCAAAGGTTGGGGATCCCTGGCCCAGGCCCTGACACTGACAGCATTGCTGGCTGGAGAATTCTGGGAGCTGAAGTCCTTCAGACTTAAAGTTGCAAAGGTTGGAGACCCCTGGCCCAGGCCCTGACACTGACAGCTTTGCTGGCTGGAGAAGTCTGGGAGCTGAAGTCCTTCAGACTTAAAGTTGCAAAGTTTGCCCACCTCTGACTTATGGGAACAGCCAGCCAAGACCTGGAGGGGCTCCTTGGCATGGGGGCAAAGCCACGGAAGTCTCCTGCAAGGGCACCCATGGGTGGCCTGCCAGGCTTTGCATCCCCCTCCCTCCAGGCCCAAGAGAGACACTCCTGGCGTGAGACACTTCCACCAAACCAGGGGTCTGCAAAGTCGGCTCTTTTAAGACTGGTGGACTTCAACTCCCAGAGTTCCCCAGCCAGCATAGCTGGCTGGGGAATTCTGGGAGTTGAAGTCCACCAGTCTTAAAAGAGCCGACTTTGCAGACCCCTGCACCAAACCCCTTGAAATAGACATTTCCATGCAAGCACTCTGAGACTAAAGAAACAGGAGCTTCAGGTCACTATTATTCCAGTAACCATAAGTAGAATCTTTATTGTCCGTGTACTTAAATACAACGGAATGGGTTACTGAACCACTAATTGAAACCCCAGGCAGAAAAATGGAGGGCCACTGCAAACTTTGAACACAGCGACAGAAACATTAAAGGTAAAAGTAAAGTTCCCCTCACACATCTGCACGTCATTCCCGACTCTAGGGGGCGATGGTGCTCATCTCCGTTTCAAAGCCAGAGAGCCAGCGCTGTCCGAAGACGTCTCCGGGGTCATGTGGCCGGCATGACTCAACGCGAAAGGCGCACAGAACGCTGTGACCTTTCCACCAAAGGTGGCTCCTATTTTTCTACTTGCATTTTTTACCTGCTTTCGAACTGCTCGGTTGACAGAAGCTGGGCCAAGTCACGGGAGCTCCCTCCGTTATGTGGCACCAGGGATTCAAACCGCCGAACTGCCGACCTTTCTGATCGACAAGCTCAGCCTCTCGGCCCCTGAGCCACCATGTCCCTGATGGAAACATTACCTCTGCATAAAGTTTCAGCCCCGTCCACTATCAAAGGACCGGAGAAATAGTCCAATGAGAAAAAATTAGCCCTTTAAATTTAAAAGGAAGGCGGCTGAGGAGCGACCTGCCCAGAGGTTTAAGGAGCAGAGAAGCCAGGTAAGGCCTCTGGTTTCCAAATCAGGGGTTTTAAAATCCCAGGTGGAGTTTGAGAGCCATTTGGTGTCGTGGTTAAGGCCTCAGGAGTTCTAGTTCCACCTGAGGCCCATCTTGCCAGAGGCAGAAAGAAAGAGGGAGAGAAAGAGAAAGGAAGAGGAAAAGAAAGGAAAAAGAGAGAGAAAGAGAGAGCTTTGTTTCATTTAGCTTTCGAAAACACCTGGGCAGCCCTGTTCAAGCGGAAGGGTTCACGCAACAGGTTTGTCCCGATTAGCTATCCTGGTTTCCTTGAATCCTGGCTTATTTTCATCAGAGCAGGGAATGAAAAAGAGGCTGGCTTCCCGTGAGCTTCATATCCTCCGCTGGGAGATCAGGAGACCTCAAGCCGAGCGTCGCCTGCGTAGGCAGCTCCCTTCTCCCTCCTGCTGGGTAAAGAGATGGTGGCATTCCTCCAGGGCCAGGACACGGGAGGAAGCCTCTCCATTGCAAGACTGAACCCGGGTCGGTCACCAGGACCGGCCCCAACGACTGACCTCACCACATTGTCCTGGGACATGAATAGTTGCCTTCGTTGGTAACAATTGGTCGTGTTTTGGGCTCCCTTGGAAAACTCAGCAGAGTGCCGAATTAACCCTCGGTCTGCAAAAGTTACCCCACCTCCTGTGTTTTCAAGAGTTCGCCACCAAAGAGAGACCACAGCTAGTCCTCGTTTAGTGACTGAAGTGACGACGGTACTGGGAAAAAAAGGATTTAGGAGAGTTTTCTAACCTCTCCAGGGTCACGTGATCAAAAGTTGACACTTGGCTACTGGCTTGTACTTACGACGGTTGCAATTGTCCCCCGGGGGTCGTGTTTTTACGACTTTCGGAAAAGCAAAGTTTTTTGGAGCCAGATTGACTTAACAACTGCAGGGATTCCCTTCCTAAATGTGGCAAGAAAACGTCCACAATACTCCCTTAAGCACCGCCTCGCTTAGCAACAGAAATTGTGGTCATAAGTTGAGGACTGTCTCCAGGGTTGGGCATGGGATATTCCCATGTGCTTTTTGCTTCCTTAATCCATGGGTTTTCCTGGCTGTTATTTATTTATCAAATGCCTCTAGAGGGCGAAGAGCAGCTGCCATAAGCGTCCAGAACTTCTGGGGCCCTTGGAGGTGTGAGGTCAGCTGGCAGACGTCTGACATGAGGGCAGGGGAGCCCCCAAGCGGCAATGATGGGAGGGTTGTGGAAGTCTGGGAGGGCTTCCTTGGCCACCAAGAAGGAGCTCAGTCTACAGAGATTCTCCGTCATCCTGGTCAGAGTTGTCCCAAAGGGGCTTTTTCAGGAGGCCACTGGGCTTTTTTTCTTGCAAGAAGGTCCAGTTTCCTTCTGAAAAAGCACTTTTGGGACAAGGATGAAGAAGGAAAAGGCGTGTTGGAAGGAACGTCCACCTGGGTTCAGCTCCAAGTGGGGGGAAATGCCACTGGAGACATGGAGGCTGCTGGGAAAGATGGTTAAAGGGTGGACAGGATCCCATGGCTGGAGCTCCTGAACAGGAAAGGGGGATCATCAGATGCTTCCAGATGTTGGGAGAAGAAGAAGGAAAGAGAGATTGAGATGCTGAAAGTCCCTGGTTTTCTGCCCTCTCTGCCCTTTGATCTTGATCTTCTGATGGATGGTCAGACTCCCATGGGGGCATGTAGGGGGCAGCTCTCTAGGCTGGGCTTTGAGTCCACCTTTGGTTGAGCCTGGCTTCTTCCCAGGTGTCCTGTGGGGAGAGGGGTCAAGGGCTAAGACCCTCATGCCTTAATCCCATCACCCTGGAGCTGAAAGGGGAGGATCTTTGCTATGTAGAGTAGACTGGCCCAGGCCTTTTAATGGCCCATTGACAAAGGTGGGGGCTATGAAGAGATTGAGCTGCTTCCTGCCTGTTTCCCTCATGTCTCCCCATTTCTGATCCAGGGAAAATATAATATTCTGCCTTTTTCAATATTTCCCAGAGTATTTCATTTTTCGAGGAGAGGGGCGTGGGTGCGAACTTCCTACAGGCGTTTTTTTCCAAGAGGCAGCTGGCTCTAAGCTGATGAAGCTCCTTGGATGAGAAGTGAGACGTCTTCAAAAGAAAAAGCCAAGGAAGTCCAGTGACCTCTTGAAAAAAAAGCCCCCTTGGGACAACCGGGACGTGGATGATGGAGAATCCCCATGGACATTCAGAGAACAAGGAAGCAGGTCTTGTGGTCTTCTGATCTCACACCTCGTGGCTTGATCGTGTCCCTGCAGATACATCATAGGTACCAGAGTGGGTTAGATGGGGGGGGGGGAATCTACACACATACACACACACACACACACACACACACACACAGCATCCATTAGTCCCAAAAACTCAGGCCATTTGAGAAGGGAGGTTTATATTTCAGACGTGGGTCCATCCCTCCTGGGCCTGCAGGACTCGTGGTCAAAGGGAGGGTTGCAGAAGCTCTCAACATCTTCGCTGCACCTGCCAGGTGGGGGTGGGGTGGGGGGCTGGCTTTTCCTTTGAAGAGGAGAGGGCTTTGGGGGAGGGTTGGCCTGGCTCCTCTCTTTCCTCCCCGTCTTTGAAATCAGCCTGGCCAGAATTCCCAGGTTCCCCATCTCTGCATTTTCTCAAATAACAAAGTTTGCAAATTCAGAAGAAAGGAAGGAAGGAAGGAAGGAAGGAAGGAAGGAAGGAAGGAAGGAAGGAAGGAAGGAAGGAGGAGGGTCGTGTTGGGGTGAAGCAGACGTATTTTGTCAGGGCGGCAGAACGAAGGTGAGGTTTGGGGTCAGGTCCCAAAGGGGCTTTCTCCAAGGGGGAGCTGGGCTTGTTTTTCTCTGAAAACATTTCGCTTCTCACCCAAGAAGCTTCTTGAGTTCTAACTGGGGGCTGAAGCTCATTGTCCGTGTGACAGGTCTCCCCAAGGCATTCTCCAGCCTTTCTCCTGGTGCTATTCCCCCCCCCCCAAACTGGCTGCCTTTGGTGTAGAAGAAAGGGCTTCCAGGTGTTTCCAGGTGCAATTGAGAAAGAGAGCCTGATCCTCGTGACTCCCAGAAAGGCTGTGGATGCAACAAGAGCAACGGAAGATCTGCACCTCCCTCCCAGCTCCTGTCCCTTATTCTGCTCACTTGCAGACTTGATCTGAAGGTGGTAAAACTAAGAAACTAGCAGAATACCAGAGTTGGAAGGGCCCTCGGAGGTCTTCTAGTCCAGCCCCCTGCTCAGGCAGGAAACCTCGCCTATTTCAGGCAAATGCCTGTCTAATCTCTCCTTGAAGAGCACCCACAGCTGCTGGAGGCAAAATGTTCCACTGTCAGGAACTTCCTCTTGAAGCAGGAGGAGGGGGAAGGGTCTCCTGCTTGAGCAGGGGGTTGGACTAGAAGACCTCCAGGGTCCCTTCCAACTCTTAGGAATAACAATTCTTCAGTTATTCCTCAATTTACAAGCACAATTGAATTCTTCTCACAATTAGGAAGGAGGAGGAGGAGGAGGAGAAGAAAATGGAGGATTCCAACTGAGTTAGAAGGAGCCTTGCAGGTCATCTAGTCCAACCCCCTGCCCAAGCAGGAGACCCGACATCTGCCTCTACCTAGGATCGAACTCACCACCTCCTGCTTGGAGAAGGAGAAGGAAAAGGAGAAGGAACAGAAGATGGAATATAGGTAGTCCTCAACTTAGGACCTCATTTGAGTCGAAAGTTTCAGATGCTCAGCGAGATAGTCGTTAAATGAGTGTTGCCCCATTTTATGACACAACGGTTAAGCGAATGCCTGCCATTGTTAAGTGAGTGACGCAGTCGTTAAGTGAATCTTTGCTTGTGAGAAGGTCGCCCAAGGGGATCACGTGACCCAGGAACATTGCAACCGTCATAAACAGGAGCCAGCAGCAGAGCGTCTGTATCCTGATCACCTGACCCTGGGGAAATGCTGCGACGGTCGTAAGTGTGAACCACGGCCACAAGTCCATTTTTTCAGCGCTTTTATAACTTTGATCTCTTAAAAAAATGGTCGCAAGTCAAGGACAGACAAAATCCGAATGGGGGCAGGGGTCTTTCTTGGGGGAAGGGGCCGAGAGGGGCCAGAAGGCCAAGCAAGGGCTTTGCTTTGCATGGCCAGCAAGCAGGATTCCCAGCTATTTCCAGAGGCTCCCCCCCTCCCTCCCCCTCCCCCTCCCTCCCCCTCAATCTTGGCATCCCAGCCCTTCCCCCCCCTCTCCCTCCCCCCAATCCCTTTTATTTCTTTTCCATCCGCCCATCTTTCCCGTTCTCGGTCGCAGTTTGGAACTTGCCTGCAACGGTTCTGTTTTCCATCACGCCTTTCAACACCCAGGACTGGCTCTCAGCTCAGCCGAGGGGTCTGGGAGGAGGAGGGGAGGGGGGGAGAGGGAACGGCTGCCTGAGAAGGAGCTGACCCTCCTCGGCCTCCTTATAGCCCAGGGGACCCGGGAGGGGGGGGGGAGAGAAACGCCCCCTTTCCCCCTCCCCCAGGTTGCCCACCTGCCTCACCTCTTCAGCGGCCACTCCGGCCCCCCATCAGCCACCCCCGGCAGCCGTAAAGGAGCAACGGGGCAGCCCCAGAGCAAACCCTGCCAGGAAAATAAGGCCGGCAGGGGGATCTCCGATCTTCTGGGATCCTGAGGCAGAATCCACTTTGGACCTGCGGGAGGCTGGGCGCCAGGAGGGAAGGAGAGAGAAGAGCAGCCCACGGGGGTCTCTACGCACCGTCAGCTGTTAAAGTCCTTCTATCACTCCAGGTGATAGGAAGAAAAACCCATCAATAAAGCCTGCAGTGGTGGAGCCCCCACAACCTCTGGTAGCAAGTGGTTCCTCTGGCTAATTGTTCTTACAACTAAGCCCCTCAAGTCTGGGAGGTGGTGCTTTCAGCGCCTGTCATGCTCACCTGGGTTCACCTGCGGTTGTTGCCAGGAGCCCCAGGACTCAGCTGCCATTTTGCCCTCTTTTTTGGAAAACCTGGATGGGCCAGGAGATCTGAAGGGAGGGACACAAGCCAGGAGGGAAAGGAATGCTAAGAAAGAAAACCCCACCAATAAAGGAGGATATTTGTCACTCACTGTTGAAGTGAGCGGCCCTTGATACTCTCTGAGCTTGGGGGTTTCCCGGCAGACATCTCATGACCTAACTAGGACACATCATCAGCGCCAGAAGGGAGTGGGGTTTGCAGAGAGGAGGAGGAGGAGGACTGGGGGGGGGGGGGTCACTGATTCTGGTAGTTTTCATGCAGACATTTCATGTCCAAGCTAGGCAACTTCATCAGTGCTAGAAGGGAGTTGGGAGGAGAAGGAGGAGGAAGAAATGGAGGAGGAGGAGGAGGAGGAAGAGGAGCAGGAGGATGGAAATTAATCAAGGAGAGAAGCTAGCATAAAGAGGCCAACAATCTGTGCCACCGCTTGCCTTCAGAAGTTGTGGGGGGTTTTCAAGGAGAGCTTGGAGAGTCTGGAATGGTATGGGATCTCCTGCTTGAGCAGGAGGCTGGACTAGCAGACCTCCAAGGTCCCTTCCGACTGTCCTTCTGTTATTCTACCTAGTCGTAATTTCACCAAAGCTTAACTCTACAAAGGAGGAATGGCTCCTTTTTATTCTGCAGACTCTCTCTCTCTCTCTCGCTCTCCCCCCCCCCCCGTTCTTTCTCCTTCCAAAATGACCTTCAGCTTTGCGACACTACAAATCCCATCGCCTCAGCCGAGAACGATGGAGGCTGCATTCCAAGAGATCCGAAAGGCAATGAGGACACAGTCGGCATTTTAAAATCTCGGTGGTTTTTCCATCCAGGGCAATAACTCCCAGCTGGAGGGGATTCCGCCATCTATCTTGGCTTGCAAAGAGAGCCTGATGGCTTCTGCAGACGGCAGAGCCAGCCTCCCAGGGACCTGGGAGTTCAAAGGTCAAACAAATTGTTGGGCAGATTTATCAGGTCCCCCGCTGGGCAGCTTTGGCTTCTCCCTCCCCTCCGATGTCTCAGCCTGAGACTGAAGGGCATTCAGGAAAAAGGCCCAAGAGTTCCCAGAAGTTTTATGAGAAGGCCAAACTCCCTGGGCAAATATCCTCGCATTTCGTTCCTGCAACTCAGAAATCCCCAACGCCCCCCGTCCTGCCCATTTGGACTTCAAAAAGGCCGAATTTAGCCGCTTGGAGAAAGTGACGAAAGGGGACCGAGGTTAAATGTAAGGAGGTCAAACTGAGGACAGAAGGTAAAGCAACTAGGTGGCTCAGTGGCAAAGACCCTGAGCTTGTCAATCAGAAAGGTCAGCAATTCAGCGGTTCGAATCCGTAGCTCCACATAACGGAGGGAGCCCCCGTGACTTCTCCCAGCTTCTGCCAAGCTAGCCGTTCGAAAGCAGGTAAAAATGCAAGTAGAAAAACAGGAGCCGCCTTTGGTGGGAAGGGAACAGCGTTCCGTGCGCCTTTGGCGTTGAGTCATGTCAGCCACATGACCACGGAGGCGTCTTCGGACAGCGCTGGCTCTTCGGCTTTGAAACGGAGAGGAGCACCATTGCCCCCTAGAGTCAGGAACGACTAGCGCATAGGTGCCAGGGGAACCTTTACCTTCACCTTTCAAGGAACTAGTTTTAGAAGAAGTGAATATCCGCAGATTGGTAGCCTCTGTCTTGTGGGACGGGCCATGACCAGTCAAGGGAGAAGCAATCCAGAAATATTAACCGATGACGTGGAGAGGGTGAGATGAGGCTGTGGAGGTACGGAAGTCCTGGAAAACGAAGTCATGGAGGAGGCCAAGGCTACTTTACTACGAGGTTATGATTGCAGACTCTTGTGAGCCTCAGGGTGCTTCTTCCCTCCCCCCCCCCCCTCTTTATCTTCTGGAGAACGAGGAAGGACTTGGCTGAGACGTATTTCTGGCAAATGAGCCGAAGACTAGAAGATGGTAGCCATGGAGCAGCCAGAAGACAGGATGAAGGCTGCACAACAGATGGACGGACTTCACCTTCGTTTCACCTGGGGACCTGGGAGCATCTTAGACCGAGCTAAATGGAAGCCTGGTCCACAGGCAAATCGGCCATCCACAGGCACAGGGAGATAAACCACACCTACATGCCATTCAAAAGAGGCAACCCAAAAGCCAGAAAGGAAACAAAGAAGAGGCCACCTCCTCACCTCACTCAAAGGTGGGCAAAGAATTAGATCAAGATTAACACTAGACCAACGATCAAGAAGCAAGCAACGCCTCAATCGAGGAACAATTCAGACAAACAATCCCAAAGCAAACAACAACCTAATCCAGGAACCACCAGGAACACTCCCACCAACACCGACAGGGCAACCATTAATATATACAACCCCTCCACTTCTGACGATCACTGATTGTGTTACCAAGTTTGGTAATGAGACGTCTACAAGAACACAAATTCAGAGAGCATCAAGAATCCCATAGTTGTCGTCGTCGTCGTCGTCGTCGTCGTCGTCGTCGTCCTCCTCCTCCTCCTCCTCCTCCTCCTCCTCCTCCTCCTCCTCCTCCTCTTCCTCCTCTACTTTCCCTGTAACACACTTTGGAAATGATGGTGGAGCTTTGAAGACACTTTTGGACTTTAGAATTGGAGGTGACCATGGATCACCAAGATGGACCTTTAGACCAATTAATCCATTATCTTTAGGATCGACAAGCCCACCGTTTTAGCCACTGAGCCCCCACGTCCCTCTGATACCTGCCAGACGAATCGCTCTAATCGGGTTGCTCTAAGCGCAGAGCTCCTCCCCTCCCTCCTTCCTCCTCTCGCCCCTCCTCCTCCTCCTCCTCCTCTCCTGTTATCTGGGTCTCCTAACTGAGGGATGGGTTGGTAGGAGGGAGATGAATCCCTGTTATTTCAGGCCGCCCTCCAAAGAGCCGGGATCGGTTGGTTTCCCCTGGTCTCCCAAGGAGATTCCCACGTCTTCCTCACTCAATTCCACCCTCGGTTGGCGGATTGTTCCTGGAATGTCCCATCTGTGGGATTAAGAGAATTTAATGCCAGAAAAGCCGCCGCTTCCTTCAGGAAACAAACAGGTTTTCAGAGGCTCCCCCCCCCCCTCCGAAAGTTTGCCCCCAGGTGCCTTTTTCAAGAGGCAATGGGACCTTCTGGTTTTTTTCTTCTGAAGAAGCTCCTCGGATGAGAAGCGAAACCCCTTCAAAAGGAAAGACCCAAGAGAGCCCCGTTGCCCCCTGAGAAAGCCCCTCTGGGGCAGCCCTGGCCTGCATGAGGGAGACTCTCTACGGACTCTTAGCTACGCAATTCGGGATGAAGACCCTCGGGGGGGCTGTGGGGGGAGGAATGGATTCCCAGAGGGAAAAACCGCAGACTGCAGGAACCGCTTGCCCCACTCGGGGGGCCCTGAGGACACAGGAAAACCCCCCAGGGCTTCAAGGACCCTCTCAAAGGATGCGAAGGGCCAGTTCTGTCTGCAAGGAGCATCCATCCTTCCATTCCCCACCATCCAGTCGGAGCTGAGGAAGCTCCTCGGATGCGAAGCGAAACGCCTTCAAAAGGAAAAAGCCGGAAGGCCCAGGTGCCTCCTGAAAAAGCACCTTTGGGGCAACCAGGGCCGGGAGGACTGAGGATCTCTACACACTTCAAGCGTGTGTCGCTCCGCCCTATCGTGTTCCCCATAGCTACCCATGGTTGTGACAGTTGCAGGGAGAAAACGGGCTCCTTTCAGTTGTGGGGCTGGAGAAGGCGCCTGCGCATTCCTTGGGCAGCAGCCCCAGAGCGCATAGCCCCAGGCAGGTCCCTGGGGGGCAGGATCCACAACTTGGCCACGTCACGCGGGGGAATTCCCTGGAGAAGGCAATCGTCTTCAGGAGAGGAGGCCGCCAAAGGACACGATGGCTGCAGACCCCCAACGCTGACTCCAGCCAGAGCGGAGGGGGGCTCCAAGAAGCAGCGCAAGAGCGGAAGGGGCTGGCCCATAGAATGGGACTTTTGGAGCCCAGGGGGGGGGCAGGGGGGGGCTCCAGCAGTCACTACTGCCGGTTCGCTCGTGGCTGCACTGTGCCCATGCGCTTGATGCATGCTGCATGTGCATGCGCAATGCAATAAAAATGGAAGCAAAAGACCAGATGGCAGTGCCTATGGCGCCATCTAGAATCTAGAGAACCGGTTCAGGGGCATGGCAGGCCTGAGTCGTCGCCAGTTCCAGCAACCCAGGCCGCCAAACCACTACCAGTTCAGACAAACTGGTTCGAACTGGTAGGAACCCACCACTGCAGTGGGACAACCCTGTCAGAGTTTATTGTATAAATTTAATAATAATAACAGTAATAACAGTAATAATAGTAGTAGTAGTAGTAGTAGTAGTAATAATAATAATAATAATAATAATAATAATAATAATAATAATAATAATAATAATAATAATAATAATAATAATAATTTAATTTGTAAACCGCTCTCTCTCCCCGAAGGGACTCGAGGCGGTGCACAGGGAATTAAAAATACATATATAAAACCAACAGACATTGTAATACAAATTTAAAATGAATTAAACCTAGACCCTGCGCTAAAATCCCCGACTATCTAAAAACGAATACCCCTAAAAATCCCTAATAAAACAATATGAATATTCAGCTTGAGGTAAATGGGTCGATTAAGCCAAGCCGGCCAGGCAGAAGAAGTGAGTTTTTAGTTTTTGACGGAAGGAGCGGAGGTCCGTAGTTGTTCTGATTTTGGGGGGAAGGTCGTTCCAGAGGGTCGGGCCCACCACAGAGAAGGCCCTTCCCCTGGGCGTCGCCCGCTGGCACAGCCTAGTGCACAGCACCCGGAGAAGTCCCTCTCTGTGGGAGCGGATCAGCCGAAGGGATGTATGGGGCAGGATCCGATCCCGCAGATAGCTAGGTCCCGAGCCATGGAGTGCTTTAAAGATGATAATCAAACCCAGAAAGCACCCACAGGTAACTGATGCAGCTGGATTCATTAACTTCTTTATATACCTGAGAAGAGATGAATCAATGTATAATACCAACAGGTGATTCTTCCAAGGAAATGCAAGGCAGGAGAGTTACGTTTCAGCAGACAAGCCCAGACACACTGCCAGTTTACTTCTCAGAGCAGCAGACTGCTTAAGTTTCTGTTTCAATTCTCTGCACAGACTCAGATCTGTTTAAGCTCCCATTGGCTGACTTAGTCGCTGTGCCTATTCATTGGCTGACCTTGTTCCCATGTCTCTCCCAGTCAGGAATACTTTAACAAACCCTGCAGAGCTGCGAGGGACCCTCTAGGTCAGTGATGGCGAACCTTTTCAGCACCGAGGGCCCAAATTGGAACGCACATGTGCCAGAGTGCTGGAAACCCAAAGACAAGCTGGTTGGTGCACATGCATGCATCGGCCACCTGCTCTTTGGGTTGCCAACACACGCATGTGTGCCAGACAGCTGGTCTTTGTGCTTGCTGGAGCTCCAGACAGCTGGTCTTTGGGTGTCCGGCGCTCCGGCATAATAATAATAATAATAATAATAATAATAATAATTTAATTTATAGACCGCTCCTCTCCCCATAGGGACTCGGAGCGGTGCACAGGGAAACTAAAACCACAATACAATATACACATACAGTTAAGAAAAAATTAAATATGAGCCTGTGCTAAAATCCCCTTAATCTGCTAAAATACCCAATTAAAAACAGCTAAAC
Organism: Rhabdophis nuchalis; assembly: GCA_039707465.1. Classification (NCBI taxonomy): domain Eukaryota; kingdom Metazoa; phylum Chordata; class Lepidosauria; order Squamata; family Natricidae; genus Rhabdophis; species Rhabdophis nuchalis. Next base: position 2,755,727 of record CM077648.1, read on the forward strand.
CCTGTAGAGAGAGGCTAACCAAGGCCGGCCAAACGGAAAAGATGAGTTTTTAATTTCAGACGGAAGGAGCGGAAGTCCGTGGTCGTTCTAATGTCGGGGGGAAGGTCGTTCCAGAGGGCTGGGCCCGCCACAGAGAGAGCCCTTCCCCTGGGCGTCGCCCGCTGACAGAGTCTAGTGGACGACACCCGGAGAAGTCCCTCTCTGTGGGAGCGAATCGGCCGTGAGGATGTATGCGGCAGGATCCGATCCCGCAGATAGCTAGGTCCCGAGCCATGGAGCGCTTTAAAAATGATGACTAATACCTTGAAGCGCACCCGGAAGACGACAGGCAGCCAGTGCAGCTCGCGCAGAAGTGGAGTTATGTGGGCAAATCTGGAGGTACCCAAGATTGCCCGCGCGGCTGCATTCTGAACCATCTGAAGTCTCCGGGTGCACCTCAAGGGGAGCCCCATGTAGGCATGCACCAAGACCAGAAGACCAGGTGGCTGGTGCATGTGCCCATAGAGAGGGTTTTGCGTGCCACCTCTGGCAGACGTGCCATAGGTTTGCCATCACAGCTGTAGGTCAAGAGTGTCCAATCTTGACCACTTTAAAGACTTGTGGACATCAACTCCCAACTCCGCTGGCTGGGAATTTTGGGAGTTGAAGTCCATCGAACTTAAATGCCTATCTAAATCTAAATCTCTATGGAGATCCTCAGTCATCCAAGGTCATGGTTGTCCCAAAGGGGCCTTCAGAGCTGCTGAAGCTTCTTGGATGAGAAAGGCAACTTCTTCAAAGAAGAAACCAGAACGCCCAGTTTGCCTCTTGACAAAAGCACCTTTGGGACACCGATCTTAAAGTGGCCACGGCTGGACCCCCCCAGCTGTAGGTCATGCAATCCTTTGGGTGCCCAAGCGCCGTCTTTCGGCTGCTGACCGAGGCCTCCAGAGGAAGAGGAGCCCAACTCCCTGGAGCTCCGAGCCTTCAAAGGTCCTCCTGGTGGAAGGGGCCATTGGGGACTTCAGCCTTCCCTCCCAGCCAATCCGTTCACAACACATGGAGGCGATTACCAGTCCAGTCTCTGGAAGCCCATCTGGTCTTCGGCTTTTATGGCCCCGGAGAGGCTGCCAATCCGAGATTTATATTTCTTTCCTGAAATAATGCAAGTGGAAAACCAATTCCCAGAAATACCGGGAGCTTGGCTGGATGCTGCTAGCATTCTTCCACCCCTGAGTTTCTTCCACCGAGTTCCTTTTCTGGGTGAAATGCTGCAAGATGATGATTGGAGAGATGGGCTTTTATGACACGGGACTGGGGGGGGGGGGCAAAGATCAATGCCAATCGCTCCCTTAAGGCGGGGATGGGACCACCTGCAGACCACCGTCTACGTGTCCTGGAAGCCTCTGCTGGGTGGACGGAGCCTTTATCGGAGGGAGAAGAAAATGGTTTTGACATCTCAGTGGGAGAGAGATAATCCTCAAAACAGCTGGAGCAAATGGGAATTTAAGATGCAGCCAGCGTTCACCGTTGGTGCAAAAGAGGGGCCGAAGCAGACGGTCTCCCCCCACCCCCTCGGTGAAAGTGGTCGGACGGAGCACAAACAGCCTCTGGGTTCGTCTCCTCCCAGTCTGAGGGCAGAAGAGACTTTGGGGAGGGGGAGGGGTGCCAAAGGCCTAGAGGGAAAGCCAAAGTTGACCAGGTAGGAAAAGACAGGCAGGAAAAGAATCCCCAGGACTGGGAAGGTTGCTTTCCGACATTCCTTTGGGCTGGAAAACATTCAAAGGGGAGGCAGACAGAGTGGGGCGGGGGGGGGGTTGAAATGTGGGGGGGGGAGGTAGAGGAGAGGAGGGGGGGAGAGAGCCAACTAGATTGCCTGACAGGGAAAGAAACGGGGGTTCCATTGAGGCTGTTCCCGTGCACCCTGGCCTCTGGCTTTAGATTCAGGGTCCCTCCAGAAAGAGGCGCTATTGGGCTGTAAGAGTTAGGTCAGCCCCCAAATCATCCCCTGGGACCCCTCCAACTCCAAGAGGCAGGCTGTTCCATTGACTAATCCTTCCCTCTGGTAGGAAGTTTCTCCTTAATTCCAGGTTGCTTTGCTCCTTGGTTAGCTTCCGTCCTTTGTTTCCTGTCCTGCCTTCGATCAATCAATCAATCAATCAATCAATCAATCAATCAGAATAGATCTGGGGAGTAGGGGGAATTTGGTTGGACTCTACTCCAACCCCTTACTCAAGTAGGAGACCTTATGATACCATTTCAGACAAATGACTGCCCAGTCTTTCCTTAAAGATGTCCAGCGATGGAGCACCTACGACTTCTGGTGGCAACTCCTGTTCCACCAATTAATTGTCCTCACTGTTGGAAGCTTCTCCTTAGTTCCAGGTTGCTTCTCTCCTTGATTCGTTCCCACCCGTTGCTTCTTCTTGTCCTGCCTTCAGGGGCTTTGGAGAAGAGGTGGACCCCCTCTTCTTTGGGGCAGCCCCCGAAATACTGGGAGGCTGCTCCCCTGTCCCTCCCGGGCCTTCTCGTCCAGTTCTTCTCACCACAGTCCGAAAAGGGTTGCCAAGGTCCTCGAAGGTGTGCAGAGAAGAGCAACCAAGAGGATGAGTGCTCTGGAGGTTACATCATGGGATGAATGGCTAAGAGAACGAGGCATGCCTGGCCTACCAAAGAGAAGGCCCAGGAGGGACAGGGGAGAAGCCTTCCAGTATTTCGGGGGCTGCCCCAAAGAAGAGGGGGTGCAACCTCTTCTCCAAAGCCCCTGAAGGCAGGACAAGAAGCCGCAGATGGAAACCAAGCCAGGAGAGAAGCAACCTGGAACTAAGCAGAAGCTTCCTGACAGGGAGAACAA
>CM077648.1:2763559-2971059 GCA_039707465.1 Rhabdophis nuchalis
TGCAGGGAACATGTTTATAGAATGACAGGAGAGATTAATTTCTCCACATTTGAATAGATTTGCTTCTGGTGTGCTCTTGTTCAACTCATTAGGATTTCTGTTCATTAGTGGGGGGGGGGGGCTTTCTTTGGAGATGGTAGGCAGGAGATGCCAAGGAGAGGAGCCAAGCTCAAGGCTTGTGCTGGCTGGGAACGATGGGGCTTGAGGTTCAAGGCACGGTGAAGGAGGGATGGGAGCAAACAGAGCATCGAGGTCCCCCTATTGCTGGCACTGAAGGCTGCAGGATATGATGAAAGGAAGCTGCCCAGCCAATTCCGGAGGCTGACAGCTTGAAGGAATTAGGAGCGGAGACCCTCTCCGTTGTCCTTTGGAGTGACGGAGCCTTGGAAGCGAACAGGAAAGCGGCGTAGAGTTTCTAGACCATTTCAACCCATCCAATTAAGCTCCGGTTTGGAGAAGACACGAAGTGCCAAGAGATTTGGGCTGCATGGCGCAGAGATCTGACGAAGAACAGAAATAGAACTGGATTCCCAGTTGTTTAAGGCTGTGGTCTCTCTCTCTTTCTGTCTCAACCACAGTCCTAAATAACTGGATACGTGTGCACACTCTCTCTCTCTCTCTCTTTCTCTCACACACACACATTCTTTCATAAAAGGAAACTTCATAGAATACTTTGGCTGGCATCCCCCAAATTCGCCAGGAATCTGTTCCATCTCCTTCCCTGTCTCTTTCTCTCTGGCAAAGAATGGACAGAATTGGAGAAGGCATTTCTTCCAAATGGGCAGCCTTGGTTGACCAAAAATTTGGAGGAGGCAGCAAAGAACGAGCGGGGAGATGGAGAAGGCAGGGGCTTCACCGTTTTCTCACCGTCTTTTTCCTACCCTTGCAGGAAACACTTCCGCCCTCCTGGTTTTCTGCAGCTTTTTGTAAGTGTTTTGCACTTTGGCTTGGTGGAAGCCCCGCGAAACTATGGTGGCTTTCCTTACAGTTGTTCATTCGTTGGTCACATTAGCCAAACAAAGGTTGAATTAATCAGAGAGAGAAGCAGCCTAGAAGTAAGGAGGGATTTCCTGACAGTGAGAACATTTAACCAGTGGAATTCTCCAAAGTACTTAAAGCAGGACAAGAAACGATGGATGGAAAGCAGTCAAGGAGAGAAGCAACCTAGAACTAAGGAGAAACTTCCTGACAGTGAGAACAATTAAGCAGTGGAACAGAAGTTGCCTCCAGAAGTTGTGGTGCTCCATCATTGGAGGCTTTTAAGAAGAGATTGGACAACTGTTTGTCTCAAATGGTCAACCGATGGCACTGGCTGGTCTTCCAGTTTCCGGTTTCTGGTGCACATACGTGTTCCAGTTTTGGCACACGTGCCAAAAAGGTTTGCTGCCACTAGTATAGGGTCTCCTGCTTGAGCAGCGGGTTGGACTAGAAGACCTCCAAGGCCCCTTTCAACTCTATTACTCTGCCAAGCAGGACCAGGCCTGGGGAGTGCTTGGAGGGAGCCCCCTCGGAGCTCCCTGAGTTGTGGGGCAGGCCAGGGAGTTGGAAAGAGGTCCTGGAAGAACGTACGGCCCTCCCCTGGCCAAGAACACTCCCTGGATGCCTCCGTCCTTGCAGTCAATGGGGGTCCTGGGGATTTGGGCAAGGCGTCGCCTATTGAATTAATTCCAGAGTTACCGCAGTTTCTTGATTTTTATCTTTGAAAACATTTCGCTTCTCATCCAAGAAGCTTCTTCAGTTCTAACGGACAGGTGAGAAACCGAGGAAGCTCCTTGGATGAGAAGTGAAATGTTTTCAAGGGGGCAAAAACCCTCAAGAAAGCCCAGTTACCACTTGGAAAAGCCCCTTTGGGTCTTTGCTAAAGGTTAGGGTTTCCCCCCCAAGGTTTGCCACCTGTTTTTGGAACTTTACAGATTAACAGAGTTGGAAGGGATCTTGGAGGTCATCTAGGCCAGCCCCCTGCCCAAGCAGGAGACCCTACACCATTTCTGAGAGATGGCCGTCCAGTCCAGCAACTGTTCTGCGTATGTTTTAATCTCATCCTCCTGGTTGCTCTTCTCTGCACTTTCTAGAGTCCAACCTCTTTTTTGTAAGACCAGCTGACCAGCACGCCCAAACCCAGAAGAGCCAGGGGCAATGGCTGGCCTTCCCAGAGAGAGGGCCCTCCGTGCCACTTCTGGCGCGCATGCCATAGGTTCACCATCACAGCCTTATGCCATATTAGACCGTTGTCTCTCCAAGCTCTTCTTAAGAACCTCCAGTGATGGAGTTTCTAAAGGAAACCTCTGAAGGAAACTTCAGAAGTTCTTCGGAACAATTTCTGAAGGCAATCCATTCCACGGATTAATTGTTCTCCCTGCCAGGAAATGTCTCCTTAATTGCAGGTTGCTTCTCTCCTGGATTAGTTTCCATCCATTCTTCCTTGTCTGGCCTTCGGGGGCTTTGGAGAATAGCTTGACCCCCTCCTCTCTCTGGGGCAACCCCTCAAATATAGGAAGATGCTCTCCTGTCTCCCCTGGTCCTTCTCTTCACTAGACTAGCCAGGCCCAGTTCCTGCAACCGTTCAGCGTATGTTTTAGCTTCCAGTCCCCTCATCCTCTTGGTTGCTCTTCTCTGCCCTCTTTCCAGAGTCTCCACATCTTTTTTATAGTGTGGGGACCAAAGCTGGATGCAGCCCTCTATCTAACGGACTCTACCTTGAAAAACAATCCTCTGGCTCCACCAGGCAGATAATCAGCTAAGTCAATAGAGTCTTGCAGCTGGAAGCTGACCCTCCTCCCTGGCGCAGCCCCGAGGAGGAGGCTGGGCACCCTCTTTGCCCGCAGCCTTGAGTCACTGAGCTGCCTTTGTGGTGGGTTCAGCCGTCCTATCTGAGCCACCGGCTCTTTTGTTGCAAGCAGTGGCTGTCGGCTGCAGCCTTCCGAGCCAGGCTTATCTTGAGCTTAGCCTCAACGTCCCCCGTGGAATTTTTCTTGGAGAAGCAAGAAAGCAAACAAAGATCCTTTGCCAGCCTGGACTGATAGGGAACCTTGGGGAGGGAGCTGGCGCCTTGGGCAGGGTTTCCTGTGGGGGAGAAACTTCAGCTCACATGCGCTACAGGAGGGGTCTCCAACCTTGGCAACTTTAAGCCTGGCAGACGTCAACTCCCAGAATCCCCCCCCCCCAACTGATGTGCAAATTGCTCCCAAAATGCAATCTAGCTGATAATCCTACAACTCAAAATGGATCACTGGAACAGAATTTTAAAAAAATCTTCTTAAAAGCCTCCAGTGATGGAGCCCCCACAACTTCTGGAGGCAGCTTCTGTTCCACAGGTTACTTGTCCTCACTGTTAGGAAGTTCCTCCTGGATTCCTGGTTGCTTCTCTCCTTGATGAGTTTCCATCCATTGCTTCTTCTCCTGCCTTCGGGGGCTTTGGGGAATAGGCCGACCCCCTCTTCTCTGTGGCAGCCCCTGAGATATCGGAAGGCTGCTCTCATGCCCCCCCTGGCCCTTCTGTTTGATAGAGACCCCCAGGTGCCTCAACCGTCCATCATGCAAGTCAGCCCCCAGATCCTTTATCGCTTCTTTGGCCTCCTCTGCACACTCTCCAGAGCTTCGACATCTGAGTGGCCTCAGCCGTGGTGAATCAATCAGAATAGAGCTGGAAAGGCACCTTGGAGGTCATCTAGTCCTACCCCTGCTCAAGCAGGAGACCCCAGAGCATTTCAGACAACAGGCTGACCATTCTCTTCTTAAGAGAGGTGATGGAGCACCCATGACGTCTGGTGGCAAGCTGTTCCACTGGTTAATTGTCCTCACTCTCAGGGAGTTTCTCCTGAATTCCAGGTTGCTTCCCTCCTTGATGAGTTTCCACCTGTTGCTTCTCTTCCTGCCTTCGGGGGCTTTGGAAAAACAGGTTGACCCCCCTCTTCCTTGGGGTCAGCCCCTCAAATACTGAAAGACTGATGTGATGCCCCCCCCCCCCAGTCCTTCTCTTCATCAGACCAGGCGTGCCCAGTTCCTGCCTATGTTTTAGCCGCCAGCGTTGGCACATGCTGCCAGGAGGAGACCCATTGTGCCTTGCCCACAGAGGCCCGGTGCCTTCTCTCTGAGTGAGACCCGAGGACCAGGCCGGCTGAGCAACCCCTGTGTAATTACAGCCCAGGCCCAGTTGGGCTTCCTCAGATGTTAGGAATGCAGAGGCTGCTTGCCTGGCTGGCTGCAAGAGGCCAGCTCTAAACAGGGGAAGGTGGAGGGCATCTTTGCATCCCTCCTCTGCCACCAGGCTACGGTCTGGGCAGCCCCGTCTCGTGCCACATGGATCCCAGACACGGAGAAGCCACCCGTGGGGGGAGGGGGGGAGAAGGGGGAGCCTCCTGGCCGCTTGGAAGACGGGAAGGAGCTTCCTGGGGCTGTGGGGAATCTGCGGTGGAGCCTGTCTGGTCTGCCTCAAGATGGCGGCCAAGGCTGGCCTGCTGGGCTGGGTTGACCACAACCACATAGAAGCTCTTCTCCTCCGACCACTCTTGCTAAGGGGGCAGCCACAAGTGGGAGGGGGGGGGCTTCATTGCAACCGGATTGTGAGATAGGACAATGAAGGGGTGAGGCGGGTGAGGGAATCCATGCCTCCATTTAAGGTCAGTTTCTGGACTGGGGCAAAACTCAACAGGTACCTGCAATGTTGGTTTCTCAGGGACCTTTTGAACCCCGAGGTGCCACTCAAGCGAGGGGTCCCAGCTCCCTGGTGGGAGACCCCCAGCTGTTCAAAAATGGAGGAAATAGAGAATGCAGGGAGTCCTTGACTTACGACCACAGTGGAGCCTAAATTGCTGTCTATTGCTAAGTGTCTTTGGCCCCATTCTGCAACCCATCTTGCCCCGGTTGTTAGGTTAATCCCTGCAGTTAAACCCCCTCCCTTCTAAAACTGATGTTGTTCTCTAGTTGGGTCATGAAACGTCTGCAAGAAAACCTCCGTGCTCCGAGAGAGCACCAAGGACCCCACAGTCCTCCTCCTCCCAAACCCCCTCCCTTCTAGCCCTGATGATGTTCTCTAGTTGGGTCATGAAACGTCTGCCAGAAAACAGCTGGGTTCAGAGAACACATTTCAGCCCTGAGCTACAAAGATTCTCTTCCATTGAATAATTTCCCCTTAGACCTTCAAGATCAGGCAGGGGATCCATAGCCATGCCAGCTTCTAACTGGGCTGTTTAATGTTGGTCTTCTGTGCAATGGGGACCTTATACCGCCCCCCCCACCTGCTCTAGTGCTGAGATGAGTCGAACTGCTTTCCTTTGATCCCATCATCTCCACTAGTTGCAGCCATCCATACAGACGCCCAGCTTTTAAACGGGGGAAGGGAGAAGATTCCCGTCTTCAAACCAAATTGGCAGGTCTGCAGAAGAAGGAAGGGCCATTTTTCATTCCCTGCCACTTATCTGAGGAGAGCAAAGGAGAACAGGAAACGATCTATCTATCTATCAGCCGAGACAAATGGATCTGCCCAACAGCCAGTGGATTGTTTGCAACCCTCCGCAGAGCTTTGGCTGCCTCCTTCCATGAGCCAACGTGGGTCTTGGAGCAGGAGATCCAAGTGAAAAGTCCCTTCGGTGGGAGAGAGGGGCGGGGGAAGGGGGGCGGCCTCCTGCTTCCTTGGCATGGGTCAGCCGGCAGGTCCTTGGCAGCAGCAGCAGGCCAGAAGAAAGAGGAGAAAGCAAGCAATCATCCTGATGCCGCCCCGGGGAACCCTTGGAACCGTGTTCACACATTACAGGAAGCCAAGATGCCGAGGAATGTCTGAGGAAGTCTGGCTTGTGGCGAATGGATGCGGTGGCTGCTTCGGCCTTGCAGGGGAGCACCAAGGATAGGCTTCACCTGCACCCCAGGCCCCCAGGACGGGCCAAGTCATGTGGAAGGGAGTTGCAGTGCTGAGGGGGGAGGGTTGGGGGGGGGGGGTTCAGCCCCTGCCTGGAAATCAAACCTGAGATTTAAAGAGGGCCGTTGAGACTCCGGATCCCTTCGCCTCCTTCTTTGGACCTTTCTAACGTGGGGAGGGCCAGCCACCCCCCCCCCCCCCAAGAAGCTGTTCTTATCCCAGGTTTCAGGACTTTTCTGCCATTGAATGGAATGGAATGGAGGAAAGGAGAAGGGGAAGGAGGGGAAGGAGAAAGGGAGAGGAAGGAGGGAATGGAATAACGAAGAAGAGAAGAAGAAGATGAAGAATACAAGAGAATACAACAGAAAATAGAACAAACTAGAATAGAACAGATGAAGAGAAGAGAAATAGGAATAGGAGTAGAGATAAGAATAGAACGGAATGCAATAATATAGAAGAGAAGAAAATAATGAAGAACAGAAGAGAATAGAACAGAAAATAGAACAAATTAGAAGAGAAGAGAAGAGAAAAGAGAAGAGAGACGAGAATGAGAAGAGAAGAGAGAAAAAAGAAGAGAAGAGAGAAGAGACAAGACAAGAACAGAATAGAAAAGAACAGAAGAGAACAGAATAGAACAGAAGAGATGAGAGAAGAGAAGAGAATAATAGGACAGGACAGGAGTAGAAATAGGAATAAGAATAGAGATAAGAATAGAATAGATATTGGAATGAAGAATAGAACAGAATAGAATAGAATAGAATGGAATAGAACGTTTGCAAGCACCTTTGGGTGAATCGGAAGGAATAGACTGAAGAAATCCGAAGGTCGCCTGTAACCCCCTCAATCCTGTTCGTTTCCTCGAAATGCCAGTTTTCAAAATGCGATGGACTTGTTTGTAGGGACTTCCCTTGACATCAACCCACAACAATTGACCTGAGGTCATCATTGAAGGAATTGCAAGACGTTTATGAACAAGGCTTCCAAAGGTCGCAAGGATTGAGTGTGGGTTGAGTTGCAGAATCATATCCAAGATCCCAGATGGGCGGAAGTAAATTCCCCATGGAGATCAGCTCCTCCTCTGCTCCTCCTTCAGAAGGCCTTTGACAAGGTCCCGCACCAAAGGCTCTTAAATAAACTTGCCAGTCATGGAATAAAAGGACAGGCCTTGTCCTGGATTAGCAACTGGCTAAGGGACAGGAAACAGAGAGTAGCATTAAATGGACACTTCTCCAGGTGGAGGGAGGTAAAGAGTGGGGTCCCCCAAGGTTCAGTACTGGGACCCCTACTCTTCAACCTTTTCATAAATGATCTAGAAGTAGGAGTAAACAGCAAGGTAGCCAAATTTGCTGATGACACTAAATTATACAGGGTAGTAAAAACAGAGAGAGAGTGTGAGGAGCTCCAGAGGGATCTCTTGACACTGGAGGAGTGGGCAAACCAGTGGCAAATGAGCTTCAACATTAGTAAGTGCAGAGTGATGAATGTTGGGGCAAAAAAACCCATCTATAAACTGAGCTGGTCTGAACTCCTTGCAACTAACCAGGAAAGGGACCTGGGTGTCCTGGTGGACAGCTCAATGAAGGTGTTAACCCAGTGTGCCGCAGCAGTGAAAAAAGCAAACTCATTGCTAGGGATCATTAGGAAGGGTATAGAAAATAAGTCAGCAAGTGTCATTTTGCCTCTTTATAAATCTATGGTGAGGCCCCATCTGGAGTATTGTGTCCAGTTCTGGTCACCATCCCTTCAGAAGGATATTATGGAAATGGAAAAGGTGCAGAGGAGGGCAACCAGAAGGATTAGGGGGTTGGAACACCTTCCTTACCATCTGAGGCTGCAACGGCTGGGCCTCTTCACTCTAGAACGACGGCGCCTGAGAGGTGACCTGATTGAAGTCTATAAAATCATGCACGGTGTGGACAAAGTAGAAAAGGAAAAACTGTTTTCCCTATCACACGACACTAGAACTAGGGGGCACTCCATGAAACTTTTGATAGCTAGACCTCAAACAAATAAGAGGAAGTACTTTTCCACCCAGAGGATTCCTGGTCTATGGAACTCCCTGCCAGAAGACGTGGTGACAGCTGTCAGCCTCGACACCTTTAAGAAAGGATGAGAGGAGTTCATGGAGAACAAGGGTATCCATGGCTATCATGATGGATGCCTAAGGACACCCTCCGGGATGGAGAGATAGGCAGGATATCTCTCAATGCCATTTGCAGGGAATCCTAAGCAGGTGAAGACTTCTGCTTGGGAAGACCCTGAAGCCAATGGGGAGCCACTGTGGGAGACAGAAGGCTGGACTGGATGGGCTGTGGCCTGTTCTAGCAAGGCTGTTCTTAGGTTCTTATGTTCTCCTTCCTCTCGGGGAAGTCCACCTTCTTGGCCCAAGCAAAGCCCACCAAAATGTGTCCTGCCCTCAGGAAGTCAGAAGTGTTGCTAACGTTTCCATGTTCAGGTTGGGATGTCCCTAAGAGACCTCGAAGAAGATGGAGACCTTGGGAAGCAGGCCTGAGGACCCCCTTTCTCCAGCCTGCAGCTCCCCCCCTTTCTCTTTGGACAGGCCAACGTGGACCTTCATCCTCAATGGCTGAGGGTTGATGTTCAGGTTTTGTTATTGTTGAGCAAGCTGTGGAAGGAGAAGACTTTCCAGGAATCAGCCCAAAGGTCTTTTGTAATGCTTCAAGGGGTGGGGGTGGGGGGGTAAGCAGCATGGAACGTTGCCTCCAAAAAGAGTTGGGGGTTGTGTGGAGCCCCCTAGAAGAGACCTCCTGTGGACTCTAAATCTGAGTTCTTGGTTTCTTCAGGTTATCAACCTTTCTGGAGGAATGGCCTCACAACCTTTGGAGACTCAGAGGATGAGTGTTAGCACTGATGACGTCAGCTAGTTGGGTAATGGAAGAAAACCAGCAAGCTCTGAGAACACCAAGGACCCCACAGTCCCCCCCTCCTCCTCCCCACAAGCCCCTCTCTCTTCTAGCACTGATGATGTTACCTACTTTGGGTCATGGAGCCTCTGCAAGAAAAGGTGGGAGGGCCTCCATTGTGGTTGTCATCTGGCTTTTTTGACACTCCTAGAAGATGCCTAGGCTGACAAACCAGAGAAGACCGTGGCCAAGAGAAGGTGGCTTAATAGACTGAAAGAGTCGGAAGGGACCTTGGAGGTTTTCTAGTCCAACCCCCTGCTTGAGCAGGAGACCCCCTTCCATTCCAGACAAATGGCCCTCCAGTCCCTTCTTTGAAACCTCCACTGATGGAGCATTCACAACTTCTGGAGGCAAGTTGTTCCCCTGGTTAATTGTTCTAACAATCATGAAATTCCTCCTTAGTTCCAGGTTGCTTCTCTCCTTGGTTAGTTTCCATCTGTTGCTTCTTGTCCTTTGTTTCGGTGCTTTAGAGAACAGGTCAACTCCCTTTTCTTGGTAGGAGCCCCTCAAATACTGGAAGGCTGCTCTCCTGTCTCCCCTGGTCCTTCTCTTCCCTAGACCAGCCAGGCCCAGCTCCTGCAACCGTTCTTCCTATGTTTGAGCCTCCAGTCCCCTCATCCTCTTCGTTGCTCTTCTCTTCTCTTTCTAGAGTCCCAACATCTTTTTTTAATAGTGTGGTGACCAAAACAGGATATTGTGGTGACCAGAACTGGATGGTCCCAAAGTCAGCTAGCCAACCGTTTCCACACCAGGCACCGATTCCCTTCCGCTTTTTTGGAAGCCGGCCTTGCAGTGGAGCAATTCCTGCCTGCTATTTTTCCTCTCGCCCTGCTGGCCATCCGGTGACCTTCCCTTGTTTCCTGCTCCCTGGGTGATCTTCCCCCTTTCCCGGAGTCTGCAGCTCAGGGGGAGAAAGGCTTCCCTCCGGGTGAAGAGGAAGGAAAGCTACGGGCAGAGGGGAAGCGGGGAACCTCGGCCAGGCAGAGCAAGGAGAAGCCAACCCCGTGCAGATGCCTTCCCCAGGACTTCCTGGTCTCGGCCAGGCCACCAAAGCTGGAGCAGAGCTTTGCAAAGCGTTTGGCTTTCAGATGGTCTAATGAGAAAGAATTTACAAGCACTCGCTGCTACCGAGTGGAAAAATACGTTGGCCACAAAGCCAGAGGTGTTTGCCAAGCGCCATGATTCACTCCTGACTCATAAATAATGGGTCCCCGAAGCCCCCCGGCTGTACGAGGGCCTGTCTCGCACCAGCTATTTATTAGCAAATGGAGCTAAATCATTAGCGGGCAGCTCTCTCTTCCTGGAAAGCCGAAACCACATTGCTTCAGAAAAGGTCAGAAGTTATTTCCACAAGAATTTAGACAAAACATGATTGCCGTTTTAAGAACTTTCATCTTTCACACCGCCAGGAGAAGGGAGCCTGCCTTGAGTTGTCAGAGGGCTGGAGAGCGCCCGGCCGTCCGTCTCCACGCCTTCGCTCCCTCGGCATCCGGCGGGCGGAGGAAGACAGCAGATTTGCAGAACCTGGGAGGGGGACCACAATTAATTAGACTTGTTCCTCCATCCCCCCCCCCCCCCATACAAGTAGTCCTCAACTTACAAGCCCAAACTTTATGTTGTTAAGGGAGGCATTTGTTAAGGGAGTTTGGCCCCATTTTATAATCGTTCTTGCCACAGTTCAGAATCAGAATAGAGCCGGAAGGGACCTAGGAGGTCTTCTAGTCCAGCCCTCTGCTCAAGCAGGAGACTCTATACCAGTGTTTCTCAACCTTGGGCACTTGAAGATGTCTGGACTTCAACTCCCAGAATTCCCCAGCCTGCTCTATGCCATTTCAGACAAGTGGCTGTGCAATTTCTTCTTTTAAAGACTTCCAGTGTTGAGGCATTGACAACTTCTGGAGGCAGGTTGTTCCACTGATGAATTGTTCTCACTGTCAGGAAATTCCTCCTCAGTTCTAGGTTGTTTCTCTCCTTGATTAGTTTCCACCCATTGCTTCTTGTTCTGCCCTCAGGTGCCTTGGAGAAGAGCTTGACTCCTTCTTCTTTGGGGCAACCCCTGAGATATTGGAAGGCTGCTATCATGTCTCCCCTGGTCCTTCCTTTCATTAAACTAGATGTATCCTGTTTCTTGTATGTTTTAGTGTCCAGGCTCCTAATCATCTTTCTCCCCTCCGTTAATCATCTCCAAAGGAGGCATTTGAACTTGGCTGTGTTAGAGGGGCAGACTTGGTCCCCCAACTTTTCCAAAGACGAACCGGGTTGGTCTAAGTCAGTGGTGAAATCTAATCTCCCCAGTTCTCTGGTTCTGTGGGTGTGGCTTGGCGGGGTATCATGTGACTGGGTGGGTGTGACCATCTTTTTCCCCACTTTTAGCTTTTTTTTAGCTTTTTAAAGCACTTTTTTTGGCATGGAGAAAATGCTTTAAAAATCTAAAAAAAATAGCTGAAAGTGAAAAAAAAGTTGGCCATGCTCACTGCGAACCGGCAGGGGGGGAAATGCTTTAAAAAGTGGGAAAAAACTTCCGAAGATCCTTTTTTTTTTTGCTATTGGTTTGCAGAACCAAGGACATTCATCCCTACTGGCTCAGCCAAACTGGGCCAAACTGGGAGGATTTCACCCCAGGAATACATTTTGCTGGCACGGCGAGTGGCACAGGAGAGCCTTGGCAGGCTCTGGGAGTGGGGCCTGCCAAGGAGGGGAGGGGCACTGTTTTTAATTATAGGGAGCCTGTCATTCTGGACCCAAAGGCCCCCTCCCGGATGTGCCTATCCCTGCTAGCAGCTGGCTGGGTGTCAGCATTGTTGTCCCCAATGCGGGTCTGGGCCTGGTGCCGAAGCCAAGGATGGAGGCCAGACAGGAGGTGCAGGTTTTCTGACTGCTTTTGATTGGAGTTCTCCAAGGAAAAGGGTCCCCGGTCAAAAGGCCAAGAACCAAGAACCAAGGATTAAGAAAGCTTCATACATTGTCCCCAAAGGAGAAGGCAGGACAAGGCGAAATAATAAGAAAGGTCCTCTAATAAACATTTGAGCAAGAATTCTGCAATTTGTTTTATTGGTCCCTGTAGCTGCCCCATTGCTCAGCCTTGGCTAATGAAGGCACCAGGAGTTCTCCAGTAGCCATTTCCTTTCCATCTCTATTCCTCACTTTTAGCTGAGCTCTGCAAGGGCTCTAATTCTTGTTACCTTTTATCAACTCTCTAACTGCCCATCATTGCTACCAGCTTTACCCAGGCATGTTTCCTGTGGATCAGCGTTCTTTGTTCTTGCCAGACAGACACCCCCCACCCCCACCCCAATTACAGCCTCCCTGCTTTACTTCCAAGTGTGGGCCAGGACCTTCCTTGAGCAGCCGGCCCTTCGGCATCTCTCCCCTGCTTTGGAAGAGGCCTTACCTGGAACATGCAGGCCAGGCAGGTGGAGAAAACCTTGGGACAAACCGTGGCTCACACATTCTTCAGCTCTTCGGGTTTGCGGTTGTAAGATAAATGGGGGTTTATTTGGGGTCTGAAATGAGCTCAGCCCAAAGTGGAGCCCTTGGGGAGGCAGCCCCGGTCCCCTTCAGCTGAGTGGGCTGCAAAGAGACATGGACGGGAGTTGAGGGGCTGAAGGGGCACCAAGAGAAGAGCCGGCCCTGGGCTAATTATGAGCCTAGTTGTGAACAAGATGTGACCATTAGCAGAGGTGGAAAAATCCAGATGTTGGCAGAGACCCTTTGCCTGAATCCAGTCTGTGAAGAAACACCTTCTTCTCTGCCGGCTCCTTGGTGCTCTCTGAAATTGTTTGCTGGCAGACGTTTCATGACCCAACTAGGGAACTTCATCAGTGCTAGAAGGAAGTGAGGTTTGGCAGAGGTCAGTGGCGTAGCGTGGGTTGTCAGCACCTGGGGCAAGGCAAGTAATTTGCGCCCCCTAACCCGTGGATTTTAGCACTCGGGGGAGGCAGCTCTTCTTGTGGTGTCGAGCCCACGCACCTCCCGCGAGGATCCGGCGGGCAGCCGCTGCCCAAAGAGCTCGGCCATCCGGGTCCGACACTCGTTGCCTCGCCTTGGGGAGAAGCGGGCGCCCTTTGCGTGGTGCGGGCCTGGGACACCCGACGCTCCTTTCTACGGAGGGCGACGGCCTGAAAGCCGGGGCAAGAGGGTCTTCCCGGGCCGCCGCAGGGCCCAGGTCGCCGCTCCTCTGGCTGGCTCGGAACGGAGGAGTCTTCCAGGGTCTCCGCACGGCCGTTGCTTCGAAAGACCTGCGCCTTTAAGTCTCGCCTGGCCCCCTCGGGTGGCGCTGGCGGGTGCGAGGATCCGGCGCTGGCCTCAGCCGGGGGATGGCCCGGGAGGGTTTGGCCCCTACTGGCCGCTGTTCGCTCCCCGACTCTCGCTGGCCCAGGAGCGCCCAGGCGCCGCCGCCGCCAACTCCAGAGACCCGCGGAGGAGAGCTTCCGAGTCGGGTCTCTGGAGCGCGCCCCCCCAGATGTTGCGCCCGGTGCGGCCGGGGCCCCCTGCACTCCCCACGCTACGCCTCTGGCAGAGGTGAGGAGGAGAAAGAGGAGGAGGAGGACAAATGTGGGGTCCTTGGTGCTCTCTGAGCTTGGTGGTTTTCTTGCAGACATTTTACTACTCAAGTACACAACCTCATTGATGTTAGGAGAGTTTGCTCTCTGTCTGTATAGATGTGGCTAAACTTGTCCGTGTGGTGGGGGTCCTATTTTTGTCTTGCTGGTTCCTTGATTAGGCTGTTTATTGTCAGCTTATTTGTCTAAGTTAGCAATTCCTTGATTGGGGTATTCTTTACTGCTTAATTGTTGGTCTAATGACAATTTTGGTAAGAATCCCTGCTCATCTGGGTGTTAATTGCTGGCAAGGAGGTATTTGGGGCTCCCTCCCCCTTTTAATCTATTTGATTGTTCTGAATGATATGTAGATATTCTTTACTTTTATATGTTTGTTGATGGCCAATTTGTCTGATTGCCTGATTGTTTCTGGGGATTCTCTAGCATTTTTGGACTTGACTTAGCTTGGTCTACGATGCTCAGGTTCCCAGGTGAAACCGAAGAAACTGTATTTAACAGAAAAGCAGAGTTGGAAGGGGCCTTGGAGGTCTTCTAGTCCATCCCTCTGCTCAAGCAGGAGACCCTCTACCATTTCAAACAAGTGGTTGTCCAATCCCTTCTTAAAAACCTCCAGTGTTCACAACCTCTAGTCTAGTGGCAAGCTGTTCCACAGGTTAATTGTTTCTCACTATCAGGGAGTTTCTCGCTCATTCCAGGTTGCGTCTCTCCTTGACTAGCTTCCATCGGCTGCTTCTTGTCTTGACTTCAGGTGCTTTGGAGAACAGGTTGACCTTTAATTAAACTCAGAGGAACAAAGGCTGAAAGGAAGGAAGGAGAAAGGATGAGCGGAGGGGGAGAGAGAAGCAACAGAAAGCAGAGTCAACTCTCCTTCAGCCTGGGCTCCTCACGAAGGGCCGTTTTATGGAGAGCATCTGGGCCAAGGTAAGCTACCTGAGTTGTGTTTGTGCAGCCTATTTCTAGTAAGAAGACACCCTGGAGTGTATTATAGCATGTTGTGATGGAGAAGAGGCCCTTCAAACCAGCAACTTCAGCATCAACAGAACAGCGAGACTCCAGACCCAAGAGGGTTGGAGGAAGGTCATGAGATCCACCAGAATGAGAGAGAACCACTTGACAAAGCATTAATACGGCCACACGGATGGGAATCCTGCCTCCACTTTGAGACCCTAGAAAGAGGGCAGAGAAGAGCAACCAAGAGGATGAGGGGGCTGGAGGCAAACACATAGGAAGAACGGCTGCAGGAATTATGTCTAACCTAATGAAAAGAAGGACCAGGGGAAACAGGATAGCAGTGTTCCAGTATTTGAGAGGCTGCCCCAAAGAAGAGGGAGTCAAGCTATTCTTCAAAGCTCCTGAAGGCAGGACCAGAAGCAACGGATGGAAACTAATCAAGGAGAGAAGCAACTTAGAACTGAGGAGAAATTTCCTCACCGTTAGAACAATTAATCAGTGGAACAACTTGCCACCAGAAGTTGTGAATGCCCCAACACTGGAAGGTTAAAAAAAAAAAAGCCTGGCCAGCCACTTGTCTGGAATGGTTCAGGGTCTCCTGCCTGAGCAGGGGGCTGGACTAGAAGACCTCCAGGGTCCCTCCCAGCTCTGTTATTCTCTTATGTTCCTCCAAGACTTTCTGGATTTGAACCTGGAAAAAAAATTGGCCAATTCTGTGGTGCGAGAGACATCCCTCTTGTATTGGTCATCGGGCTTGGGAGAAGCAGCAGTCGATTAAGACAGATTAACAGAGTTGGAAGGGACCTTGTGGGTCATCTAGTCCAGCCCCCTGTCCAAGCAGGAGACCCTACGCCATTTCTGAGAGATGGCAGCCCAGCCTCTTCTCGAAAGCCTCCAGGGATGAAGCTCCCACAACCTCCGAAGGCAACTTCTGTTCCATGGGTTGATGGTTCTCCCTGTCAGGGAATTTTCTCCTTATTCCCAGGTTGAATCTCTCCTGTTTCCATCCATTCTTCCTTCTCTGGCCTTCGGGGGCTTTGGAGAATAGCTTGACCCCTTTCCTCCTGTCTGGGGCAGCCCCTCAAACATTGGAAGGCTGCCCTTGAGCCTCCTCCTCCTCCTCCGTCATCAGCCAGGGGCCTGCGTGGACGTTCTTAAGCTCCTGCATGAAATGCATGGCACGGTCAGGAAGGGAAACGTAATCTGGCTATTTCTCTGAAAAATTACGTCGCCTGACATTTTACACCTGTAATGATGATAAAAGCTCCCCGAGGAAGCCCGCCAAGCTGGCTGTGAAATAAATCATCTTGGCCCCTCTCTCCCGGGGGCTCCTCCAGCAGACCCAGGCCGTAAATTAGAGCCGGGATCTGTCCTGCTTCAGCTGGCAGGGGAAGGGCCACGGGGCCTCCGGTCTGGCAGCCTCCTTGGGAGAAGAAGCACGGAAGGAAGGGGGACCACTTCGGTTCCCCCAGCCCCCAACAGCAGCAGGAGGCCGGCCGAGGCCTCTGCAGTGGTGGGAGGCCCAATGACGGAGAAGATTTGGCGCTCAGGGTTGACCCGAGGGGGCCTGGGGGCTCTCTGAGTGGGGGGGTTTCCTTGCAGACGTTTCATGACCCGGCTAGGGGACATCATCAGAGCAAGAAGGGAGGGGAAGTTGTGAGGAGGAGGAGGAGGAAGACTGTGGGGTCCTTGGTGCTGTCTGAGCTTAGTGGTTTTCTTGCAGACCCAACTAGGGAACATCATCAGTGATGCTGTTATTTAGTTTGGATGATAAAATGTCTGCAAGAAAATAATGAAACTCAGAGAGGAGCACCAACAACACCACGTTCTCCTCCTCCTCCTCCTCCTCCTCTCCTCCCCCCTTCCAACCCTGATGAAGCTCCCTAGTTGGGTCATGAAACGTCTGCAAGAAATGCCACCCAGCTCAGAGACCACCAAGGGCCTCATAGTCTTCCTCCTCCTCCTCCTCCTCCTCCTCCTCCTCCTCCTCCCCCTCCTCCTCTCTACAACTGTACACCTACCTAGCACTGATGACATTCCCTAATTGGGTCCTGAAACGTCTGCAAGGAAATCGCCCAGCTCAGGGAGCCCCAAGGAGCCCTCCTTTCAGCCCTGAGCCCCA
Source organism: Rhabdophis nuchalis (assembly GCA_039707465.1). Lineage (NCBI taxonomy): Eukaryota > Metazoa > Chordata > Lepidosauria > Squamata > Natricidae > Rhabdophis > Rhabdophis nuchalis. The sequence goes on from CM077648.1 coordinate 2,779,973, forward strand.
AAGGTTCTCCTTTCTCAGAAGCTCTGAGAAGCCCAGCAGAGGCCCAGAGATGGGGCTCCTGGGGGGGCCTTGAGTCTGAGGCGAGGAAGAGGTACTAGAGCTTTTCTCCTCTGGCACGAGAGCCCCCCAATTGAGGAGGGGGAGGGGGAGGGGGAGGCAGACGGCGAGGCCAAATCATAAGAAAAAGTTGAATTTCAATAAGGTCCCGGGCAGCTTTTCCCAGGCACTGGCCCTCGTAAATCCACCCTGCCACGGCCAGAGGCATAAAGCATCCTGATGAAATGCCAACAGGGGCATCATATTTATGGCCATGATTTGTTGATTCTGAACCTCTGAACAGTCTGGCGGGCAGTAAAGCTTTTGTGGCTGGCCTGATTTAGAGCCGGGGCTGATGCCCCCTTCCCAAATACTCCGTCTGGAGACACGCAGGAGAAGGGAGCTGGGCCTCACTTCAGGAACAAAGTTTCCTTCGCTTGGCCCGGACGGTTGGGCCATCCAGGGCCGTCCTCAGCCACCTTCCCCAGGTGTGGCTCTCTCCCGGTCCTCGCACTGTGGGTGGATTTTACTCAACCAGGTAACATCAGCAGTGCTAGAAGGGGGGGGAGGGTTGCTCCCTGTTCAGACGCCAGGGGCTTTTCCAGAGGTGGCATTCAGCAGGTTCTGACCGCAAATTTTGCGTCCTTCGGAGAATCTGCAAATGCCACCTGTGGCTGGCCTCGCCCCCATCTATGCCTCCCGAGTCCCAGCTGATGGGGAGGGAAGGGGGATTTTGCAGCATCCTTCCCCTGCCACGCCCACCAAGCCACACCATGCCTGCCAAGCCACGCCCACAAAACCGGTAGTAAAAAAAATTTGAATCCCACCATTGGTTCCCATCATTATTGGTGGAAATGTGAATTTCTTGTTGGTGACTCCTGGAGGGAAATGGAACGGAAGAGAACAGAATGTTGGAAGGGACCTTGGAGGTCTTCTAGTCTAGCTCCTGCCCAAGGCATTTCCCTCCCCTCCCCCGACATATTCCCGTAACAACCTTGGAGGTCTTCTAGGCCAACCCTCTGTTCAAGCAGGAGACCCTCTACCATTTCAGACAAACAGTTCTCCAGTTTAAGAAGCAACTTAAAAAGCCTCCAGTGAAGCACCCACAACTTCTGGAGGCAACGTCTGTTCCACTGGTTAATTCTTCTCACTGTCAGGAAGTTTCTCCTCAGTTCTAAGTTGCTTCTCTCCTTGATTAGTTTCCACCCATTGCTTCTTGTCCTGCCCCCAGGTGCCTTGGAGAATAGCTTGACTCCCTCTTCTTTGGGGCAGCCCCTGGGATATTGGAATTGCTATCATGTCTCCCCTGGCCCTTCTCTTCATCAAACTAGACATTCCCACTTCCTGCAACCATTCGTTGTATGATTAGGGTATTGATTCCTGCTTGTAAGTTTTTCTGGTGTTAAGTAAAGGTTCCCCTGGCACATCTGTGCTAGTCGTTCCTGACTCTAGGGGGCGGTGCTCCTCTCCGTTTCAAAGCCAAAGAGCCAGCGCTGTCCGAAGACATCTCCATGACCATGTGGCCAGCAGGACTCAATGCCGAAGACGCATGGAACGCTGTTCTCTTCCCACCAAAGGTGGCTCCTATTTTTCTACTTGCATTTTTTACTTGCTTTCAAACTGCTAAGTTGGCAGAAGCTGGGACACGTCACGGGAGCTCCCTCCGTTAGGCGGTGCTGGGGATTCGAACCACCGAACTGCTGACCTTTCTGATCGACAAGCTCAGCGTCTGAGCCCCTGAGCCACCACGTCCTTTTCTGGTGTTACTTCCTGCTTATTCAACTGGTGGCGTTACCTAGATGGATGATTAAATGTCTGCAAAAAACCCTCCAAGCTCAGAAAGCACCAACATCCCGGCTACAAGCAGTCCTCGAATTACAACAGTTTGTTTAGTGGCCGTTCAAAGTTGCAACAGCACTGAAAAAAAGTGACTTGTGGCCATGTTTCACACCTACGACCTTTGTAGCATCTTGATGATCATGTGATCAAACTTCAGATGTTTGGCTTTATTGGCTTCATACTTACGACCAGTGCTGTGTCGCAAAGTCGTGTGATCCCCTTCTGACAAGCAAAAGCCAGATCCACTTAACAACCGTGTTACCAGCATAACAACTCAGTGATTCACTTAACAAGGGTAGCAAGAAAGGTCATAAAATGGGGCAAAATGTGCTAAGCAATTATCTTGCTTAACACCATAAATTTTGGACTCAATTTTGGTCGTAAGTCGAGGACTACCTGTGTGAAACAAAACTTTTTCTGGGGCAAACTTTTTTTCTGAGGTGAGCAGGGTCCTTTCCTCCTTCTGGCAGCCACCGCCTGATCCTTCAGGTCCTTCAGAGACTCTTCTGACAGAGAGTTCCCGAGAGGATCCCTGGTCTATGGAACTCCCTGCCAGAAGAAGTGGTGACACCTTTAAGAAAGGATGAGAGGAGTTCATGGAGAACAAGGGTATCCATGGCTGTCATGAGGGATGCCTAAGGACACCCTCCAGGTTGGAGAGATAGGCAGGATGTCTCTCAATGCCATTTGCAGGGAATCACAGGCAGGTGAAGACTTCTGCTTGGGAAGACCCTGAAGCCAATGGGGAGCCACTGTGTGAGACAGAAGGCTGGACTGGATGGGCTGTGGCCTCTTCCAGCAAGGCTCTTCTTAGGTTCTTATGACAGTAAAAAGCTGACGCTTAGTCCCAAAAACCCTCTTTTTATCTCAACGGCTGTGAATGATGTTCATTCACAGCCCGTAATGAGTCCCAAGCAGTTGCAAAGAGTCCTACACTAGGCTGCCAAAGTCCTTCGGGATAAGGCTGAGAAGCCCCCACCTTTATCTCCCTTGAAACGCTGCCGAAGACTCAACTGGCAATGAGCTTGGCAAGGCCACACGGAGCACAGAGTCCAAAAACGGAGCTTCAGAAGGGAAACCGACCAGCACGAACCAAGTGGCTTCCTGCCGAGGCTCATGTGCCTCTGCTCCTCCTTTAGGTCCTATGGGAGGGGCCAATCACCTCCAAGCCTGACTCCTGAGTCGCCGCTTCTGTCTTAACTCTTCTTGCCTTCGGGCAGCTCTGCGCATGCGCGCACTGGGAACAGGGCGAGCCTGTTCCTCTGCCTCGCTGCTGCCCGACTCTGGAGGCTTCGGAGACTGCACATCACTCCCAGATGGCCCTGGTCCCCTCTCTGCCTCCGACACAGAGCCCTCCTCAGAGACTCCAGGACTGGCCCATCTTCCTCCCCGACCTCCTCGCTGTCTGACTGCCGGTGGACCACAAGAGACAGTCCCTTAGTCCCTCCTTCCCGGTGATGCCTGCAGGGGCGAAAGGAGTCCTCCCCTCCTTCGTGGGGTGGGAAGGCGGGGGCCCCTTGGCTGGCCAGAGTTTCTCCAGATCTCCAGGCTCAGAGGCTTTGGGGAGCCCTGCCGGCTTCCCAGTGGGGAGAGTGGCCCATTTATCTGGCTCCCCCCCGGAGAAGCAGCAGGCAACCCACAGCCTTGCTGCAGAGTTATGGCTTCCACGAGGAGGGAAATGTGAATGCAGGAACCCAGACAGTCCTGGTTACTTACAATGCTGGTCTCCACCCGGGGAAGAAGCTCGATCGAGATTTATGCTCCCTGCTCCACCGTTGTCCATGCGCTGAGTGTTTATGGGCCTACCTCTGGGCCACCAAGGCGATGGATTAAAATCAGAGAGAGAGAAAGGAGGCGGAGAGGCTGTATTTCTGCCACTCAAAGGGAGGCTGGAAATCATTGGCAGGGGGGGGGGGAGACGAGACAACATTGGCGGCCAAAGAGGAGAAATTGCAGAAGGTGGAAGAAAGTTTTCTTTTTTAAGAGAATAACAGAGTAACGGAGTTGGAAGGGACCTTGGAGGTCTTCTAGCCCAACCCCCAGCTCAAGCAGGAGATCCTACCCCATTTCTGGCAAACGGCTTTCCAGTCTCTCCTTAAAAACCTCCAGTGATGGAGCACCCATAACTTCGGGGGGGGGGGGGTTCAATTAACAATTCCACTGGTTAATTGTTCTCACTGTCAGGAAGTTTCTCCCAGTTAATCCCAGGTTGCTTCTCTCCTGCGTTAGTCTCCATCCATTGTTTCTTGTCCGGTTCTCTGGTGCTTTGGAGAATAAGTTGACCCCCTCCTCTTTGGGGCAGCCCCTCGAATACTGGAAGGCTGCTCTCATGTCCCCCCCTAGTCTTCCTTTACTCTAGACTGGCCAACCCCAAATCCTGCCACCCTCCGTCCTATGTTTTCATCTCCAGGCCTTTGATTGTCTTAGTTGCTCTTCTCTGCCCTTTGTCCAAAGTCTCCACATCTTTTTGGGTTGTATGGTGACCAAAAAGCCACCGAGAGACACCGTGGCTGGCTGGAGGATTCTGGGAGTCGAAGTCCACCCATCTTTACACCACCCAGATCAGAAATGTTGCTCCAAGAAGTCTTCCTTGAGGAAAGACAGCCTGGTTTTGCCAAAAGCATTCCCTTCTTGGGAGCCCCTCTGGGCTCAGCCGTGCTTTTTCCAACAGAAGGTCATTGCATAAGGCCTTGGGAAGGCCACACTTGGAATATTTGCATCCAGTTTTGGTCGCCACGATATAGAAAAGATGTGGAGACTCTGGAAAGAGTGCAGAGAAGAGCAACCAAGAGGATTAGGGGACTGGAGGCTAAAACATACGAAGAACGGTTGCAGGAAATGGGCATGGTTAGTTTAATAAAAAGAAGGACCAGGGGAGACAGGATAGCAGCCTTCCAATCTCTCAGGGGCTTCCCCAAAGAAGAGGGAGTCAAGCTATTCTCCAAGGCACCTGAGGGCAGAACAAGAAGCAATGGATGGAATAATAATAATATAATAATATTTAATATTTATAAAACCGCACCCTCTCCCCACAGGGACTCGGGGCGGTGCACAGGTAGAATAAAAACAATAAATACATACAAACAATTCTAAAAACAAATTAAACATAACCTAGCTACCTGCGGGATCGGATCCTGCCCCATACATCCTCACGGCCGATTCGCTCCCACAGAGAGGGACTTCTCCGGGTGCCGTCCACTAGACTTTGTCAGCGGGCGACGCCCAGGGAAAGGGCCTTCTCTGTGGTGGGCCCAGCCCTCTGGAACGACCTTCCCCCCGATATTAGAACTACCACGGACCTCCGCTCCTTCCGTCTGAAATTAAAAACACATCTTTTTCGCTTGGCCGGCCTAGGATAGTCTCTTCTGATTGTTTAGGGATTTTTAGTAAATATTTGGGAATTTTAGCGCAGGGTTTTCTGTTTAATATGCCTTTTAGTTAGTATTTATGTACGTTTATCGTTTTAAATTTTGTATTCCTTTTTTAAAGTTTTTAATTCCCTGTGCCCCGCCTCGAGTCCCTTCGGGGGGAGAGAGCGGGTTATAAATAAAATTCGATTCGATTCGATTCGATGCGCTAAAATTCCCCATTAAAACTAAACAGTCCTAATTTCCCAGTAAAAACCCCAAAGACACAGAGACTTATCCTAGGCTGGCCAGACAGAAAAAGTGAGTTTTTAATTTAAGACGGAAGGAGCGGAGGTCCGTGGTCGTCCTGATATCGGGGGGAAGGTCGTTCCAGAGGGCCGGGCCTGCCACAGAGAAGGCCCTTCCCCTGGGTGTCGCCCGCTGACAATGTCTAGTGGACGGCACCCGGAGAAGTCCCTCTCTGTGGGAGCGAATCGGCCATGAGGATGTACGAGGCAGGATCCGATCCCGCAGATAGCTAGGTCCCGAGCCATGGAGCGCTTTAAAGATGATAATTAACACCTTGAAGCGCACCCGGAAGACGACAGGTAGCCAGTGCAGCTCGCGCAAGAGCGGTGTTACATGGGTAAACCTAGCGGTTCCCATAATTGCTCGCGCGGCTGCGTTCTGGACTAGCTGAAGTCTCCGGGTGCACCTCAAGGGGAGCCCCATGTAGAGAGAGTTACAATAGTCCAGTCGGGATGTCACGAGCGCATGAGTGACTGTGCGCAGGGCGTCCCGATCCAATAGGGGGCGCAATTGGCGAACCAGGCGAACCTGGTAAAACGCCTTCCTGGCCATGGCTGTCACTTGATCTTCCATGGACAGCCGGGAATCCAGGAGGACACCCAAATTGCGCGCCCCATCCACAGGGGCAAGATGTTCGCCCCCTATGGCCAGCGTTGGAGAGAGCTGGTTGAATCGGGCAGCCGGAAACCACAGCCACTCGGTCTTGGTCGGGTTGAGCCTAAGTCCGTTACTTCCCATCCAGATCCGCACGGCTTCCAGGCACTGGCACATCACCGCTACGGCATCGTTGGGGTGGTTTGGGGTAGATATATACAGCTGAGTGTCATCAGCGTATAGATGGTATTCTACCCCAACTAATCAAGGAGAGAAGCAACTTAGAACTGAGGAGAAATTTCCTGACAATCTGATTGTCAATCTGAACAATCAATCAGTGGAACAGAAGTTGCCTCCAGAAGTTGTGAAGGCCCCAACCCTGGAAGTCTTTAAGAGGATGTTGGAGAGCCATTTGTCCGAAACGGTATAGGGCTTCCTGCCTAGGCAGGGGAGTTGGACTAGATGACCTCCAAGGTCCCTTCCAACTCTGCCATTGTATTGCATTGCATGTCCTGGATGAGATTCCAAGCCCACCTCCCCAGCCCATTGCGATGACCATGGGCCACACTGTGGGTCCCTCCTCTTCCTCCCCCCCTTCCCCTGTTAATGACGCCTTTATCTGGGAGGCTCACACTGGTCCTCTTTCAGAGCCTAATTTATGCAGGGAGGGGAAAGAGTTTGCGACTCGCTACCTGCTTTGGGCCGATCGGATTTCCTCCGAAGATCTTCCACTTCCCGGCCTTTTGTCCGGCATCAGAAAGGCGGCTTTTATCCCGCCTGGCTCGGTCGTTGTTTGGGGACAATCACGTTTCCCTGGGAACAGATCCAGTAATGTCACTTCTCAGGCTTGGAGGCTGAAATCTCACCTCGGCTGGAGTGCCAGGACGGAGGCTGCCCAGCAGGGATGACGGCCATGGAGCCCTCTGGTCAGGGGGAAGGGCCCACCTTTCACAGGCGACTTTGCTGCTCCACAAGGTGGAAAGTGTGAGAAAGAAGCCCCGGTGGGGCCAGTGTCCCTCTGGGAGAAGGTCTCCCCGGTTCCTCCTTCAGCCTCATGAAAGAAGAGCCTGGGAAACGGTTGCAGGGACGCATAGAAGAGCTCTAAGCACCCCTTCTGGGGAGGGAGACTTCCTTGAGGAGGGGCTCCAGCTGGAAGAATAAACCTCTGGTTCTGGTCACTGACCCAGTTCGCCTCCTGCAACAACGTCCTCGGAAATGGATCTTCCCCTTGATTCGTAAGGAGAAATTGCTGGTCAATGAAGACCATGGCATGTGGCTTATCCATCACTGGAGGCTTTCAGGAAGAGATGGAACAGCTAATAGATGTCTGAAATAGAATAGAATAGAATAACAGAGTTGGAAGGGACCTTGGAGGTCTTCTAGTCCAACCCCTTGCCTAGACCAGAAACTCTACGCTACTTCAGACAAAGCGTTCTCCAACATCTTCTTAAAAACTTCCAGTGTTGGAGCCTTCACAACTTCTGGAGGCAAGTTGTTCCTGTCAGCCTCATTCTAAAGTTTCATTGTAAATACCCTGACAGACCTTAATTGTCATATATAAATGTTTGGTCATTGTTTTGTTTTTTAAATCATTTCCTCCAGGGATGACGTCCTTCCTGCAGGAGGGCCGAATGTCAGCCTCTACTTTGCTTGCTTGCTATCGGCTGCCTTAGTAACGGGGAGGGTGGGAGCTCGTGGCATTTGGGTGGGGAATTGCTGGGTGCTGGAGGAGTTATCACGAAGAGAGTTTTGTTCTCACCATCTTCTGCGCATGCGGATGGCCCCTCTGTGGTCTTGGTCAAGGTCAGCCGCCTCTGCATACCAGATGAATGAGGCCACTTGAAGATGCGCCCCACACGACACCTAAACGTTGGATAGGGACACGTTCACGCCTTTGGGCTCCAGATCTTGCTTCACTTTCACTGTTTTCCTTTCAGGTCCCGTAAAAGGGAAGCTGCTGTGGCCTAGAGGTGGAGCTCTCGCCTCCCAATCAGGAGGTTGTGAGTTCGATCCTAGGTAGAGGCAGATGTAGGGTCTGCTGCTTGGGCAGGGGGTTGGACTAGATGACCTGCAAGGTCCCTTCCAACGCTGTTCATCCGTTAAAAGTACCTTTATCTCTACTCAAACGGAGTTGGGGTTTTTCTTTCTTGGATGCTGAACGAGGCACCCCTGACATTGCCACTGATCGATAGGGGAGGGTTTGTCACTGGAGCAGGGGGCTGGACTAGAGGACCTCCGAGGTCCCTTCCAACGGGGCTCTTCTGTGGAGGGGAGAAAGCAGAGATTTGCAGGGAAGACAACGGGGGGGGGGAGAGGGGGGGTGTCTCGTGTTTCTCCTTTTGATCCCCTCCCAGGCAGGAACAAGGCTCCAGTGTTGTCCCTTTATCTGGAGGAGGCCCCTTCTCTCCGGGGCCTCGAGAAAGAATCTTCCCGGTTTGAAAACCCCTTTCATGGGGGCTCATTAGCCGGAGATAAAGGTCTCGGCCGCTGAGGGCTTCTCCCGCCCGGCTGGACCAGGGCCGTTCCCAGTGCCCATCCCTCCTGGCCCCCTTCGGCCCCCGAAAAGGAGCCCATGTCAACAGCTCTTATCTGATGAGGCTGCGGGGGAAGGATCGCTCCCCTCCCTCCCTCCCTCCCTCTGCCCTGCCGGACTCCTCGCTTCTGTTCTTGGCCTCTGGAGACGGGGGTGGGGGGTGGGGAGGCTGCTGAAAGGGGCAACAAAGAGCACCTCGCTGGGCAAGGGAGGGCCCAGGTCCCGGGACACAGGACACCCCCACCCCTCCCCTCCCCACCCCACCCCCACCCCTCCCAGGCTGGCTGCAGGCATTGTGCAGGGTTTGCCAAAGGTGGGTGAATGAGATAAATGGGCCTTTCCTTTCCTTTCCCCTTCCTTTTCTCTTTTTTCCTTCCCTCCTTTTCTTCCTCCCTTCCCTTCCTTTTTTTCTTTTTTCCTTTCCTTTCCTCCCTCCTTTCCTTCCTCCCTTCCCTTCCCTCCCTTTCCCCACAGGATTCCCATGGCCGTCTGGGGGATGGTAGGCGTCGAAGTCCACAAGTCTTGAGGCTGCCAAGCCCTGGTTTACAGCCTGGAGGGGCCGGGTGTGTGTGTGTGTGTGGGGCAAATCCTCAGCAGAAAGCCTTCCTGCTCCCCTAAAGAGCCCTCGGGGGTCCCTGGGTGCCCTGGAAGGCAGGAGGAGCAGCTGAGCAGGCGGCCCAAAGCACCTGGAGACCTTCGGGCCCCCTCAGTCCCCGTCTCCTTTCCAGCTTAGCTCACAGGGGAGACCCCAAGATCAGCGCCCCCCCCCCCCATCTTCATCCACTTCAAGAGCTGGCTGGTTTATTGATGTCCTCCCTGCCTGCTCTTATTGTTTGCCTCCCGATGCCAAAGGCACAAAGCCCCCACCCCCCATAAGGCCTTTGGCCCCGGGAAGCTCCCAGCTGAGGAGCTGCCATCTGATGGGCCACCAATGGAGCCCAACGTTTTCCTGCACACGGATACCTCCGTTGTAATGATCACTCGTGTTGCGCAAAGTTAACTCGAGGTCTACGTAGCCGTCAGACTTCTGCACATCTCGGGAGACGAAGAGCTTGTGCCCATGGAAAGCACCTGCAGGAGGCACCAAAACCTGGAAAGAAACAGCCCTTTCAAAGCAAACCTTCGCCATTCTCTCGTAGGGTGATGGCCAACCCCCCTTGGCCCTGAGTCCTGAAACTGGAGCATGGGCGTCAGAGCACCGGAACCCGGAAGAGCAGCTGGCCGCCACATGCGTGCACACCTGACCAGCTGCCTGGCCTTCGTGCGCATGACGGAACCCGGAAGAGCAGCTGGCCATGGTGCACATGCCCACAGAGAGGGCTCTGGGCGCCCCCCTTGGCACGCGTGCCATAGGTTCGCCATCCCGGCTCTAGTAGAGGCCTCCCATCTCTGAGATAGAAATATATGCATCCTTTCAAATCCCCATTTCTTTATGGCTTCATTGCTTTGGCCGTCTGAAGTAGTCAGTACAGGAAGCGCCAGAGAAGGAAGGCGCATATGTCTAGACCAGGGGGCCTCCAAAGTTGGCAACTCAAAGACTGCTGGACTTCAACTCCCAGAATTCTTGAGCCAGCCATGGTCACTCCTCTCTTTCTCTCTCTCCCTCTCTCTCTCTGTCTCTCTGTCTCTCTGTCTCTTTCTCTCTTTCTCTCTCTCTGGCAAATTTAAAACTTGTGGACTTCAACTCCCAGAATTCCCCAGTCAGCTGTGCTAAAGGGCCCCCTAAAATTGGGGAGATTCGGGGCAGAATTTTAACGATCTCTTCTGGCACAGGAAATGAGATAATCCTGGCAATGTTGATAAAGTCAGAATGACAGAATAATCGAGCTGGAAGGCACCTTGGAGGTCTTCTAGTCCAACCTCCTGCTCAACCAGGAGACCCTCTAATGTTTCAGATAAATGGTTGTCCAGCCTCTTCTTAAAAGCCTCCAGTGTTGGAGCACCCACAACTTCTGGTGGCAACTTCTGTTCCACGGATTTATTCTTCTCCCTGTCAGGAAATTCCTCCTTAATTCCAGGTTAATAATTATAATCTTTATTGTCATTGTACTAAAATTACAACGAAATTGGTTGCTTCTCTCCTTGACTGGTTTCCATCCATAGCGGCTGTGGAATCAACTTGCCCACAAAAATGTTCTCATTCCCAAAAAAGCTTCAGCTCAACCCTAACCCAGAACCGAAGAAGCCTCTTGGATGAGAAGTGACATGCTTTCAAGGAGGGGACCCCAAGAAAGTCCACCTGCCATTTGGGAAAGACCACCATGACCTGGATGATTGACAAGCCCCACAGACACTCCTCCACGGTGGCTTCTGTCCATCAAAAGTCCTCGGGGGGTGGTGGAGTGGGGAGGTAGGCGAGGGGCTCAGTCTTCCAGCCCCCACTCCCCACTCCCCAGAGACGCTTCCAATGACAATGGGGGCTCCTGGGATATTTGCAGGACGCTGAAATAATCTCCCCCCAATCTGGTCCTTCCTCCCCCCCCTGGGAGAATCTGTCCAGGGGGGAGTTGGTGTCTTGTCCCCAGAAGGAGCTCCCGGAGACTGTCGAGCCAAGAAGGGAACCAGGAGTAGCATCCCTTTGACCATTTGAGGGCACAAGCGCTTCAGATTTCAAAGTCTCTGCTCTCCGGTCTCTGGTGCTGCTCTCCCATCTGAAACATCTCCTGATGATGGAGAGGGAATTAGGGTGGGGAGCATCTACAGCAAGGCTGTCCCACCCGTGGTGGTAACTTTAAGGCATGTGTGGGACTTCTGGGATTTGAACTCCACATGCCTTAAGGTTAACAAGGCTGACACCTCCGATTCAGGGCGATCTAAGGCTGGATTAAACTTTCAGACAGTCCTCTACCTCACCACGCAGACTCTGTTTATTTCAAAATTCACTAATTTGTTTCCTCCGGGGCTCAACCCTCCCCACTGCCACAAAGAAAGAAAGAAATGAAAATAGCTTGCTGAGCCAGTCACCAACGCTGACCAATAGGAAGGACGGTGGCAGGAATTGGGCTTGCTTAGTTTAATGAAAAAGAGGACCCGGGGAGAGATGAAGAGAGATGAATGAAAAAGAGGACTCGGGGAGAGACGGTTGTGGCCTTCCAATATTTGAGGGGCTGCCTCAGAGGGGCGGGGGAGGGGGGGTCAAGCTATTCTCCAAAGGACCAAAAGGCAGGACAAGAAACAACGGATGAAAACCTGTCAAGGATGGAACCAACCTAGGACGAAAAAGAAATCTCTGATCATGAGAATAATTAATCAGTGCCACCAAATGTTTTGTCTTCCGAGCTTTCGGACTTGTGCTGGAGCCCATCTTCCAGAAACATCTGTCTCTCTCTCTCTCTGATCTCTCTGTCTCTCTCTTTCTCTGCCTCTCTCTGTCTCTCTGTCTCTGATCTCTCTGTCTCTCTCTTTCTCTGCCCCCCTCTCTCTCTGATCTCTCTGTATCTCTCTCTCTCTCTCTGTCTCTCTCTCTCTCTCTGATCTCTGTCTCTCTCTTTCTCTGCTTCTCTCTGTCTCTCTCTGACCTCTGTCTCTCTGTCTCTCTCTGTCTGTCTCTGTCTGTCTCTCTCTCTGATCTCTGTCTCTCTCTCTCTGTCTCTCTCTCTGTGATCTCTCTGATCTCTGTCTCTCTGTATCTCTCTCTCTCTCTCTCTGATCTCTCTGTCTCTGTCTCTCTCTCTCTCTCTCTGATCTCTCTGTCTCTCTATCTCTCTATCTCTCTCTCTTTCTCTGCCTCTCTTTGTCTGCCCCCCCCCCTCTCTCTTTCTAGTGTTCTCTTTTTTTTTCTTTTTCCACCTTGCCAGGTGAATCATTTTCCAGATGTGGTGATTTGGAACATCTCCAGAACTTCGATTTCTGCCACTGTCCCGAAGGGACTGCCGGACATAGGATTGGGTTCGTGCTTCAAATGAAATTAAAATCTGCAATGTGCATTTGATGTGTCAGTTAAAAATGAAACAGATACATTTGCCCAGGCCCACCTCTGGATCGCAGCTCAGTGGTTTTCGTTACAATCAGCTCCGTCTTATCTTTCTTCAAAGAACCCAATTTGTCGACCAGAATTGAAATAAGGGAAAGGTTGACAAGGGCCCACAGAAGGTGTTTTCCTGGCTCTCATATTGGCTTCCTGAGGTGACCTTCAGTGGCTTCACAGAGAGGGCATTGCCAAAATTGATTAGAGCAAAGAAGAACACAGAATATCGGAGTCAGAAGGGACCTTGGAGATCTTCTAGTCCAACCCTCTGCTCAAGCAGGATAACTTATATCAGTCCAGACAAGTAGCTGTCCAGCCTCTTCTTGAAAGCCTCCAGTGATGGAGCCCCCACAACCTCTGAAGGCAGCTTCTGTTCCACTGGTTGATGGTTCTCATGACGTGGGGTTGACCTTATATAACACAGAGGCAATTACATAGTAAAGATGAAGTCACTTCCAAATATACATAGACAAATTTATATATTTACAAAAGACGTTTTGTTGTCTTCTAACTAGGGAAATGAGCAATAATTGTGTTTGGTCTAACAAAGACCAGATGGTTGGAGAAATGTGTATCTCAGGTGTGTGTGTGAGTGTGTGAAAAACACGTTTCTTGGGCTGTCAGGAACTTTGAGGGGCTGACCAAGTGATCATGCTTCATAAACGGATTTTTTCCCCCTTAAGTTCACTTTCCTGTTTTCTTCGGTGGTTTGTAATTCAATACACAATGTGTAATTTTGCTTTGCTGATTTACTTTTCCAATTTATCTTGCCGCCCATCTCATTGGACGTAACTGCAAGACAGTCGAATAAAACAACAAATCAGGAAATCTTCAACTTACAACCACAATTGGGCTCAAGATTTCTGTTGCTAAGTGAGACATTTGCTAAGTGAATTTTATCCCATTTTATGACCTTTCTGGCCCCTGGACACTGGAACCGTCACAAATTACCCACCATCACCGACCTCCTCTAAAGACACATCTTTTCCAACAAGCCGGCCTAGCCTAACCTCCCATGGGGACTTTTTAGAAAGTTTTAAATTGGGTATTTTAAAATTTGGTTTTAGCATAGGATTAGGATAGTTTAATATATTTTAAATTATGTATTTATTTTTTGTACTTTTGTATGTTTTTAAATTCCTGTGCGCCGCCCTGGGTCCTCTGTGGAGAAGGGCGGGATATAAATATAAATAAATTCAAATTCAAATATGAGTCATTGGCCAAACATCTGAATTTTGATCACTGGACCATTTCGGGTGCTGCAATGGTTATAAGTGTGAAAAGTGGTCATAAGTGGCTTTCCCCCCCCCCGTGTCATCGTAACTTCGATAGGTCGCTAAATGAACTATGAGAAGCCAAGGACTATTTGTATACAAAAACAAACTTTATAAATATATATTTTAAAATAATATATTAAAAATCAAACTATTATTAAATATTAATATATTACATTGTTGGTTTGAGTTTGGCAATTTGGTTGCAAATATTTCATCACCATTTGAGGAGACCTCATCCGTGCCTTTTGAGTTGTGCTCATCCGTCATATTAAAGTATTATTGCAATTAAAAATAAAGCCCAAGGCTCAGAGAGACCCAGACTATCATCTGTAACAATGAGGCCATCTTAGAATGAAGGTACATATTGGTTGTCCCCGGATCATCTTCCAGGATCCAATATGAGTCAGCCACCAGGACCAAAGGTTTATTCTTCCAAACTTTGGGGCTTGTATGTGCACACATTCTGGAGAGAGGGAGGGAAGTTCCCAGATGTTTCGGGTCCAGCATGAGTCCAAAAACTTGGAAAAATAAACCTCTGGTCCCAGTGCCCAATTCAGATTAGATCAGTGGTGGGTTCCAGCTCCTGTCGCAACTGGGTACACTGCGCACAAGGCCAGGAGTCCTCGTCAGGCACGTGTTCTGCGCACACATTTGCACTCCACTGCCCTGTGACACCCAGCTGCTCAACAGCGGTCCACAGACACCACAAGCTGTCCAGGTAAGGAACGCGGGCGGGTGGTTGGGGGTCCCACCCCTGGATTAGATCTTCCATCTTAGAATGTCTCTCCTATATGTTGGGCTTGACCTCCCCTTGAATCTACTCTGTGGGAAATCACGCAAGTCCTTCTCAGCTGAATGGCCAGCCGTTCCTTCGAGTGTCTACTGCAGCCTCCTCCAGCTGGGCCAGAAGACAAAAAAAAAACCAAGCCGAAGCCGACATCTCTGCCTAACATCACAAGACACCAAAATGCCTCTCCCTGCACAGGCCGCCTGTCTGAGCCGAACAGTGTGTGTAAATACTAATATTATTACAAATCTGATTGGCGGAGCTATTGTTGCACAGCTGATTCATTGGAACGGAGGCCAATATTTGCTAGGAAATCAACAAATCTGAGAGGGAGTGAATGTGAAGGGAAGCCGGCCAAGTCCTCCAGGAAGGTCATTCAAGAGCCAAAGGCCAAACGGATGGAAATGGAAAACATTGCTCATAAGGCCTGAAATGTCTTTTGGGGACAGTTCTGGTCATTTCCAGATGGATGCTGCGTTCAGTTTTGGTCACCACATTGCACTGAGATTTTGGGGAAAGGGCAGAGAAGAGCAACCAGGAGGATTAAAGCAGGAGTGGGTTGTGGCCGACGTTACTGCTGGTTCGTTTTACATGCGCAGTTGCCAAAAAAGTGCTCTGCGCATGTGCAGCACATTAAAATTGGCGTAAAAACTATGCTGACACTATGCATGGGCCACCTGTAGGGACGGCAGGTTGGCTATGCCCCCGAACCCGTTCCCCGCGTCAGGGCCATGGCCAGCCTCCCATCCCTGCCAGTTTGGTGACCCAGTCACAATTCTCACAACCGGTTCGCCCGAATTCGTGCAAACTGGTAGCAACCCACCTCTGGATGAAAGGCCTTGAGGCTATATAAAGAACGGTTGCAGGATTTGGGTTTGGCTGCTCCAGAGAACAGAAGGACACGGGGGCACATGACAGCAGCATTCGACTATTTGAGGGGCTGCCACAAAGAAGAGGAGGGGGGGGTTCAACCTATCCTCCAAAGCCCCCGAAGGCAGGAGAAGACGCAACAGATGGAAACCAATCCAGGAGAGAAGCAGCCTGGAACTGAGGAGAAGCTTCCGAACAGGGAGGACCATTCACCAGTGGAACAGAAGTTGCCACCAGAAGCTGTGGGGGCTCCATCCCTGGAGGATTCTAAGAAGAGACTGGACCATCACTTGTCTGAAATGGTAGGGGGTCTCCTGCTTGAGCGGGGGGGGGGGGCTGGACTAGAAGACCTCCAAGGTCCCTTCCGGCTCTATCCTGATTGATGAAAGAATGCCTCCAGGCTTTCAAGGGTCTCCCATGCATCCTTCCCTTTTTCATCTCGTCAACTGCTTAATGACCCCAACCCTTAGATGAGAAGTCCATGGAGATTCTCCCTCATCCAAGGTCAGGGTTGTCCCAACGGGGCTTTTTCAAGAGGCAGCTGGCTCTGAGCTGACGAAGCCCCTTGGATGAGAAGGGAGACGTCTTCAAAGAAAAACCAAGGAACTCCAGTTGCCTCTTGAGGGACTCGGGTGATGCCCAGCAGAGAGGACGTATCTTTGTCTCTGGAGCTTCTCCGTCATCCAAGGTCAGGGTTGTCCCAAAGGGGCTTCCTTGGTTTTCTTTGAAGGCCCATCACTCATCCTCCAAGACGCTTCTTCTGCTCTGACTGGACAGGGTGGGGGATGGGATGGGAAGTCCAGCTGCCTCTTGAACAAGGACCTTTGGGAGGAGAACAGAAGCCTCCTGAGAAGCCGCCTGGAGCTCCGTCAGCCTTGGGAGGGACGGCGTGTGATCCTCCCAGCCCTGCCCGGAGTGATTCAGGGGTGAACCGAAGGGGCAGCCAGCCTTTTCCAGCCCATAAAAGATCGACCAAGGGATGAGTCAGAGGCACCTAAATTAATCTCAGCCGCATCTCGGTAGTTAGGGAGGTTGTGATGAGTGATGGAGTGTGAGGAAGGGCTGGAAGGGGAGAAGGGAATGCCCAGCCTCTTGAGTCAGAATGACCAAAGAGCAATATTTAGGAAATGGTTGAAGTGGGAGCCTTGACAGATCACTCACTACTGATGGGCTCCCAAAGCTGTGTGGTGAACCAGAAGTATGCGCCCTGGACGGACTGATTCGCTGAAGGAATGCATGGATTTCGCAACAGGCTGAGCTTGCTAACAGCAGGATCCTCCTTCCTTCCTTCCTTCCTTCCTTCCTTCCTTCCTTCCTTCCTTCCTTCCTTCCTCCCTTCCCTTCCCTTCCCTTCCTTCCCTTTCTTTTTCCTTCCTTCTTTCTTTCTTTCCTTCCTTCTTTCTTTCTTTCCTTCCCTCCCTCCCCCTTCCCTCCTTTCATTCCTTAGGATAGAATAGAATAACAAGTTGGAAGGGACCTTGGAGGTCTTCTAGTCCAACCCCCTGCCTAGGCAGCACACCCTATACCACTTCAGACAAATGGTTCTCCAACGTCTTCTTAAAAACTCTCAGTGTTGGGGCATTCACGACTTCTGGAGGCAATTTCTGTTCCACTGATTCATTGTTCTCACTGTCAGGAAATTCCTCCTCACTTCTAAGTTGCTTCTCTCCTGGATGAGTTTCCATCTATTATTCCTTGTCTGGCCTTCGGGTGCTTTGGAGAATAGCTTGATCCCCTCCAACAATTGTTCTTCGTGGGTTTCAGCCTCCAGTCCCCTCATCCTCTTGCTTGCTCTTCTCTGCGCTCTTTCCAGAGGCTCCATGTCTTTCCTACATTGTGGCGACCAAAACTGGGTGCAGCATCCCAGGAGTACGTTCTTCTTCACCTGGAGGGAAACTAAGGCCTTGAGCCCACCTGGGAGGTGGAGCTGGTAGCAGACTCCTCCTTGCATCTGTTACACACACACACACACACACACACCCACACACACCCACACACACACACACCCAAAAAACCATCCAGCCCATCAGCCTTTGGAGGCTGCAATCCTGAGAACCCCCAAAGTCCAGTGATGGGTTTATGTGTCCGAAGAAGGAGAGAGCTTCTGCCCAAAAGGAGATTCCCTTCCACCTGCTCCTGACCCAGTTTGATTGGGACCAGCCCTCAACTGGGGAGGGGGAAATCCCTGGGAAACCGAGAGACCCCGCCCTGCCTAGAGAAAAAGGACGGAGGAGCTGCCCCCCCAGACAGGGCTCTTTGGGGCCGGAGGGCGAGTATTCCCTCCCCCCAATGGCCGCTTGTTTTGGAGTTCCAGATTTCTGTCCCAGACAGAAGCTATTCTCCACAGGCTGGGGCGTTGGGGACCCCTGGCCTAGGGTCTCCTGCCTGGGCAGGGGGTTGGACTGGAAGACCTCCAAGGTCCCTTCTAACTGGGTTCTTCTATGAAGCATGAAGACCGAAGGGCCTGGCAGGCTTTGGAGCTACTCCTGGCCAGGTGGAGAAGACCAGGGGGTTTGAGGAGTCCCAGGCAAGTGGGAAGAGGCCCAAGGAGTCCCGCCAGGTGGGCTTGAGCGCCATGGACGCGGGAACTGAACCTGTGCATCTACCTGCAGAGAGGGATCCTTTGGGGTGTGAGGAGAGGCATCCAGAGCCCCTCTGCCCCCCCTCCCTCCCTCCCCGCGAGGCTCTGGGGAACATTGTTGCAAAGGAAGCCAGCGTCCTCGGAGCAGGTCGGCAGGCGGGAGGCCTCCGTTGTTCCCCCTCACTCTGGGGGCGCAGAGCGGCCAAGGCCGAGTGGGGGGGGGGAGAAACCTTCCGGGCGAGTTGAAAAAGTCACCCAGGGAGAAGTTGAAACATTTGGGAGCCCAGCCTTGTTCTGCAGAGGTTGCAAAGAGTGGGGGGGGGGGGGCAGCTGCAAGGCCAGCACTTTTGGGGGGGGGGCAATTGGGCTGCCTCGGAAGGAAGATAAGGAGGAAGGAACCGCCTGCCGAACTCCTCTGCCCTCCGGAGGGGTCCCGGTTGCCCCCAAGCGGCTTTTCCAAAAGGCAACTGGGCTTCCTTGGGGGGGAGGGGGGTGTTCCCCTCCTTTGAGAACCGAGGACGTTTCTTGAGAAGCGAAATGTTTCCCAAGACAAAAGAGCCACAACCGATTGAAAGTCCGGGGGCTTTTTGGGAAAAGGCCTTTAGAGGAAGCAGGAATTGCCCTTCTCCTCCCTCCAGAGCGGGGGGGGGGCCTTCCGGCTTCGGTCTCTGCTGGTTTGCTCAGGGATGCGCTTCGGGCGTGCGCATGCTGGATGCCTGCTAGGCGCGCATGCGCAGAAGCATAAAACAAGATGGCGGCATCTATGGCACTGTCGATGGAACCAGTTCAGGGGCGTGGCCAGCTAACTTACTACCTACTCGGCCGAACCGGTCTGAACTGGTAGGAATCCACCTCTGCTCCAGAGAGATCCCGAAAACCAACTCTGAAGTGAGCCTCTCCCCCTCCCAGGCCACCTCCTGAAATGCCTGGCCGGCCCCTGTTGCTGATCCCAGGGAGTCCCCAGGTCCTTAGACAGCAGCTGCCTGACTGTCATGGCTTCCCAGCAGACCCCCCCAAGGCGCCACAGGAACTTGCAGGACGGAAGATGGAGGGTAGGAGGCAGGCCTGCTCCAGGGCTCCCCAACTCAATGGATCCAGTGTCCTCCCAGGGTTCTGGGTGCTGCAGATGGTCAAAAATAGACCAGATAACCCACCTTTTGACCAGGATGATGTCAGCTCATCTGCCTTGAGCAGGTCGTTGGACTAGAAGGTGTCTGAGGTCGTTTCCAACCCTATGATCCTATGATAGCATGATCATGTGTTTCTATGATCCCATGATTCTATGACCCTGTGATCCCGTGATTCTATGATCCCATGATCCTATGATTTTATGATTCTATGATCTTATGATTCTGTGATGCCCAACTCAAGGCGTCTTGCCACCTTTTGGCACTGAATAGCCCAGGGATGGCTCCTGATAGCCATGGGGCTCCATCTCCCTGGATGGCTGTGATGCAACCTCCCAGTTTCACCCCTGATGGGTCCCTCTGGCCATCCCTCCCTCCATCCCGGAATCCAGAGCAGGACACTCTGGGGGGACAGAGAAACCCTCCCCCTCACCGCCCCCTCCCTCCCTCCCTCCCTCTCTCCCCCCTGGCTGCCTTGGCCTGTGTGTTTCTCTTGGCCCCAATGGGCACTGGGGAGCCCAGTTCAAGGACAGTTGAAGTTCTGATCCTGCAGACAATCAGGCGAGGGCTGCATTTCTGGCATAACAAGAATTCCTCTCTCGGCAGCCCTCACGGATCACGGAAGAGTCACTGGGTTGCCTCCCGAAGCATCCCGAGAGCAGCCTCTGCCCCTTTGCACAAAGGCCCTGCCTGGTTTCCTCTCCAGGCCCACCCGGGTGCAGAACCAGGCAGCCTGGTCAGGTTCTGCTGGATCAGCTCTCTTCCTAGACCCCCCCCCCGCCTCTTTTCCTCCCTCTGTTCCTTCTTGGCACCGGGGAGCCCCAAGAGTTGAGCCAAGGGACCCACAAGGACCATCCGATCAGTCAGCCAGAGCTGTGGGGCGGAGAGGTGGGGTGGGGTGCCTCTAAGCAAGGAGGGTCCCATGTCAACCAGACGCAACTGCTTTCTGCCCAGACTCTCGATCAAAAGTCCCTCATCCGGGGAGGTCAGGAGGCTCAGAATCGGGGATCTTCACCCAATCGATCGTTCTAGAGAGGATTTAGAGATGGAAGGAAGCTGGAAAGCAACCGAGGGAAATCTCTCTGGAGATTCTCTGTCGTGGTGGTTCCAAGGGTGCTTTCCCAAAAGGCAGCTGGACCTCGTTGGCTTCTTCCTGGAAAACCTTTCCCTTCTCTACTAAGAAGCTGAAGTTCTCATCCGGTCCTCAAAGAAGCTTCTTGGATGAGGAGCAAAAGCGTCCCAGCAAAGGTCTCGGAGTGACCGTTGACTTCACCGTAGTCAAGATCTATGGGTTATGTTCTTCTCACCTTCCTCCTGCCTCTGAATCATCCGGAGAACGGTTGGTTGTGTTGCACATCGGCCAGAGCCGCCGTTGAGAGTTGCACTCGTAGCACAGCTGGGAGGGGTCAGGTGGCCTGGCCAGCCTAGATCCCTCCAAGCCCCCTGCTCTGAGATGGGGAGGGAGAGGGCTGGTCCCAAGCCACGGAAAGGACGAGAGGAGAGAGAAAGGCCAGCCAGATGTTGCTCTTGAGGCTCCACGGGAACCTTCGGGGGCATCTGGCGTGGGAGAGGGTGGGGGCCTGGCCCAGGGCACTGAGTGGCTCTGCCTACTTGTGTGGATTCTGCTATTTTGCCCATCTATAGGACAGAATAACAGAGTTGGAAGGGACCTTGAGGTCATCTGCTTCAGCCCCCTGCTCAAGCAGGAGATCCGTTTCAGACAAGTAGTTGCCCCGTCTCTTGAAAGCCTCCAGTGATGGAGCACCCATAACCCCTGGAGGCAACTTCCGTCCCACTGATGGAGGATTCTGACTGTCAGGAAATTTCTCCTTGGCTACTTTCCATCCGCTACTTCTCGTCCTTCCTTCCTTCAGGGGCTTTGGAGAAAACCCCCCTCTTCTTCTCTGTGGCAGCCCCTCAAGCGCTGGGAGACGGATCTCCCATCACCCTGATCCTCCTCTTTGATCTCTACACATCTCCATTTCCCTCTGTCAGGACCTGGATGACAGAAGAACAGTCTGGAGGGACCTTGGAGGTCGTCTAGTCTCTCTATCGTTCCAGACAAATGGCTGCCCAATCTTTTCAGTGCCCAGCGATGGAGAACCCACAATGTCTGGTGGCAAGCTGTCCCACTGGTTAATTGTCCTGGATTCTTCCTGGGTTCCAGGCTGCTTCTCTTCTTGATTAGTTTCCATCCATTGTTGTTTCTTCTTCTGCCTTCTGCTTCTCTGCTCCATTTCCCCTGCTGGATACACACACACACCCCTCTCTCTCTTACACACACACACACACACACACACACACACACACACACACACACACACACACAGATCCATCCAGGCATTTCACCCATTTGGCCTCATTTGTCTGGAAAGAGCCCCCCCCCCATGACGCTGAGCTGCAGGCGAAGGCAGAAGGCTTCGGGGGCATCCTGGCTTGCCTGGCCTGATCTAAAACACATTGGCCTGTGTGGCATGCAAAGCCATAACCGCAGAAGGACGGCGAGCGAGAGGGATGCGCTGGAGAATGCGCTGACCTGTGCCTCGGCGGCTGCCTTCCTCAGCCATCTTCACCCAAGCCCTTCAGGATGGGGGTGGGGGGGACTCAGCACCAGGGTTCACATTCCTGCAGCCTTGATAGAAGTCATCCATCACGATTGGCCCAAATGCAACCCCCCCCCCCGCCATTGGGATCCAGAGAGGATCCTTTGCAGCAGCTGGAGAATTCATTTATGACCCCTCCCCCCATCGCCCATTCTCCAAATGGCAAACAGAGATTCTCTTGCGTTGCAACCGAAGCAACCCCTTCCCCAAATAGGATTCAGCCTTCCCCAAGTTCAGACAGCAGACACCCCCATTCTTCCAATCCGCAGGGTGGCCCTCACCCAAGTCTGAGAGGCTGACCATTGGGACTCTGATTGCACGGACCTCCCCCTCCCCCCATCTCTGCTTCCAGACAGACCCATCAGTCTTGTGTCCTTGTGGACCCCTAGGCTTCCCCAGCAAGCTGAACCTCCCACCGTCTCCCCAACCTGACCTTGATTGGCTGAGTCCAGCCATGATGTAGACCACCGTCCTCATGTCCCACCCAAGCCAGGCTCCCCCTCCCGACTCACCCAAGGGGCTGACCACAAGGTGAATGGGCAGCCCTCCGAGGTCCTCAGAGAGGATGACCTTCCTTCCATAATCCTTTGTTGGCCTGGCAGATTCATCTGGTGTTGAAGGCAGCTGGTTGTGTCTTCTGGATTGGGAATGAGAGGATGGACTTGCTGGGAGCCACAGAAAGAATCAAGGTGGCCAACTCAAGATCAACTATAGAGAAGATGGACAACTATGATGGTATGGACATGTCCAGAGAGCAGCACCTTCCAGAAGAAGAAGAAGAAGAAGAAGAAGAAGAAGAAGAAGAAGAAGAAGAAGAAGAAGAAGAAGAAGAAGAAGAGGAGGAGGAGGAGGAGGAGGAGGAGGAGGAGGAGGAGGAGGAGGAGGAGGAGGAGGAGGAGGAGGAGGAGGAGGAGGAGGAGGAGGAGGAGGAGAACAAGAAGAGGAGGAGGAGGAGGAGGAAGAAGAAGAAGCAGAGGAGGAGGAGGAGGAGGAGGAAGAAGAAGGGGAGGAGGAGGGGGAGGAGGAGGGAGGGGGGAGGGGGAGGAGGGAGATCCCCCATGGAAGACTGAAATATAGGTAGTCCTTGACTTATGACCACTTTTGAGTGTTGCTAAATGTGTTTTGTCCCATTTTATGACCTTTCTTGCCACAACAGTTAAATGAATGCCTGCCTGTCCACACTGGGGGAGAAAGTTAAGGCAGCACAATCCATCAGGAGAGCAGGTCCACCTTCTTCAGACCCCAAGGGCTTCATCAGGTGGGCGTTGATTCCCTAAATTGAACCAGCCCCTCACTGGGTGGCTCTTGAGAGACGTGTCCACCGTGAAGATGCTCAGCTTCAGGTCAGTCATCTAATCATTCAGTCATGTGAGCTTGCCCAGAGAAAAGAACGTGCGTCCTTCAGAAGTGACAGCAACAGTTGACCAGAGGGATGTCAGGAAAATGAACGTGGGTTTTGAGAAGGACTCTCCATCTTCTCTCATTCCTCTTGGCTTATGTGAACAAATATATCTAGATTTTTTTTTAATGTGGATCCAAGCTGAATCATGTGAAGCTCCAAGTTGGGTTTTCTACATATTGCGGTCAAAACAGGACTGAAGGGGCAGAGGAGAGAAATATGAAGAACAGTTGTGGGAATTTGGTATGTCTAGACCAGGGGTGTCCAAACTTGGAACTTTAAGACTTGTGGACTTCAACTCCCAGAGTTGAAGTCCTCAAGTCTTAAAGTTCCCAAGTTTGGACACCCCTGGTCTAGACCCTAGTCTAATGAAGAGAAGGACTAGGCGGTATGTGATCTTCCTATATTTGGGGGGTTTCCACTGAGAAGAGGAGGGTCAACCCATTCTCCAAAGCAGTTGAAGGTAGGACAAGAAGCAACAGATGGAAACCCATCAAGGAGGG
Organism: Rhabdophis nuchalis; assembly: GCA_039707465.1. Lineage (NCBI taxonomy): Eukaryota > Metazoa > Chordata > Lepidosauria > Squamata > Natricidae > Rhabdophis > Rhabdophis nuchalis. The sequence continues at coordinate 2,803,745 of CM077648.1, forward strand.
AACCAACCTAGAAATAAGGAGGAATTTCCTTATATCAGTAACCAATCAACCAATGGAACAATTTGCCTCCAGAAATTGTGGGGGCTCCATCAGTGGAGGTTTTAAGAAGAGATTGGACAGCATTTTGTCTACGATGGTCTAGAGCAGGGCTCCCCAAACTTGGCAACTTTAAGACTGGTGGACTTCAATCCTCCAGCCAGATGGAGAATTCTGGGAGTTGAAGTCCACCAGTCTTAAAGTTGCCTAGTTTGGGGACCCCTGCTCTAGAGTTTCCTGCTCGAGCAGGGGACCTCCAAGCCCCCCTTCAGACTCTGTTATTCTGAATTCCCTATATTTTCCAATATCTTTATCCATGTTTCTTAATTTGAATTCCCTGTTGTATGATAGACCAGAAAATGCAAGTTAAGGAAACGAAGAGGACTTTGAGACTTGAAATCCCACCAGGTGGGAATCCAGCATCTCCATCTCTTGGGAGATTCCCCTGTCTTGGGGATCCCTGTTCTTCCTCCCAGATTAAGGGAGCCTGGAAGTAGGTCTAGAAGTCTGAGGAAAGCAGGGCCTCCTTGGAAAGGTTGCGTTGGGGGAGGAAAAGCCATAATTAGATTTTATGGCTGCTACATATTGAAAGCCAATCTTTCCTCCTTGATGGAAAACCCTTGGCCAGATATGAGCCCTGAGGGAGTTCACCCTTCGGAGAATTCCAGACTTTTCTCCACGCAGGACATTTATGGTGATCAGGACCTCCAGAAAGAAGCTCATTGCTTTGGGTGTTTTGGGAGAGAGTCCAATGGATGGAGAGATATTTCTAGCCCTCTCCCAGTAACCGCAACTCACAAAAACTGGAAGCAATTGGATGCTGGGCTTAGCTTTCAACTGTTCCTTCAGACTTTAATGGACTCCAGCTCTGAAGGAAATCTCGTCCGATTGGAACCGAGCTCTGAAGCGGGAATAGCAGCCAGGAATTCAGAAAAGACTCCAGAAGAAATTGTGGCAAGCCAATCTTTCGTTCGGATGAGGCCTTCTCCAAGTGTGGACAGACATTGGCTCCATAGATTGTGCATCTCGGTAGGCGTCCCGGGCACAGTTCCCTGGCAAAATGGCACCTGGGTGGTGATGACATACAACCAACCGCAAGACTTCCAAGAGGTGGGAAACAGACATGAGACGAGGCCTACTGGGAGGATTTAGAGAACGGGGGGTTGGAGGAACCCAAGGAAGTTCTTCTCATGAGCTTGATGTGCGGATGGACAGGAGAAAGTCGGTCCCTATCATCCAGTATGTGGAATAATGGATTTAAGTATGTAGGATTGGAATGGAGGGCAGATCCCACTTGAAGGTTGAGGGGGGGGACTTCCTTACAGATGAGCTCAACAATGGGGCTGTTTCCCAAGGGGAATGATAAGATTCCTCCACCAGATGTCCACGGAGAACCTCCTGCCAGGACGGCTTGAGTTGGACCAAGAGGGGAATTAAAATTGTGTCTTAAGTGGCTCCTTTCGAGGCTGCCGTGATTTCTTCTAGGATAGGAGTCTCCCAACCTTGAGAACTTTGACACTGCTGGACTTCAACTCCCAGAATAGCCGGGGGAGCATAGATGGCTGCGGAATTCTGGGAGTTGAAGTCCACCAGCGTCAGAGTTCTCAAGGTTGGGAAACCCTGCCCTGGGTGTATCCCTGACAGGTGACTCTCTGGCCTTTGATTGATGGTCTCATGAAGAAAATCCATCCATGGGGTCTCCAGGAATCGAAAGCAACCAGGTGGCATTGCCGTCAAGCTCGAAAACCCCAAATGACCCTGAAGTTTCTTCCAAGCTGAGTTTTTAAAAATTGTTTTCACACCTGCAGGCGGAATCTTGCCAGTCTGGATCTGCCATTCACTCTGGGAACTATTAGGGAGGAGCTGTCTTCACCCTCTTTCTCTCACGCATAATATCCAGGCCGAGTGGCCTCTTAAGGAAGAACGGGGGCAGGAATCGGGGGCGTCTAGTCGACGTGTGTCTGGCTGGGGAGTTCTGGGAGCTGAAATCCACAAGGCTCCAAGTGGCCAAGTTGGGAGGCTCCTGTTGTAGGAGAAAGGCCCCAGCTGTGGCTTCACAAGGCGTAGGAAATGAAAGAAGGCCCTGGGTTCAAATTCCGGCATCCCCTGCCGGGTCTCAGAGCTGTACGAGGCAGGCTCCCGTTTTCTGTGCTCCTGGACACCCAGAGCTCAAGTCAGGCGGCAGAATCCTTGGCTTGTGCTACGAGTCCTTGTCAGCTCAACCCAACAGTGGGTTCCGAAGGTCCCGGGGGAAGGGAGGGGGGGAATGCAAGGGCCTCCCTGGTCCCTTCCAGCTCAGTGATTCTGTTCTGATGCCTCCCCCCCCAATCCAGAGTCCCTGCAGGATCCTTCCTTCCTTCCTCTCCTTCCCATCTCTTTCCTTCCTTCCTTATTTTCTTTTTCTTTCTTTCTTTCTTTTTCTAACTTTCTTTCTTTCTTTCTTTTTTCTTTCTTTCCTTCCTTCCTTCCTTCCTTCCTTCTCCTCCCTCCCTCCCTCCTGTTCACTTCCTCTCCCCTGTCAACCAGAGAAGGGGGCAGGGGAAGGCAAGAAGGACCTCCGCCTTCCCCATCTGCCCAGGAGGGAGGGAGAACCTGGGCTTCACGTCTCACGTGACGAGGAGGAGCCACCATCACCGAGGCTCCGACCAAGAGGAAACTGTGGCCCTCGACGTCCTGGGCCTCTGGGGCGGGTGGGAGGAAGAGCCCCGGAGACCCTCTGGGGTCCTGGCTCAGTGGAAAGGGCCTGGGGGCAGCCAGCCAGGGTCTGGGCCGGAGCCCCCTCCGTCCCCACTGGGGGCAGCCGAGAGCCCTGGCTCCACGGCCCATTTCCCTTCACTCCTGAATTCCCCTCGGAGTCCCTGGAGACCCAGATGCTAATCTGTTCTGCCCTTGACCTCTCCCCCCTCCCCCCCCCCGCCTCTCCCCCCTCCCTCTCCTACTTCTGAAGTGAAATTAGCTTACTAAAACATGTTTTCTTTTAGGAATCCGCAGCCTAATCCAGAACAAACAAAACACATTTTCTGAAACCACCAACTGGCTGAACTTTTGCCCCAGCCTTGACCGTCCTTACGCTGGGCTTCCTCCTCCTCCTCCTCCTCCCCCCTCCCCGCCCCCCCCCCTCCGCCTGCCTCTGTTCTCCCCCAAACATTACCAGATGCCTGAGGTTTCCAAGGCATTTCTTTCCCCTGACGGAGCCCTTCTGCAGCCAGCCAGGATTTCTTTGTTTTTCCTTTCCTTTCCTTCCCGAGAAGCTGCCAGGGATTACGGCTCTCTCGCGTGGCTCCGTCCTCCCCATGCCTGGGTGGAGCGAGGGTGTCGGAATGGGCCCCGGTGGGTCCCCCTGGGAGGCCTCTCTGGTCATCTGGAAGGGACGAGGCCAACAAGGGGCCAGTGGCCTTGAGCAGAAGCACAGCCGGAAGGGACCTTGGAGGTCCTCAAGTCGAACCCCCTGCTCAAGCAGGAGACCATAAACAATTTCAATCCATCAATCCAACAGGATAGGGCGGGAAGGGACCTTGGAGGTCTTCTAGTCCAACCCCCTGCTCAAGCAGGAGACCCTCTACCGTTCCGGATGTCCAGCCCCTCCTTAAAAACCTCCAGTGTTGATGCACCCATGACTCCTGTCCGACTCAAGGTTAACTCAGCCTTCCAGCCTTCCGAAGTCGGAAAAATGAGGATCCAGATTACTGGGGGCGAGAGGATGATTTTTGTGAACCGCTTAGAGAAGGATGTAAAACACTGTGAAGCGGTATATAAGTCTAAATGCTTTGGCTCCTGCAGTGCCGAAGGCAATTTGATCCACTGCTTAAATTGTTCTCACTGCCAGGAAATTTCTCCTCAGTTCTAAGTTGCTTCTCTCCTTGATTAGTTTCCACCCATTGCTTCTTGTCCTGCCCTCAGGTGCCTTGGAGAATAGCTTGACTCCCTCTTCTTTGGGGCAACCCCTGAGATATTGGAAGGCTGCTATCATGTCTCCCCTGGTCCTTCTTTTTCATCAAACTAGACATTCCCAATTTCTGAGCTTTCATTGACTATGTGTTCCCCATTCCCCTCGGTAGAAGAGCCCAGGTGGTCTAGAAGCTGAAAGGTTACTTCGGGCGCATGCTCTCCAGGGCTGTGCTCAACTCCAGGTGGAAAGATGAAGACGTATCCTTATAGCAGCATAACCATTTAGTGGGGGAGAGGTAGGACTCCTGCTTCAAATGTTTAAGAAGAGATCGGACCAGTGTCTGAAATGGTAGAGGGTCTCCTGATTGAGCGGGGGGGGGGGGTGGACTAGAAGACCCCCAAGGTCCCTTCCAACTCTGTTATTCTGTTCTGATCCGTTAAAGTGCAACCCAGAAGCCTTTCCAGAAGTCGTGAGTGCCCCAAAACCCCAACACCCCCATTTTATTCTTCTTTTTACTATTCCACAGAGGGCTACCTGTAACGGGGATCATCAAAGTCCAGATCTGCCACTTTGGGCCTCCGAAGGCCTCTTCTCTCTCTCTCTCCAGCTCCTTGTCTGGGCCCAGAATCTAACTCGCTGCAGACTTGCAGAGTTCTTGGCTGGGGGGGCGTTCAGGAATGACCAGGTATGCAAGATAAACTAGTTCAGGGCTCTGCAAAGTCGGCTCTTTTAAGACTGGTGGACTTCAACTAGCTGGCTGGGGAACTCTGGGAATTGAAGTCCACCAGTCTTAAAAGAGCCGACTTTGCAGAGCCCTGAACTAGGAAGTTGGGGGGGGGGAGCCTCCAAAGGAAACAATGGCAGACCTCAAGAATTGTGGCCAAGAAAACTACTCGGATGTGCCATGAAATTGCAAGGAGCTGAACTTGACGGAATATTTGCTGCTTATTTGCTGAACAAAAATATATTAACCCTTTGCAGGACTGGAACGCCTGCAATGGAAGGCTGGTCCTGAAGGAAGGTTTTGACATATACAAACAAGCTGAACCCATTTAAATGTGAAAGGAAGCTGGTAGCCTAGAATAAAAAAGAATAGCAGAGTTGGAAGGGACCTTGGAGGTCTTCTAGTCCAACCCCCTGCCTAGGCAGGAAACCCAATACCGTTTCAGACAAATGGCTATCCAACATCTTCTTAAAGACTTCCAGTGTTGGGGCATTCACAACTTCTGGAGGCAACTTCTGCTCCACTGATTGATTGTTCCAACTGTCAGGAAGTTTCTCCTTAGTTCCAGGTTGCTTCTCTCCTGGATGAGTTTCCACCCATTGCTTCTTGTTCTGCCCTCAGGTGCTTTGGAGAATAGCTTGGCTCCCTCTTCTTTGGGGCAACCCCTGAGATACTGGGAGACTGCTATCTTATCTCCCCTGGTTCTTCTTCTCATTAAACTAGACATCCCCAGTTCCTGCAACCGTTCTTCCTATGTTTTAGCCTCTTTGACGTTTCTTGGACTCCGTTGCAGAGCGAAATTAAAGACGATGCAAAATCTGAGCAATGAATAAATCCATGAAACGAAACCAGGATTGGCTCTACTTCTCAGCGGGCTTCCACCTGATCTTCTGGGAGCTGGATGGGTAGATTTGGGGCGGGGGTGGTGGTAAATCTAGAGTTAATGGATGTCTCTGACTTCTCCCTTTATTCTCATTGTTAGGAGAAACTTTCCCCAACAGTGAGAACAATTAACCTGTGGAATGCCTTGTCTCCAGAAGTTGTAGGTCAGGGGTCTCCAAACTTGGCAACTTTGAGACTTGTGGACTTCAACTCCCAGAATCCTCCACAAGCTCTGCTGGCTGGAGAATTCTGGGAGTTGAAGTCTACAAGTCTTCAAGTTGCCAAGTTTGAAGACCTGTGTTGGTGGTGCTTCATCCCTGGAGCTTTTTATCCCCTTCTCCATCCCTTTGTGACCTCACCGGATGCCCCCATAGCTGTGGCCAGTCCGTTTCCTAGGAGTGAAGACCAAACGCGAGAAGAAGCAGAAGGACCACAGAGGCAGAACTCCAACGGAAGGCCTAATGCCGAGATGGCGAACCTATGGCACAGGTGGCATGCAGAGCCATTTGTCAGGGCACGTGAGGTGTCGCTCTGTCAGCTGGCCAGAGTGCATGCGTGCGCTGGTCGGCTGATTCCAGCCCTTTGAGGCCATTTTTCGCCCTCTGGAGGCTTCGGGAGCATACTTCCGGTTTTCTCATAGGGCCGGTTTTAGCTCTCCGGAGGGCCTCTAGGGCAGAAGTCCCCAACCTTTGCAACTTTAAGTCTGAAGGACTTCAGCTCCCAGAATTCTCCAGCCAGCTTTGCTTTGCTGGCTGGAGAAGTCTGGGAGCTGAAGTCCTTCAGACTTAAAGTTGCAAAGGTTGGGGACCTCTGCTCTAGGGGACGAGGGAGGCTGTTTTTGCCCTCCCCAGGCTCCTATGAAGCCTCTGGAGCCGAGGGAGGGCGAAAAAAGCATGCCAAAAATGGGGGGAGCGCTGGTTGTGCGTGCATGCGCGCTGGGTCATACGCAAAGCATTATGGGTGTGGCACACCCACTCATGACCTGCCTGCATTCCCCCCACTTTTGGCACATGAGCCAAAAAAGGTTCGCCCTCCCTGGCCCATTGGCAGATTCCCTATTATATCCCAGATCTTACGCTTCCAAACAGATGGAGGATATCAGGGTTAATTTCCGTGGGACGACATCAGCCATTATAATAGCCATGGAGACCTCTCCTTTCTCGCGAGTGTCATCCTAGTCTCCTTCTACCAGAAGAAGAGCCCACTTGAATGGACCACAGGTCTTCACCCAAGCCAGCCAGAGGAAGCCCACCTCCCCCCTTGGTGTTCTGACCGAGGCTTCCTGAGAGAGTAAAACACACACGCTTAGTCCCCAAAAAACTCTCTTTTTATCTCAATGGCTGTGAATGATGTTCATTCACAGCCCGTAATGAGTCCCAAGCGGTTGCAAAGAGTCCTACACTAGGCTGCCAAAGTCCTTCGGGATAAGGCTGAGAAGCCCCCACCTTTATCTCCCTTGAAACGCTGCCGAAGACTCAACTGGCAATGAGCTTGGCAAGGCCACACGGAGCACAGAGTCAAAAACGGAGCTTCAGAAGGGAAACCGACCAGCACGAACCAAGTGGCTTCCTGCTGAGGCTCATGTGCCTCTGCTCCTCCTTTAGGTCCTATGGGAGGGGCCAATCACCTCCGAGCCTGAGTTGCCCCTTCTGTCTTAACTCTTCTTGCCTTCGGGCAGCTCTGCGCATGCATGCACTGGGAACAGGGGGAGCCTGTTCCTCTGCCTTGTTGATGTCCGACTCTGGAGGCTTCGGAGGTTGCACATCACTCCCAGAAGACCTAAGTGCTCTGGGATGGAGAGAGAGGCAGGATGTCTCTCAATGCCATTTGCAGGGAATCCTAAGCAGGTGAAGACATCTGCTTGGGAAGACCCTGAAGCCAATGGGGAGCCACTGCGGGAGACAGAAGGCTGGACTGGATGGGCTGTGGCCTCTTCCAGCAAGGCTCTTCTTAGGTTCTTATGACAGTAAAAAGCCGACGCTTAGTCCCAAAAAAACCCTCTTTTTATCTCAACGGCTGTGAATGATGTTCTTGCCTTCTGGCAGCTCTGCGCATGCGCGCACTGGGAACAGGGGGAGCCTGTTCCTCTGCCTTGCTGCTGTCCGACTCTGCTATGCGCTCCAGTGGACCACTTGGCCCCACCCGGATCAAGGCACCACTAGGTAAGCAGAAGGATGGAAAGGAGGAAAGGCAGGCCAAATTCTGTGAAGGGCAAGAAATTCCGCCTCAACCTTAATACTTTCTCCAAGTTGGAGGGGAATATACAAGCTGGCATGCAGAAAGAAGACCGGTCTTCTTCTACAAACACTTCACTGACTCCACCAAGCAAAAAGTTCTCATTCACTCACTTTCTCTCTCAAAAGCAAGGCCTTCTCTCCCTGGGTTCCTCAGCCAGCAAAGGTTGAACTTGGATCTCCGAAGGCCCAACTGGCCAGGGGCTCCAGCGACCGAACCGGAAGTCCAGGGGCTGCCACCACCGCCCCGTGACTGCCCATCTCCACTGGCTTGGAGATGCTGCTTGAGGGAGCCCTGCAGAGAAGGCCTCGGAGACCTCCTGAAAGAGAGGACATTTCTCCACCTGCCAGATCAGAGAGATTCCAGGGACCGGAATCCAGACCGCCTTGGCTTCCATGCGGATTTTCCAAGGAAAAAACTCTGTGGCGGGGCGGATCCTGTCCAAACCAATCCTCCTGCATGAACCTCCTTGCCGGCAGATGGCAAACAGACATTCCCCTTCAGTCACCCGGTTTATGGGAAGGAGGAGGGCCCGTTGCCATGCCTTAGTTGCTGCCAGGACATTGTGACATATTTACGCCCTCCGTGTGACTGTAAACAAGGGTGTCGGACTCGCCTTCTGAGAAAAGTTATGGGACAACAGGACGGACGGGCATCATCAACCCCAGAAAATTTTTCCCCAGGGATTATTTGTTTTGCCAGGGTTTTGGAGAAATGTGTTGGAATGGGACAAAGAGATCCATGTGTGGGAAACAAGCCTTCTTGGCTTCCATAGAATCTGGGAAGTGCGTTGGAGAAGGCCTTTCCTTCAAGGGCCGCTATTCAACCTCGCTTCCGCGTCCCAGTGCTGGAATCGGGTGGGCGATGCCATCTCTTCCTGCAGAGAAACGCCAGCTTCTGGTGGGCCAAGGAGCCCATCGCTTTCCCAAGATCTCCAAAGATTCTAGGCCGGCGTCCGGAAGGCACGAACAGGCCCCAAACCCAGGAACGGCCCTGGGGATTCTTGGAAGTAGATGCCTTCATTGCTCTACACCTGTAGACAGAATCTTGCCAGAATGATGCATTAAATCGACTTGGCAACTTTAAGACTTGTGGACTTCAACTCCCAGAATATCTGGGAGAGTAAAGCTGGCTGCGAAATTCTGGGAGTTGAAGTCCACCTGTTTTAGAGCTGCCAAGGTTAGGAAATCCTGCACTGGGGCATCCCTGACAGATGTCTATCCAGCCTCCTATAGATTTTTCTCATGAAGAAAATATACCTATGTGGTCTCTAGGAATTAAAAACAACAAGGCAGCGTTGTCAGACTCGAAAACCAAAAATGACCCTGATAATTCTTCCAAGCTGAGATTTTCTTAATTGTTTTTTGACCTGCAGACGGAATCTTGCCAGTCTGGATACTCTCCTGTCTGCATCTGCCATTCACTCTGGGAACTATTAGGGAGGAGCTGTCTTCACCCTCTTTCTCTCACACAAAATGCCCAGGCTGAGTTGATTCTTAAGGAAGAACGGGGGCAGGAATTGGGTACGTCTAGTCTGATGAAGAGAAGGACTCGGGGTGACATGACCCTGAGTATTTTAGTTTAACGGGTTTTAGCACAGGAATAGATTTAATCTGTTTTTATATTATGTATTTATATTTGTATATTTATTGTTTTTACTTTCCCTGTGCACCGCCCCGAGTCCCTGTGGGGAGAGGGAGCGATTCTACAAATTAAATTTGAATTTTGAATTTGAATGACAGCAGCCTTCCAGTGTTTGAGTGGCAGCCACAAAGCACTGGGGGTCCACCTGTTCTCCAAAGCCCCTGAAGGCAGGATGAAAAGCAAAGGATGGAAACTAATCAAGGAGAGAAGCAGCCTGGAACGAAGGAGGAATTTCCTGACAGCTACTGTAAAACAATTACTCAATGGGAAGTCTTGTTCAGAGGTTGCGAGTGCTTCATCCCTTTTAAGAAGAGATTGGACAACCAATGTGCAGTGGGTTGGACTAGAAGACCTCCAAAATTCCTCCCAACCCTTGTTTTGTCGTTCTTATTCCTCCGGAATCCAGTTGTCCATGTTGCATCACAGGAACAACAGCCCCAACATTCAAAATGGTGTCCGTGACAGTGTTATTGACGTTTCACTTGCCACATCAAAAGTGGACGGGGCTTTGGCCATACGGGGGCATCCACCGCCTTGCCTTCTTCTTCTGACCATATTCTGAGCCAGGAAACAATTTCAGGGTTGCAGGAGAGACGGAAAGGAAGAGGTCAGGTGGAAGAGTCCAGCTTTTAAGAGTTCTCCTGCAAACAGAAACAACAACCAGACTTCTGGGGGAAGCTGATCAGCTCCTCCGGTCCGTCCTCCTGCCCTGAGACAAAGTTGGTCCTTCTAGCGAAGCCCTTTCACGTCCCTGGACCCAAATTCTCGAGAAAGACATGGGATCGATTGTGAAACCGTTCAAAGGGAAACTTGACAAGGGTAGACACGGCCGTGTGGAAGGAAAAATCCACGGAGGCAGCCGAGCCTCAGCAAAGAGCATTGAGGAGGGTGAGGAGGGTGGAAAGGAAGCTGAAGGAACTGGAAACATCCACCCTCCAGAAGAACATCTTGATGGGACATCACATGGGGCTCCCAGGGACTTTCTGAAGGACAGCAAAAAGTTGGAGCTCCGTGGAGGCAGATTCCATGAGGACCACAGAAGACATCTTCCCAAGAGAAGAACCGATGACTCAAAGAAGAGTTCAAGAGTTCAACGGTGTTCATCTGCTGTTCCCATCATCCACTGCCAAACTAGAGACCATGAATCTTCTCAGGAATGAGTCAAATCGCTCTTGGTTTCCACACAGATTATGGTGAAGAGCATTAGGCATGGTTGGGCAATCAAACATGTGTCAGTCCTTCCTGGACATGTGTGAGAGAAGCGATCAAGGCCAGATTTCCCACCCACCCCCCTCACCCTTCCTTGCAGCTGGGCCTCCCATTGGTTCGTGAACTTGGAGCATTCCTCTGTGGATTGGGTTGTCCACAGCTTGCTCCCAGATGCTCCCGAGAAGTCAGCCTGCATTGCTCCGCTTGCTTAGCAGAAGCTCTGCTCCATCAGCCACAGCCTCAGTCCCGGGAACTTCGCTTCCACCGAATCAGAGGAGCTTCTTCTCACCATCCCAATGCTGGAGTCATGTAGGACCATGATGGCGAACCTATGGCACGTGCGCCATGCAGAGCCCTCCCTGTAGGCATGGGCACCATCCCCAGCGGCTCTTCTGGTTTCTGGTCTTCACAAGCACCGGAAAACAGCCTGAAAACGGGCCAAAGACACCCCCAAAACAGGCCATTGTCGGGGCATTTTCAGGCCCATTTTCCAGGTGGTTTTTAGGGTGTTTTTTGGGTTAAAAATGCCTTGAAAAACAGTTTGAAAACAGCCAAAAAACAGCCATGCGTGGGCCGTCCAGCTGGTCTTTGGGTTTCCGGCACGCATGCACACTCACTTGCACACACATTCCGGTTTGGCCACTTGGTGCCGAAAAGGTTCACCACCCCTGATGTAGGAGATGCCTCCTTTTTCCCCCACAGGGAAATGCCAGCGTCTTGCAGACCGAGGAGCCGACCTCCTTCCCAAGACCTACCAAGAGCCTAGGGCCAGAAGGCACTGCCAGGCCCCAAACCCACCCATGACGCTGGCGAGTCCCCTAAGCCCTTGCCTTCGTTGCTCTACACCTGGAGACAGGGCCTTGCCACCAGAGTGAGCCACTAAAACCAGGTGCCCCAACCTTAGCGACTTTAAGGCGAGTGGACTTCACTTCCCAGCAAGAGGCACCTGAGGGAATGGGACTCCATCCCTCAGGGCCGGCTGATCCCCCTGCTGCATTACTGCAATGCACTCTCCACGGGGCTACTCTGGGCAGCAGTCAGAAGCTACACCTGGTGCAGAGGTCAATGGGGTGGACAGATTTGGAGACAACCCTCCCCCCCCCCCGACAATTGACAGGTGTAGCTCAAAACGAAGACTGGTGTGGGATTGGAGGCTAAAACATAAGAGGAGGGTTGCAGGAACGGAGTATGGCCAGTCTAGAGAAAAGGAGGACTGGGAGGGACATGATAGTAGCCTTGTAGTATTGGAGGGGCTGCCACAGAGGTCAAATTATTCTCCAAAGCAGATGAAGTCACGGCAGAAAACAACGGATGGAAACGAATCCGGAAGAGAAGCAACCTGGAATGAAGGAGAAGCTTCCTGAGGCCGGTTAATCAGTGGGACAGAAGTTGTGGGGGCTTTGAAGAAGAGCCGTTTGTGTGAAATGGTAGAAGGTCTCCTGCTTGAAGGGGGGGTTGGACTAGAAGACCTCCAAGGTCCCTTCTAACTCAATTGTCCTCTGTTCTTAAATAAGCCTTCACCCTGTGTTCTCCAGAGGACCTGAAGGCAGGACAAGAAGCAAAGGATGGAAACTAATCAGGGAGAGAAACAATTTGGGATCAAGGAGAAACTTCCTGAAAATTAGAACAATTAGTCAGTGGAACAGCTTGACACCTGAAGTTCTGGGTGCTGAATCACTGGAGGCTTTCAGTGCTCACCTGATCCCATCCCCCCCTTGTGACCTTCTGACTTCCACACTCAAGTGGGGAACCAGATGGGCTTCACAACCGTGGCTCCAACATAACCCTGATTTCGATTAACTTTGTTGTAACTTTGAATGGACACTAATCGCCATACATTAAAATGGAGTTTCATGGCACATGGCTCTCCAATATACACTGCATGCGCATGACAGAATGAATAAAGACAAAATGACACATATATTATCCTGGCTGGAGACCCATGCTTCCCTACGAAACTATATGAACGGGCGTGATAAATTGACACTTAAAGCTAACCCCACCAGCACCCAGTTGCAACTGGCAGTTGGAACAGAGTTCTTTTCAGGTGGGGAGGGGGAGTAGAATGTCTAACTCCTTAGCACCAGAGCGTCTTAATTACTGGATAAGGAATCCTGAGGATCTGATGGTCATTTTGGAAAATCCTTTCTTAACGAGGACCCAGAAGCCGAGAGGAGAGAGAGAGACAGCATAGAAAAACAGTCGAGTTTGGATCTATCATGGCGGATCTTGGGTGTTTACCAGCTGGATGGCCTTAGGGCACGGATGGATAACCTTTTTCAGAGCTGGTGCCCAAAGCACATAAGCGCCCCCACCAAATGCGTGTGAGCCCCCAAAAATGCAATGCATGCATGTCCCCTGCACATGTCCCCTGCTTGTGCATGCACGCACATCCCCCCCTGCATGCCCCCAGGCCCTCCCAGGCATGCACATGCGCCCCTTGCACACGGGTGGCAGAGACTCAGAGACCAGCTGGCTAGTGGGAGGAGGCGTGCACGCATGCGTGGCAGGGCTGAAGTGGGGCCAAGGCTCTCTGACACCTGTGCCATAGGTTCGCCACAATGTTTGCCTAGGGAACAAACTGCAGTGATTGGCTTAACGACTGTGGCAAGCAAGGTCGTAAAGCAGGGCAGAACTCACTTCACAGCTGCCTTGCTTAGCAGTAGAAATCTGGAGCTGAAACCGTAGCCCTGAGTCGGAGGCTTCCTGTGGAAGCCAGCTTTCCCCTCCTCCTCCTCCTCCTCCTCCTCGCCTGCTGAGTTGTTGCAAAGCTCGGAGGCCAAAGGGTCCCAGTTGAGACCCTGCATTTGCCAAGGACGGCTAGAAGGGCCGGCAGGCAGGCAGGCAGGCTGCCTCCCTGGCAGGATCCGGAGTCGGGTGGCTGAAAGGCCTGACCTATTTCTCCATCTAAGTCGGGAGACGACATAGCTGGCATATTTCAACCTTCCCCTCCTGGGGCAACGTTTCATTAGAGATTTGCAAAAGCCATCAAGAGAGGAACGGGATAGTGAGGGGCGCTTCCCCCCCCCCCCAGCCCTTTCCCCTGCCTCCTCCTTCGGAAGGGGCCGATCCGGCTCTTGCTCTGAGGCTTTTCCAGGAGAGGAAGCTTCCTGGATGGGGCCGTTTTGGAAGAGGGCGAGGAGGGCTTTCTGCTAAAACGTTCCGTGTCTGGAATGCGAGGGTTTTATTTTGTTCTTTTGCACACAAGGACTTTTAATTGACGGGCGGATAAAATTAGGAAACCCAAGGCTGGAAAGCGATCGCGTTACCTACCCGAAAATCATAATCAGATTTAAATGAAAATTAAATGAATTTTTTTAAAATTTAATTTCGGGGGTTTTGTCCCAGAATGCTTTCTGGAGGATGGCCGCCGGCGGACAGGAATTTGGGCAATGGGCTGGGCTCTTTGAAAGGGGCGGTGGGCACGCCCGGCTGTCTCTCCCTGAGCTGGCTCTTCCCTTCCCTTCCCTTGGCCTGGGACGGAGAGCCTCTCCTCCGAGAGCGGAGCCAGAGGCAGGGAAGGGGACCCGCCGAGGGTCCAGAGCAGATCCAGGGCCTCGATGGAGCCTCTTCCTGCAGATAGGACGGAGGGACCCTCTGGGGAGGCCCCTTTCGATGTCCCTCTGTTGCCTTGTTCGAGTCATTGTCTCTGGCTTTGCTTCCCCAAGGGAGCTCTGGCGGGGCTCTCGGCCTCCCCGTTTCCCTCCCAAAAGGCCCCCCTGTGAAGGAGGCCCCGTGGGGGAAGGGAGACTGGGGCCAATGGAAGAGGATACGGGTAGCTCGGGGTTGAACGAGGGAGTCCTTGGCACTCTTAGCACCTGGTGGCTTTCTTGCAGGCATTTCATGACCCAGCTAGGGAACCTCATCAGTGCGAGAAGGGAGGGGGAATTGTTTCGGTTTACATACAAGTGCCTTGCCAGGGCCCTAACAGTAAAGAGCCACCAATCGAGGAACCTCCAAGCAGCAAACAATATTCCCAATGGCCCTGAGAGGACAAGCCCCATAAAATACGGGAGACACACCTGGTGGGGCCCAGAAGAAGGGCCTCCTCCGTGGTGGCTCCCTCCCTCCCTCCCTCCAGAGCATCATTCTCCCTGGAGAATAGAAGCCCCCCCCCATCTCTGACACTCTCCCGGAAGGCCCTGAAGACCTGGTCCTGCCAGAGGGCCTGGGGGACCCAGAGCGGGATGGAGCCCATCCAGCGGCTCGTGTGATCGGCTGTTGCCGGGTGTGTGTGTCTGTGTGTGTGTGATTTCATTATATTATACTATATTAATTTATTTGATTCTTTTTATTAGTTTTATTGTTTTAAATGAGGTTTTATATTCTGTAAGCTGCTCTTGAGTCTGCCTGGGCGGATAGGCGGCAATGCAAATTAAATAAATAAATAATCTCAATGAGAGCAAACCCCACTCCCTTCTAGCCCTGATGCTGTTACCTAGTTGGGTGATGAGACGTCTGGAACCAGGTACCAAAGCTCAGAGAGCACCAAGGACCCCAGCGGGAGGGATGGGCCCCCGGTGGCCTTCAAGGAGTTTCCGTGGATGAAGGCGGAATGCCAGCTCCTTGCTCCAGCCCCTCCCTGAATGGACCAGGCTCTGGTAGCCCCCCCCACCCCCACCCCAGAGAGAAAATGCTTCTCAGAGGCAGTTTCCCAGGCCTCCCCCTCTTTCTACCTGCCGAAGGAAAAGAAACACCTTCTCCCGAGCGATGCTTTCCCAGAGAGGCTCAACCAGGCGTTTCTAAGGAACCCCCCAGGTGGGAAAGTCCTTTCAGAGGCAGGTGGGCTTCTTGTTAAACCCAAACAGACTCCCAGGCCTGCACTTTCTTTTATTTTCGGGGGGGGGAGGGATGGGAGGGCTGGAAGTCAAGTGCTGGAAGTGACCCGGGATCATGGCCACGCTCCAGAGCTTCTCCGCCAGGGCAGGAATGGCCGCCTGTCGCCCGAGAGCCAAAGGAGGCACTGAAAAAGTGCTTTCCCCCCCTCCAAACTGTCTTGGTGGCACCAGGACTTGGCTCTGAGCTGCTCCCGGGATTTAGTTCATGAGACACGGAGGCACCAGGAAATAGTTTGGAAGGAACTTTTCAACGTTTCCCCCCCTCCCTTCTTCTCCTTCTCCTTCTCCTTCTCCGTCTATTAAGCCAAAGGATGGAAAGAAATTATGTTCTTGAAACCGGGAACTTTCTCAGCGTTATTTCTGGCGCTCGGCTGCTCTCCAAGCCATTCCTTTTCAAGGTGGAAAAAAGGAGACTCTTTGAGGTTTCTTCGGAAGAAAATCCGGGGAAAGAGGCGGAAAGGTTTGGCTTGGAAACGGCGGCCGGTTTGGGGGTCGCCAGTGGAGGGGTCAGAAGGACGAGGCAGGAGGAGGAAAGGTTTCCGAGGGGTGAAAGGGAGGCAGGGAGATGAGGGCAGAAGTGCCACCGCCTGGCTGGGACAAATGGCTTCCCTGGGCCCTTTCCTCACTCTTGTGGCCAGTTGGAGAGGCTCTGGGAACTAGAAATCACCTTGTGGGCTCCTGGGAGGTCTCTGGCTTGACCCCCTCCTCTCTCTGGGGCAGCCCCTCAGATATTGTAAGTCTTTTCTCCTGCCACCCCTGGTCCTTCTCTTCCCTAGACTAGCTGTGCGCATCGTATGGTTCATCCTCCTGGTTGCTCTTCTCTGCTCTCTTTCCAGCGTCTCCACATCTTTTTTGTAAGACCAGCTGACCAGCACGTCCGAACCCAGAAGAGCAAGGGGCAATGGCTGGCCTTCCCAGAGAGAGGGCCCTCCGTGCCACTTCTGGCACGCATGCCATAGGTTCACCATCACAGCCTTATGCCATATTAGACCGTTGTCTCTCCAAGCTCTTCTTAAGAACCTCCAGTGATGGAGTTTCTAGAGGAAACCTCTGAAGGAAACTTCAGAAGTTCTTCGGAACAATTTCTGAAGGCAATCCATTCCACGGATTAATTGTTCTCCCTGCCAGGAAATGTCTCCTTAATTGCAGGTTGCTTCTCTCCTGGATTAGTTTCCATCCATTCTTCCTTGTCTGGCCTTCGGGGGCTTTGGAGAATAGCTTGACCCCCTCCTCTCTCTGGGGCAGCCCCTCAGATATTGGAAGTCTTCTCTCCTGCCTTCCCTGGTCCTTCTCTTCCCTAGACTAGCTGTGCGCATCGTATGTTTTATCCTCCAGTCCCCTCATCCTCCTGGTTGCTCTTCTCTGCACTTTTTCTAGAGTCTCAACATCCTTTTTGTATTGTGGTGACCAAAAATGGACACAATAGTCCAAGGATCGTCGCACTTTACTTAAAAACTGCCAATTAGTACCAACAAATAAGAATATTTGTAGCTTAGAGTTAAAATGGGCTGTCCTTGGTGCTCTCTGAGCTTGGTGGTTTTCTTGCAGACATTTCATGACCCAGCTAGGTAACGTCATCAGTGCTGGAAGGGATGGGATTTCTTCTTTGTTTATATAATAGTGGCTTATGTCTTGCCAGTGTTGGAAGGAACGGCCTTGGTGGCTCCTTGTTTAGGCTGGTGTTTGCTGAATTGGTGGTTTCTTGATCGTGGTAGGGTTTACTCTTGGATTCTTGGTCCAGCATTAATCCTGGTTTTCATCTCTGCAGTTAAAAGACCAAGAAGATTCCCACCACCAGCGACAGCTAGCCGCTTGTAGATAAACAGAGAGCGAATCCCACCTCCTTCTAGCACTGATGAGACTGCCTAGTTGAGTCGTGAAACGTCTGCAAGAAAACAGCCAAGCTCAGAGAGCACCAAGAATCCCACTGTCCTCCTCTTCCTCCTCCATTCTGGAAACCCCACCTCCTCCTAGCCCTGATGATGTTTCCTAGTTGGATCATGAAATGTCTACAAGGTAACAATCACGTTCAGACACCACCAAAGCTCCCACAGGCCTCCTCTTCCTCCTCCATTCTGGAAACCCCCCTCCCTTCTAGCATTGATGGGGGTGCCAGGTTCGGTAATGAAAAGTCAGCAAGGAAACAGTCCAGCTCAGAGACCATCAAGGACCCCCACTCTCCTCCTCCTCCTCCCCCCCACTAACCCCACTCCCTCCATCATTGAAGGCATTCGGGAGTCTGGACAACAATTTGTCTGAAATGCTGTAAGGTTTCCTTCTAGTTGGACTAGAAGACCTCCAAGGTCCCTTCCGACTCTGTTATTCTGTTCTGTGCTGTGCTATGCTATGCCATTCCAATATTTCTGTTCTATTCTTTTCTGTTCCATTAGTCTCTTCTTCCATTCCATTCCATTCCTCTATTCTATTCTATTCTATTCTATTCTATTCTATTCTATTCTATTCCATTCCATTCCATTCCATTCCATTCCTTTCCTTTAGGAGAGAAAGCCTTCAGTTGAAAAGGGCCCTCTAAAGCCTTCAGAGACGGCAGAAGAAGCTCTCAGGAGCTTCAGGAAGGGGCCCAACCTGTCCAGCCCTCCCCAGACATAAAAAGCGCTGTATAAACTTACAGGCTTGGGGGGGGGGGGAGGGAAAGGGGCAGGAGGGCCTGTTTCAAGGCAAGCCAGTCAAAGCCTTTGCCAGGAAGGGGCTCAGGAAGGTGGGCCTGGCAGGGAAGGGGCTTCTTCTCCTCCCCTCCCCTCTTGCCTTTCTGCAGGGGATGGAAAGATTGGTGCCGGTTTGGCTTGGCAGGCCCTCCTGGGTCTTGGTGCCCCCCCCCCCAAAAAAAGCAGGCTCGACTGCGGCATCCTGCGCCCCCCCCCAGCAAAGGAAAGGCTGGTGAGGTGAGAGGAGGCGGGGGGGGGGGGCGGCAGACGATGGGCCCATCCTCTGAGTGCAATGGAGAAGGAGGAGCTGAGCTGGAAGCAGTTTAGGCTTTGGGTGGGGTGGGAGGCAACCTCCGTGGGCTGCCAGATCAGCAGCTTTGGGCGAGGCTCCAGGCTTCGCAGCAGCCCCTGATAAGCAGACGTGATGAGGCCAATGATGGTGGGAAAGAGGGGAGGCCGGCTCCTGATCTGGCAGGCCGTGCTCAGGAAGGCCACGGGGAGTGGACCCCCCCCCCAGGACCTCCCTCACAGCAAGAACAAGTAGCCAGTGGAACAACTGGCCCCCAGGAGTCGTGGGGGCTGGAGAGCCAACTGTCTGAGATGATAGAGGGTCTCCTGCTTGAGCAGGGAGTTGGACTAGAAGACCTCCAAGGTCCCTTCCAACTCTGCTATTCTTCTGTATTCCGTTTATTATTCTGGAAGTGACACGATAGCAGGGCTCCAGTATTTGAGGGGCTGACCCCAAGGAAGAGGGGGGTCAACCTGTTTTTCCAAAGCCCCCGAAGGCAGGAGAAGAAGCAACGGGTGGAAACTCATCAAGGAGGGAAGCAACCTGGAATTCAGGAGAAACTCCCTGAGAGTGAGGATAATTAACCAGTGGAACAGCTTGGCACCAGACGTCATGGGTGCTCCATCACCTCTCTTAAGAAGAGAATGGTCAGCCTGTTGTCTGAAATGCTCTGGGGTCTCCTGCTTGAGCAGGGGTAGGGCTAGATGACCTCCAAGGTACCCTCCCAGCTCTATTCTGATTGATTCACCACGGCTGAGGCCACTCAGATGTCGAAGCTCTGGAGAGTGTGCAGAGGAGGCCACAGAAGCGATAAAGGAACTTGCATGACGAACACTTGAGGGACCGAGGGGTCTCTATCAAACAGAAGGACCGGGTGGGGGGGGGGGCAAGCATGAAAGCTGCCTTCCACAGAGGAGCAGGGGATCTACCTCTTCTCCAAAGCCCCCGAAGGCAGGAGAAGAAGCAACCTGGATCCAAGGAGGAATTTCATGACCGTGAGGACAATTAACCAGTGGAACAGAAGTTGTGGGGGCTCCATCATTGGTGGATTTTAAGAAGAGATTCGGCATCCATTTTCCAAGGATGGAATAAGATTTCCTGCCTTGGGCAAAGGGTTGGGCTAGAAGATCTCCAAGGTCCCTTCCTCCTCCTCCTCCTCCTCCTCTCTACAAACCCCACTCCCTTCTTGCACTGATGATGTTACCTAGTTGGGTGATGAAATGTCTTCAGGAGCTCAGAGTGCACCAAGGACCCAGCAGTTCAACCCTGAGCTGTAAATATTCCTTCCCGTCGGTTCTCTTCTATCGGTATTTTCTCCTGGAAATGAGTTTGACTTCCGAGGGATGAGAAGGGCTCCTTCTGGCTTGAGCACGACAGAGAGCCCAGTCCTGCATTTGGGGGGTCTTTCAGGGACCCTCCTGGCAGGAACTGGTGGAATGGGAAGGTGCCTGGAGGAGGAGGAGGAGTAGGACCTCCCTTGTTATCCTGAGGAGCACCACAACGTCTGCAGGCGGGCTGGCCTCCCATCGCCTCCCCTCTGCTCCCGATGAGACGAGACTTATTTTCTTTCGCCAAGACTTTCCTGGCTCTGAGGGGTTCATTATTTCCTCCCTTTGATCGAGGCTGCTTGATCGAATGCCCTTGCTAGTCTCTTCCTCCGGTTCCTGGGCATAAATTATCTGCTAATGAGACTTTGTGGCAGCCGAACGGAGGGCCTGGGGAGCCGGCCGAGAGGGAAGGGCCCCAGGATGGAGGTCCGGGGTTTCCAGGGGGCAGCCAAGACCAGGCGGGCTCAGACCCACATTCGGTGGGAGCATTTCTGGCATCGCATGTTGGTTAAGCAGCTTTAAGAAAAGGAGAAAAGACAAAGGAGAAGAAAAAAGGGGAAAGGACAGGGCAGAACAGGGCAGAATAGAATTAGAAGGGGTTGCAAATCTTGGCTCTACTGGTTCACTCGTGCGAGTGTGTGCATGCACAACCCTTCATTGCATGCGCAGAAGCATCCGGGCGGGTGAGTAGAGCCCCCCGCTACCAGTTTGCCTGATCCGGGCTGAAATGGGATCAACCCACCTCTGAATAGAACAGAATAGAATGGGATGGGATGGGATGGAATACCAAAGTTGGAAAGGACCCTGGAGGTCTTCTAAATCCTGCAAGGGTTCTTCCTATGTTTTAATCTCCGGCCTTTAATCCTCTTAGTTGCTCTTCTCTGCACTTTTCCCAAGGACTCAAGATCTCTTTTTGTAATGTGGGGACCAAAGCCACATGCAGGTTTCCAGGTGTGGCCTTCCTAAGATTCCTGAGAACATCATGGACAGCCAACCCCCCCCCCCCCCCCCAAGAACTGTATCGTCCGACAAATCAATCCAAGGTCCTCATTGGCCCCGTAAATGACCAGGCCCAAATTATCCCACTTTGGACACATTACGGGAAGCCCCAACTTTCTCCAGAAGGGTCTCGTGCTAGGAAGCTGGAGGCCAGGCTGAATCTTGCCTAGAAACGTTCCCTCCTGAGTGGAAGGCGTGATTAGCCCATATTTGGGTTGGGGGGAGGCATTTATAGGCATAACATACCTGACATTAAAATGGCGACAGGCACATTTGTATAATATTTATTGGGCTCTTTTAATGGATGTCCTGCATGAGTCCGATTGTGAGGAATAAATTTGTCTGGATTGGTCTGGTCAGCTTCAAATAGTTGAAATGAAAGTCCGTAACATTTTTGATACCTGAGCTTCAATCCTGCTTCAAAAAAGAGGAAATATTTTTACTTCTGAGGCTCATAATGCAGCTGAAGCCGGCCAGTCTATCTCTCTCAGTTGGTTCTCCAAGAAGAGATATTCCACATCCTTGTCATTTATTTTCCTTAAGCTTTATTTTTAGTTGAGAGGACTTGTTATTCTACTTTATTTAATCAACATTTAAAAGGATTTATTGTGTCCTGGGCAAATAAGGAGTTTCTAGTTTAAATACTTTGAAAGTCTTTACTTCTGAAAGTTGCTATTTAGCAGTTTAGCAATTCTATAGCCTCAGTGCGTTATTAATTAATTTTCTAAATAGTATCCATTTTTCTTCATTTTCTATTCATTGCGCATTCTTATTTCTCCTTCATAGTCCCCCAAACTCCCCTACAGCAGTCCAGAATTGAAACAACAAATCCAGAAAGTGATTAAAAAGACATTGAAAGCAACAAAGTAAACCAGTAATTATAGAACTACAACAATATATTTCATAAAAACCGACACAACGAGAATCAACAGTCGCTGCTCTAAAGAAAAGTAGCAATGCAGAAAGATTTTCTATCTGTGTTCCTGAAAAAATGAGGCTCTGAAAATAGCTGAGGTGGAAGGGACCTTGGAGGTCATCTAGTCCAAACTCCCGCTCAAGCAGGAGACCCTCTACCGTTTCAGACAAATGGTTTTCCAATCTCCTCTTGAAAACCTCCAGTGATGGAGCCCCACAACTTCTGGAGGGAAGCCATCACGCTGGTTAATTGTTCTCACTGGCAGGAAATGTCTCCTTAATTCTAGGTTGCTTCTCTCCTTGATTCATTTCCACCCGTTGCTTCTCAGGTGCTTTGGAGAATAGGTTAACAACATCCCCCCCCCCAATTCTTTGTGGCAGCCCCTCAGATATTGGAAGACTGTTATCAAGTCACTCCTCTTTTCATGAAACTAGACGTATCCAATTCTTGCCATTGCTCTCCATCAGTTTAAGGAAGAGATACGGAAAGATCCCAGCTAGAATTCTGTGGGGGTCAGATTTTGGATTCTGTTCCCAACAGATGTCCCAAAGGGGCTTTTTTTCGGGAGGCAACTGGACTTTCTGGTTTTTCTTTGAAGACGTTTCGCTTCTGATCCCAGAAGCTTCTTCAGCTCTGACTGCATGTTGGGGAATGGAAGGATTGATGCTCCTGGCCATCGGCATCCTTTGAGAGGGTCATTGAGGCCACTTGGAGGTCCATATGTGTCCCCAGGGTCACCCGACTGGGGCGAATGGGGGTGCAGCCACCTTGGGACTGTGGAAAGGATCCGTGTGGGAGAGGGGAGGTGGCTGATGCCGTATCCCCCCACCCCCTCTGTTGAGAGAGGCCCGTTCAGTTTTGACCTAGATGGCCTCTATGATCCCTGACCCAGCGGTTCCTCTCTGAACAAAATGTGGGCCTTGCTGTCTTCCAAAGAGTGGCCTTTGTCTTCTGAATGGAGATGGACTGCTGAATCCTGTCCTGATGGGAGGAGGAGGAGGAGGAGGAGGAGGAGGAGGAGGAGGAGGAGGAGGAGGAGGAAAAAGACTGGAGGGTCCTTGGGGCTCTCTGAGTTGGGTGGTTTTCTTGCAGATGTTTCATGACCCAACTGGGCCACATTGTCAATGAATGACCAAGGCTTCTATGGCCAATATCTTGCATGGAGCTCAGAACACAACACACAACCATTACAAACCCAACATGAAACTTGAATAAAAATTCAAGGCGTTCTGAATTTTCAACCGTATTTCCTAATCATAACTTTAAAAAAAAAAAAAAGGTGTATTAGGAAAAACCTCTGCATACTATTGTTCTGTTGTCGTTGTTTTAAGTCTAGTTGGGTTCCTTAGCTGTCATGGATGATTTATATCAGGGGTCCCCAACCTTTGCAACTTTAAGTCTGAAGGACTTCAGCTCCCAGAATTCTCCAGCCAGCAAAGCTGTCAGTGTCAGGGCCTGGGCCAGGGGTCTCCAACCTTTGCAACTTTAAGTCTGAAGGACTTCAGCTCCCAGACTTCTCCAGCTAGCAAAGCTGTCAGTGTCAGGGCCTGGGCCAGGGGTCCCCAACCTTTGCAACTTTAAGTCTGAAGGACTTCAGCTCCCAGAATTCTCCAGCCAGCAAAGCTGTCAGTGTCAGGGCCTGGGCCAGGGGTCCCCAACCTTTGCAACTTTAAGCCTGAAGGACTTCAGCTCCCAGACTTCTCCAGCTAGCAAAGCTGTCAGTGTCAGGGCCTGGGCCAGGGGTCCCCAACCTTTGCAACTTTAAGTCTGAAGGACTTCAGCTCCCAGAATTCTCCAGCCAGCAAAGCTGTCAGTGTCAGGGCCTGGGCCAGGGGTCCCCAACCTTTGCAACTTTAAGCCTGAAGGACTTCAGCTCCCAGACTTCTCCAGCCAGCTTTGCTGGCTGGAGAAGTCTGGGAGCTGAAGTCCTTCAGACTTAAAGTTGCAAAGGTTGGGGACCTATGATTTATATTACATTTTGCTTTGTCAATGTTAACCTCCAACACAATGCGTACATCTTCATGCACAAAAGAAACACCGAATTGCCTCTTGAAAAAGCACCTTTGGATCAACCGTGACCTGGTGTGGGAGAATCTAATGTAGAAAGCTTTTTTTTTTTTTTAACTTACTGGTAGGTTCGATACATCAAATTTGCAATCCTATCACAAAAATAAAAGAAACCTTGAGGGAAATTGAAATGGCAGATTTACCAG
Source organism: Rhabdophis nuchalis (assembly GCA_039707465.1). Classification (NCBI taxonomy): domain Eukaryota; kingdom Metazoa; phylum Chordata; class Lepidosauria; order Squamata; family Natricidae; genus Rhabdophis; species Rhabdophis nuchalis. Next base: position 2,827,613 of record CM077648.1, read on the forward strand.
TAACCGACACATGGATGGTTACATTTGAAAAGGCAAAATTACTCGTGTCTGAAATCAGTTCCACCACAAGCCTTCATCCATTTTGGCCCATTCCAGATGCTTTGAAGTGGTGCAGAATTGATTTGGTAGCAAGGAGATTCCGGACTTTCTCTGGCTTCACTCAGCGTCACTTTGGATCAATGTCCCCCCCACCCCACTGCTTTTGATTCATCTTCTGCCCCTACTTTCCCTCTCTCTCTCTCTCTCTCTTTCTTTTCTTTAATTCTCTTTCTTTCTTTCTTTCTTTCTTTCTTTCTTTCTCCCTCTCTCCATTTCCTTTTTGTCTCTCACTCTTTTCTTTCTCTTTCTTTCTCTTTATTGTTCCCCTCTTTCTCTCTTTCTTCTCTTTTTCTCTCTTCCATTCCCCCATTCTCTCCTTTCCGTCTCCCCTTTTAGGCTTCCATTTGGACAGATGGGGGGGGGGGAGGAGGTGGATCAGAATTTGGAAGAGAGCATTAAGTGCCATCTGCCTTTCATTAGGGAACCAGTTCAAAAACACAACAAGGAAAAGAAGGCAAGAATCCAGTTGACGAAAGCTGGATGCCAGTAAATCTTCCTTCTTGCACCCATAACTCCCTGCCGGATGGGACCTTCATCTCCTTTGTCTTGGCACCTGAGGGACATATTCCACCATGAACCCCCGTGGCCTGGACCCATTTCCTGTTCATCTCCGTCAACATCCTGAAGCAACCTTTTGGAGGAAGAACCCCAGACCGCCCGTTTCCACAGCTGGCTGTCAACGTGGAGCCACTCAGAGGCAAGCCGGAAGGTCCTCGATTGGCATTTCTGGGACAATCCAGAGTGGGGGGGAGGGGGGATTGTTCCCGGGGACACCCTGGGGCGAGAGAGATGTGCCAGGAGAGGGAGCCAGTTCTCACACAAGGACTTCTTGTTTATCCATGATTAAAAACACACAAGTTGGATGCAGAAGCTCGGTGCCTTGCAGAGTCTTCCCTGACGGGGCTTCTGGTGGGAATGAATGGTTTGGCCTGGCCTGGCAGAAATTCCAAGGTCCAGGAAATGAGGTTCCACAGAAGAATGTTCTGGAGCTCCCTCGCCAGCCCACGGGAGGGGCTGGAGACCAAGCCTGGCTGGGAAGGACTCCTCTCGTAAGGCAGGAGCGTGGAGAGAACGGGCTGCCTGCTGAAACAGAGCTAGCCCGAAGGCAAACCAGTTGGGCTAGGTTGTGGGTTAAGGCCTTGTGGGGTAACTGCTGAAGACCTCCAGCTTCTGCTCCCAAACTTCCATTTGAAAGGTTTCTCCAGGAGGAACGTCTTGCCAGAACATTCGAAGAAAGCCATGGGATCTTCTCTGGGTGTAGAACCTCAAGGGTGGCTAGGAGTCACAACTCAATAGTGTTGTAGAAACTGTTTCTACCACTCCTCTACCACAGGGGTCTCCAACCTTGGCCACTGTAAGACTTGTGCCCTTCAACTCCCAGAGTTCCTCAGCCAGCATCTAGCACACATCAGTCTCCGCGAGAGTCCAGGTTCCCACCCTTGTTTTGCCTGATGACCTCTGCTTAATGGCAACCATGCGCTTCTTCGCCTCCTACACCAGCATTGCCTAAGTGTTGCCCAAGGAGCCAAGATCTTCTGCTCCCTTGCATGGCGCCTGGGTCCTGACTTCAGTTAGGCTGGGAAGAACTGGTCAGTTGTTGCCCTTTGACCCTCACAAATATCTCAAGAAGGCTGATGGGTCGAGATTTACCTTTGCAATCTTCAGCTGATTTTATTGATGTTTGTTTGATAGATTTTCTTTTTCAATAAATTATTTCTCATCTTTCACTTTATTAGCTCGCCACGCCTTCCTTCCTTCCTTCCTTCCTTCCTTCCTTCCTTCCTTCCTTCCTTCCTTCTGTCATCCTTCCTTTCTTAACAGAACAACAGATTTGGAAGGGACCTTGGAGGTCTTCTAATCCAACCCCCTGCTCAAGCAGGAAACCCTCTTCCATTCCAGACAAATCGTTGCCCAGTCTTGTCTTGAAAACCTCCAGTGATGGAGCCCCCACAACTTCTCTTCCGCTGATTAATTGTCCTCACGGTCATGAAATTCCTCCTCAGTTCTAAGTTGCTTCTTTCCTTGATTAGTTTCCACCCATTGCTTCTTGTTCTGCCCTCAGGTGCTTTGGAGAATAGTTTGACTCCCTCTTTTTTGTGGCAACCCCTGAGATATTGGAAGACTGCTATCCTGTCTCCCCTGGTCCTTCTTTTCATTAACTAGACATGGCCAGTTCCTGCAACCGTTCTTTGTTCTGTTTTAGCCTCCAACCTCCTGTTCATCTTTCTTGCTCTTCTCTTTCCAGAGTCTCCACATCTTTTTAATATCGTGGCAATGTAATATTCCAGTATTCCAGCTGTGGTTTTATCAAGGCATTCTTTCCTTCCTGCCTGCCTGCCAGCCTTTTCTCTCTTCCTCCTCTCCTCCTCCCATCTTTCAATTAATCAATCAGAATAGAGTTGGAAGGGACCTTGGAGGTCTTCTAGTCCAACCCCCTGCTCAAGCAGGAGACCCTCTTCCATCTTTCCTCCCTCCTTCCTGCCCTTTCTTCCTCTCATCTTTCCTCCTTCCCTCCCTCTCCTCATCCTTCCTTCCTTCCTCTCCCTCCCTCTCATCTTTCCTTCCTTCCTCCCTCTCCTCATCCTTCCTTCATTCCTTCCTCTCTCTCCCTCCCTCCCTCCCTCTTTCAGCTGAGCTCAGATGGATCAAGATCCTTGTCTGGGACATTCAATTGACCTCTTTTGGGTTTGACTGGGGCGTTCTGGGATCCCCCAAAGGACAAGATTTCCTGGTTGGTCCCACAAGCAAAACAGTGGATGCACAGCCAGGCACTGGATGAGAAATCAAAGGAAGGAATGAGTCACTTTGCAGTCATTTGAATGATTTACAGGATAGGATGAGAAATGGGCCCTGTGTTTCATGCAAGCAGTTGGGCTGTGGAGCCACTGGAGCTCTTCTGGGGGTTTGGGGCCTGCAGTTAATGGCCCGTAGAGGACAGCAAACTGACCAGCCTGGGAGTGAATCTCTGGGGCAGGAAGTTCAGTGGGACGTCAACGCATTTGTGTCAATGGAAATAATGTCAGAGAAACACTGATGGGTAATATTTATCAAGTTGACTTAACCCACATGGGCTGTTCAACAGCCAGTTATCCTATGGTCAGCTGACCACAGCAAGATGACCACACCGGGTTGTCCATGGCAAGGTGCCTACGGTGCGATGGGCACAACAAGTTAGCCATGGCAAGTTGTCCCATTTTGGCTCTCTGAGCTTGGTGGTTTCCTTGCAGATGATTCATGCTGGGGATGTTACCTAGTTTGGTAATGAAGGACAATTGTTCTGTTCAACGGTTGTCCAATCTCTTCTTAAAAACCTCCAGTGTTGGAACAGCCACAACTTCTGGTGGCAACTTCTGTTCCACTGGTTAATGGTTCTCACTGTTAGGAAATTCCTCCTTAATTCCAGGTTGCTTCTCTCCTGGATTAGTTTCCATCCGTTGTTTCTTGTCCTGCCTTCAGGGGCTTTGGAGAATTAGGTGGAACCCCCACCCACCCACACATACACCTTCTTCTTCTTTGTGGCAGCCCCTCAAATATTGGAAGACAGAGGAATCCTGGGAGTTGAAGTCCACCCGTCTTAATGTGACCAAGATTGGAAGAGCCCTGATCCAGACCATCCCCAGAATTTGGTCCAAGGTCCTTCTGGGGCAGCTTTGCCCCCCATTTCTTTTGTGTCTACAGAGATGAATATTGAGGCAGCTGGATGAAGCCTCTAACCAGAACCAGTCAACTTGTGGCTTCCCAAATACTGATCCAATTTTATTTTAAAACAAATACGTTTTGTGGGCATCTTTCCACTTGGAGTTACAGGGACACCGTTCCTCCGAGACAGACCGATTCAGTCAGAAACGCATCGGGTCAAAAAAGAAAAAAGATATTTTTTTTCAACAGCAGATGGAGTTTCCCCCGTTTAAAGAAAAGGAAAGGAAAGAAAAGTCGCTATTCCTTCCCATCTGAGTTTCCCATCTGCTTTGAGGCCACGTCCTTCTCTTTCATTTCTGACACAAATCCATTCCATCTTGTTTCTGCACCACATTCATCAAATCTTCCTATAAAATTACACTTAAATACGTATCGAAAAATGTATTTTCTTACCAGAAAACCCAAGGAGACGCTTTGAGGACAGATGTTCTCCAAAAGTTCGCTTTAAGTGCAGCAGCTTAGCCTGAATTTAGTCAAGCTGAAAGCAACTTTGGGATACCAGAGCAAACTCTAACAAAGAGCCGGCTTCCGATCCTAACATTTACGTTTTGCTCTGCGTCAGAATCAATAGAAATCCAATGTTTCAAGCATCTCAAACTCAGCCTCCGCCCTGGGCAGGTTTCCACTTTCTTCTGAAGCAAAGAATTTGGCCTCACTATTTTTCCCTCCCTAACCGATTGCAAGGAAAGTCCTAGTGCAGGGGTGTCCAAACTTGGGAACTTTAAGACTTGTGGACTTCAACTCCCAGAATTCCCCAGCCAGCCATGCTGGCTGGGGTATTCTGGGAGTTGAAGTCCACAAGTCTTAAAGTTCTGAAGTTTGGACACTCCTGTCCTAGTGCAACTGAGTGCCTTGGTGTGACCCAATCCCACGGCCGTATTTCCATCCCACGGCCGTATTTCTTTTCAGGGGAAGAAACGCCGTAAGGAGGTGCAAAAAAGAAGGATTGAAAAGAGAATGCTGGGATAAGAAAAGAAGGGAAATGAAACCCACAAGCAGCCATCGACTTCAAAACCATTCATTTAGTGTCCATTTGAAGTTCCAACAGCATCGAAAAAAAGTGACTTACGACAGGTCCTCACGCTTACGACCATTGCCGCACTCCCCTTGGTCATGTGATCAAAATTGAGCAGGAACCCAGTTCTACCACTACTACAGCTGAGCCTCCCCCACCAAGGGAGATAGGGAGGATCGATCCGTTCTTAGGCTATTTGACGGATTCCTGGCCATTTTCAACTTATGACCACAGCCGAGCTCCAAATTTCCTCTACTAAGCAAGACAGTTGTTAAGTGAGCTTTGCACCATTTCTACAACCTTTCTTGCCACAGTTGTTAACTGAATCACTGCAGGGGTTAAGTTAGGAAGCCGGTTGTTAAAGTGAACGCGACTTGCCCATGGACTCTGCTTGTCTGAAGATAGCAGTCATGCGATCACACGACCCCAGGAGGCGGCAGCCGTCATAAGGACAGGCCAGTGGCCCGGGGTCTGGATTTTGATCACGTGACCACTATAACAGAGGGCTGTAATGGTTGGAAGGGTGAAAAACGGGCGTAAGTCACCTTTTTCAGTGCTGCTGTGACGTTGAACGGTCGCTAAAATGAACTGCTGTAAGTCGAGGTCTAATAATGTGGCAGGTTCAACAGAGCTTTTGGTACATCAGCTGCCCCTTGAAAAGGTCCCAGTGCCTGGATTCAGACACCACCTCTGCCCAGGCAGAAACCAGGTTCCTGGTTGGTGTGGCTCCGTGTAGGAAGCCCATCCTCGTGTTGAGAGGATCTGTGAGCAGGAAAAATATGGTTCATTTGCTGCTTTGGCATCGGAAGTCATGTGAGCACAAATAATTGCGTGTGGTTAACAAAGGTTTAGCCTTTAGCCGATGATGGGAATCCAACCTCCAGAAGAGCCGCATCACAATTCTTGGAAACAGAGGAAGGCCACTGGAGGAGAAGAAGAGGAGACGGAGACCCCCGAGAGCAGCTCATATCTCAGGAGCAAAGGAATGTAGAAAATGCACTCGGCATGATGGGAATAAGAGAGAAATAAAAGGTGGCGATTGGCGATTCCCAGATTAACAGAGTCAGAAGGGACCTTGGAGGTTGTCTAGTCCACCCCCCTGCCCAAGCAGGAGATCCTACACCATTTCTGACATCTTCTGATCAGTGATGAAATTCAATTTTTTTTACTACCGGTTTTGTGGGCGTGGCTTGGCGGGCGTGGTGTGGCTTGGTGGGCGTGGCAGGGGAAGGATACTGCAAAATCCACAATTCCCATCCAATCAGCTGGGACTCGGGAGGCAGAGAAGAGACGGGGTGGGGCCAGCCAGAGGTGGCATTTGCCGGTTCTCCGAACTACTCAAAATATCCACTATCGGTTCTCCAGAACCTGTGGAACCTACTTGATCCCCCCCCCACCCGCTTCTGATTCCCTCGGCCAGTTCATTGTTTTGCTGCTCTGTGACAGAAATCTCACAGGGGGGGGAGGGGGGAGACCCAGCAGAGTCAGACGGGCAGTTTAGGAACATTTCAAAAATAGAGACAAGCCGCAGCTTTATCAGCAACAATTGGGGGTTCAGTCTAAACAACCTCCAGTTCTATAAACTACATTTTTTTTAGTCATTGCTGGAAACGGTCACAGAAGTCTGTAATCATTCCGCTTTCTTCTGACCCGAGACCCACTTTAATTGTACATCCTTGTTCTGGGCCACCGGCCTCCGTGGAGGATTCAGAAATGCTGAGATGGGGTCATGGAAGGGCAGTGGGGAAGACTGGGGGTCTAGGAGAGAGCTTGAGGCCAATGGGAAGGGTTAGCCTTGAGAAAAGCACGGCGGTAGGATGGGCTTCTTCAATGCCTAGAAGCCAATCTCAAGATAACAGAATAAGGCGTTGGAAAGGACCTTGGAGGTCCCACGACTTCTGCTTAATTGTCTCCTCTTTCAGGAAATGTCTCCTTAGTTCTAGGACTCTTCTGGGCTACTTTCCATCCGTTGCTTCTCGCCCTCCCTTCAGGTTCTTCGGGGAACAGGTGGGCCCGCTCTTCTTTGGGGCAGCCCCTCAAGTACTGGAAGACAGTTTTCATGTCACCTTTATTGTCCTTGTGGACTTATCTTAAGCCTAAGTTATTTACCTAGCCTACAGTCTGTACAACAAATTGTTTTAATTGGGTTTTAAATGGGATTATGTTTTAACCTTTTAAATTTTAGCACGGGGATAACTTATTTAATCTGGTTTTAATTATTTATATTGTGATATTGTGTGTTTTAACTTCCTGTGCACCGCCCCGGGTCCCTTCGGGGAGAGGGTGCAGTTATATAAATCCTAGAAATAAATAAATAAATAAATAAAATCTTCTCCACCTTGGCAACTTAAACACCAACTCCCTCACATTTTGGGGCTGAAGGATGCTTTTGCACCCTGCTCACCAACTGGGGCTAGATAAATCACAAGTTGGAATAAAGATTGCCAGGGGAAATCTCCACACCCTCAGATCCGCAGGTGATGCCACTCGGATGGCAGAAAGTCAAGAGGAACTGAAGAGCCTCTTGATGAAGGAGGAGGCTGCAAAAGTTGGCTTGAAACTCAAGATTAAGAAAACTAAGATCTCCATTCCTGGCCAAGAGATGGGGAAGGAAGGGAGGGAGTGACAGATCCTCCTGGCTCCAGGATCACCGCAGGTGGGGACTGCAGCCAAGAAATTAAAAGACCCTTCCTCCTGGGGAGAAAGCGATGGCAGATATTGAGATAGAGCCTTCTTCTGGGTCTACGTAGATAGCTAGAGTAACTTGGAAGGGACCTTGGAGGTCACCTAGTGCAACCCCCCCTGCCCAAGCAGGAGACTCTACACCATTTCTAACAGATGCAGTCCAGCCTCTTCTTGAAAGCCTCCAGGGATGAAGCTCCCACCCCTTCTGAAGGTAAGTGGGGTCCACCAGATGTATCTCCTTAGGGGACGGGACCCCAACTTTCCTTGCCTCTTTAGCAGGTCATGTAGATGTGACCTGCAAGAGACAGTCCCTCAGACAACCTAGTCCCAAGCCGTGAGGGGCCTTAAAGGGATTAAGCAGATTCCCAACTCCAGCCATAAGGCTCTGGGCAGCATATAAAAAGGAAGATCCATCCAGTCCTTCCCAATCTTCATGGAAGATGCTTCTACGTCCTCCATCGAAACAGGACCAACCCTGTAACCCCTTTATTTGGGGTGGAGTCGGGGTAACTGAAGGGAGCTGAGCACTTACTGGCTGGATGCCCTTCCTGACCCCTATGCGGAGTTCACAGCAGGTATTTCCCAAGATTCGTTCTGGCCCCCTTGGGGACTCCCTGTTCACGAGGAAGATCCTGCTTGTGTGCAGACCATTGTTCACGGAGTTTAGTTTCTGTGGTCCTTTCCAGAAGGGCAGGAGATGAACTTCGTAACTCCCTCAACCCCTGAAGGGGGAAAAGAGGAAGGTACTTTCCCTAAGATGCTTCTGCATCCTCCATCTAAGCAGGACCCACCGCCTGGCCTTCCTGATCTGCTTTTCAGACCGAGAGAAGGTCGGCTGCAAGACCAGCAAAGAGCTGAGCTCCAGCCCATGCAGCCCCCTTGGCCGTGTGGAGCCCTCCGGCTGCCCTAAAGGCTTCAAGGAAGAGCTGCCTTCAAGGCGACTTCTGAGTCCCCGAAGCCGTCCAGAGGCAGAGGTTCCAGACAAGGGCCACCTCCTGCTTCTCCTCCCTCTCCTGACCTCCAGTTGCCTCCTGAGTAACGGAGCTCCTGGAGTTGCTCATGGCTGTTTTTCCCTTTGTTTAGATTAGAGCAATTCCTGTTGATTTTATTCCTGGATTGCCTGTGTGCCGAGCGGCGCGTGTCATTTCCTGGATTGCGCTGCGCCTGGCGAACTAGCGCAAGGGGGGCTGCATCAGATACCTGCCCTTTCTCCCACAGCTGCAGGATGCGTCCTTTGTTAGGCGCAGGGGTCACAAACACTCGAGAGAGGCGGTCACATCCTCCGCTTGCTGCTGCCGCTGCTGCTGCCGCTGCCCTTCAGCTCCTTAGGAAATTCCTCAGCAGCGTCTTGGATGGGCTCTCCTTGACCCCCCTCGGGTGCTGGGTCAAACCAGGGAGATAAAAGGGTTATTGGAGCCGCAGCAATGTACGAGGGCCTGGATTTGGAGTCACACAAACATGAACATGGAGCGAGACGGGCTTAGTTGTGGCTGACCGACCGTTGGCCGATCGCGTGTCGTCAAATTAAGTATGGACTCTCAGCCACCTTCTCAATGGACTTTCTGCATGGCAATCTGACCTCAGCCTGGTCCTTCAGGTCTCCCAAGGGTTACTCCACCCCCACTGTAACCCAGACCCTCCGTCTGGCTGCCAGTTGCCCTCTTCCTCTCTCTCCTTCTATCTTTTGGAGCATCGCAGACGTCTTAAGGAAGCTGGATGTTTGTGCCGATTGATTGACGATGCTCCCTCACTGACCACAGAGGGGGTCCTTGCTGCCAGTTGCCCTCTTCCCCTCTGTCCTTCCACCTTTCCTGGGATTCCAGCCTCCTCCAGAGAGCCGGGTCTTTGCGTAACGTATAATTTGAGCCTGGACATTTGTTCCTCGAGTCAGAATGCTGGCTTGCCTCGTCCGATGATCCCTCTGTTTGTTTTCATGCTTACATTCTTCCTTTCCCCAGGAGGTAGGTTGATGGTAGGTTGTTCCTCGGCTTATGCCAGAGTAAACCCTGGGAGGTACATCCTTGGGCTGAAAGGAGAAGGAGCGACCAGAGTCACCGCCTGATCTCTGTGGTCAAGTCAGGACACCACCAAAGTCTCCTTGGTCCCAGGCCAAGGGCCTCACCACTGCAACAGCTTCACTGCAGGACTAAAATGGAAGCGTGCTTTTTCTCTCTCATTGCTTTGCATCCCGATAGGCAAATATTTGGAATGAAAAGGAATAACAGAGTTGGAAGGAGCCTTGGAGGCCTTCTAGTCCAACCCCTGCTTGAGCAGGAGAACTTATACCACTGGCTGTCCAGTCTCTTCTCCAAAGCCTCCAGTGATGGAGCCCCCATAACTTCTGGAGGGAAGCCGTTCCACTGGTTAATTGTTCTCCCTGTCAGGAAATGTTGCCTTAGTTCTAGGTTGGTTCTTTCCTTGGTTAGTTTCCATCCATTGCTTCTTGTCCTTCATTCTGGTGCTTTGGAGGATAAGTTGACACACACCCCCTTTCTTTGGGGCAGCCCCTCAGATATTGGGACACAGCTACCAGCTCATCCTTAGTCCTTCTTTCCATTAAACTAGATATACAGAATTCCTGCAACTATTGTTCATGTATTTTAGCCTCCTGTCCCAATTCTCTTCCACCTCTTTGCCTGTCACTTCTGTCCCAAAAAGTACCTTCCGTTACTCCTGCTTGCATTCTTTCCAACCTGAACTCAGAGTGTTGGTGGTGCCACTTAGGAGTCAGGAGTGACCAGCCTTGGTGGTCCAAAGGGAGACATCTACAGCTCAAGAGGGCAGCAGCATCTCATGCCAGACACCCCCCCCCCCAACTCTGGACTATCTCTGGAAACACAAACAGGTGTGTCAAGTTGGTAGTTATTTGCACTTGTGATCCTAATTGAGCAGGTGCTCGACCGTCTCCTCTCAACTCCCACCCTGGTTCTCATCGACCTTTTTGGGTTGTCGATTTGGGGTCATTGTCAGTTTTGTTTGCCCTCATCCTCACAAGCCCTCGTCCTCTGCTCACCCACAATGCCTGGACTCAGATATTGTGCCAAGCTGAAGACATGGCTGGCTTGCTCGCACCTTTAGCAGGTTGGGTGAAGCAGGCCAAGATATCTAATACAAGAAATCATGACAAACCACATCTTGGTGCGTGGCATAAACCAGATTTCAGTGGCTAGTAGGCCTTTCTGCATGAAGGGCCCCCCATAGGTGTTAGGAAAGGCATACTGAAGAAAAGAAGCATCATAAATAATGTGGTATCCATAATAAGTGAGGTTGTTTTAGTGGATAAACCATACAAGACCTCATCTGGGAAATACGATCTGGAGGAGGGAAGGTTTGGTTGAGGAGCATCAAGTAAGGGAAGAAGTGGTGGAACAAGGCCACCTACCCCACCACTCAACGGTCTTTCCAGAAGAGGTTGCCAAAGTCTTCCTTGATCAAAAGAGTTGACCAGCAAGACTCACCAAAGCCAGCCGTGCCTTGACCAAGCACAAAAAAGAACCAGATTCTAATTCCTCACTTCAAGAAAGAACAATGTTCCTTAGGATATTTAAATGTTTCCCATACTTAGGAGGGTTTTCCACCAGAGATAGGCTAACAGTTCAAGATGGAGGCTAAAACATGCGAAGAACAATGTCAGGAACTGGGTATGTTTGGCCTAATGACAAGAAGGACTAGGGGAGACATGATAGCAGTCTTCCAATATCTCAGGGAAGAGGGAGTCGAGCTATTCTCCAAACCTCCTGAAGGCAGGAGAAGAAGCAATGGGTGGAAACTAATCAAGGAGAGAAGCAACCTAGAACTGAGGAGAAATTTCCTGACAGTGAGAACAATTAACCAGTGGAACAGAAGTTGCCTCCAGAAGTTGTGAAAGCCCCAACAGTTGAAGACTTTAAGAAGAGGTTGGATATCCATTTGTCTGAAGAGGCGTAGGGTTTTTCCTGCCTAGGCAGGGGGTTGGACTAGAAGACCTCCAAGGTCCCTTCCAACTCTGCTATTCTATTCTAAGATGGCAGTTGGAATGGTGCCACGGTGGGTATCAAACCAGTAGAGCTTCCATTACACCGTCTCAGTAAACATCTTGGGCTTCTTCTGATGACATCCCATTTATACCTCTGGTGCTTAGCCTGTTTCAGAATCTTTTCCATCAGTGGGGAAAAAGAGAGAATGGAGTTGGGGACGGAAGAGAGAGAAGTTCAGCACCATCCGTGGAAGATTCTCCTTCTCTTCTCAGCATCTTTGATTCAGAAGCGAACAGAAGAGGGCAGCAGTGATGCATTTTCAGCCGCCTCCCAGGCCATCCAAGTGTCCAAATGCCTGGACACTTTTCCAGAAGCATTTTAACCTTTGAATCAACGCTGATCTGCTATATTGGATATTTATAGTGCGTGAAGCAGGAGGACGAGGATGACAAGATGGGATGGAGAACAAAATCTTGTACCCTGGAAAAAGCCAACATTGGAGCTGTGACTGGGGAGGGCACAGAAAAATCAAATCAATGAAACACACACACACACGTCCCTCTTACAGCCCTGTAACCCCTTTATTTGGGGTGGAGTCAGGGTAACTGAAGGGAGCTGAGCACTTACTGGCTGGATGCCCTTCCTGACCCCTATGCGGAGTTCACAGCAGGTATTTCCCAAGATTGGTTCTGGCCCCCTTGAGGACTCCCTGTTCACGAGGAAGATCCTGCTTGTGTGCAGATCATTGTTCACAGAGTTTAGTTTCCGTGGTCCTTTCCAGAAGGGCAGGAGATGAACTTCGTATCTCCCTCAACACCTGAAGGGGGAAAAGAGGAAAAGAGGAAGAGGAAGATGGAGGAGGAGGAGGAGGAGGAGGAGAAGGAGGAGGAGGAGGAGGAGGAGGAGGAGGAGGAGGAGGAGGAAGATACTTTCCCTAAGATGTTGCATCCCTTACAGGCCATGTTTCTTAGGCAGGCAATTGACCCAGCAGATGGTTATGAATAGGTAGGAAGTTCTTCCAGATCAACAGAGTTGGGAGAGACCTTCCAGCCCTCAACCAGTTCAGACAAAGGTTTGTCCAATCTCTTCTCAAAAACCTCCAGTGATGGAGCAACCACAACTTCTGGAGGCAACTTCTGTTCCCCTGGTTAATTGTCCTCTCTGTCAGGAAATGTCTCCTGAATTCTAGGTTGCTTCTCTCCTGGATGAGTTTCCACCTGTTGCTTCTTGTCCTGCCTTCAGGAGCTTTGGGGAATAGGTTGACCCCCCTCTTCTTTGGGGCAGCCCCCCAGATGCTAGAACACTGCCATCCTGTCACCCTGTCATATGATAAGGAGGCTCCTGAGGTCAAGTCCCTCTTCTACCTTGGGAACTTTGCTGCTTGTGGACTTCAAGCTCAAAGGCCTGGATGTTTCCTTCTGGAGAGGAGTCTTCCCAAGATGAAATGTCCTCCAGGTTCTTGTGCTTTGCATCCCTTCTGTGGCCCATTCAGACCCTGAAGGCATCTCAGACAAGTCAACAGGCAGTTCTAACCTACAGCCAGGCGAACCATCTCACAGACCAGCCAAGCATGCTGACTCCCACTCCCAGTCCTTGGCTCGAACACCGGCAGGCTTGATGGGAGGATGACCCTGTTGCTCATTTTCAGGCGGCATCTTGAGTGACGGGAGGAGAGATCAATGGCCAAAGGTCAAAGATCCACACACGGCCTCCTCTCCCCACGAATAACCTTCCATTTGTCAGGATTTATGTTGTTGCCACACGTTCCCATCTTGGAATCTCGTCCGGAGCCAAGACAAACTTCCTTCCTCCCCTCTCTCCTTCTCTGCTCCTCAACTTCTACTTCCTTTCCGAGACTTTGTTTGGCAGAACAAGGCAAAGAGGCCAATGGGACACGAACTGGCCTCCAACTTTGCGGAGGAGAAGGTCTCCCCCTCCCCATAAGGAGACCCTTCCTCCTTGGCCTGATTCCCCTCTTCCCAAACTCAGCCAGCCCAGGCAGCGACTCTGAGAAGCCAGTATGGGGGTCCATCCAGCACAAGGGCATTTCAACAGCAGCTCTGCAACCAGGATTCTTGGAGAAAACCTCCTGAAGGCTCAGCAGGGCTCCATGCAGTTCAGGAGTTGAGGGTTTCAGATGCTCTCCTGTCATGGGGGGTAATGTCAGGGGTCCAAATAGCACCCAAAAGTCAATCAGAGTTGTGGGCAAACGATTCCTCAAAGTTCCCATTGAGGAAGAGAGCCATGTTGGCACCTCTGGGGAAACCCGAATCTGAAAGCTTCCCGGTTTTCCCACCCAGTTGAAAGTCCAAGATCTTGCCCTCCCACACCCACCAGTCCATCCCATGGTCCAATCTTCCACTGCCATCCTGGCAGCTTCCACCCATCCAGTTCTGGCCAGGTGCAGAGACAAAGGATGACCTTGGCTTTCTGAGAAGAATGTTATTATGGCTACATATCATCCAACTCCGTATAATCCCCCCTCCCATTTTCCCACCGTAGAAAATGAATAGTAGAAAGTGGGGCAGGCCTGACGTCCAAAAGAAAAACGGGTTGCAGACCTGACAGGTAGGTTGAAGAAAAAACAGAGGAAGCTGGGATTGCACCATCATCCCTTCCATCTAGACTTTGATCACACCCTGTGGACTCAGCCTGACTCCTCCGAAAGCAAAGCATCCGTTCCCCCATTATTTTGGTTGGAATTCATACTTATCCCTATTAAAGAGTTGGGTTTTGACCCGAGCCTGACTTCATTGTACGTCCTTGTTCTGGGCCACCGGCCCCCATGGAGGATTCAGAAATGCTGAGATGGGTTCATGGAAGGGAAGTGGAGAAGACTGGGGGTCTAGAAGAGAGTTGAGGTCAATGGGCATGGTTAGCCTTGAGAAAAAGACAGCGAGAGAAATAGGATAGTGCTCTTCAACATCTAAAACCCTACTTTAGGATATGGGGACTTCTTCTTCTCAAGGTTGGCAATTTTAAGATGGAACCATAGGGCTCAGAAGAGACCTCAGATCTTCTAGAGCAGTCTTTCTCAACCTTGGCAACTTGAAGATGTCTGCACTTCAACTCCCAGAATTCCCCAGCCAGCGGATGCTCCAAAGCACTTGAGCGAATGCTGGCTGGGGAATTCTGGGAGTTGAAGTCCAGACATCTTCAAGTTGCCAAGGTTGAGAAGCACTGGTCTAGACCAACCCCTTGTCCAAGAGAAGAGATCTTATACCATCCTGGAGAAATGGCTGTCAGTCCCTTCTGGAAAGCGATAGAGCACCCACCACGTTTGAAGCTAAGCTGTCCCAGGGATTGTCCTCCCTGTCAGGAATTTTCTCCTTAATCCCAGGTTTCTTCTCTCCTTGATTAGTTTCCACCCGTTGCTTCTTGTCCTGCCTTCTGGTGCTTTGGAGAATAGCTTGACTGCCTCCTCTTTGGGACAGCCCCTCAAATACTAGAAGACTTTCTATCATGTCATCTCTAGTCCTTCTTTTCATGAAACTAGACATACCCGATTCTTGCAACCGTTCTTCCTATCTTTTAGCCTCCAGCCGTCTGATCCTCTTCGTTGCTCTTCTCTTTCCAGAGTCTTTCCACATCTCATTAACGGAAGTGTGGGGGGCCAGTGTGTTGTGTGGCTTAGAGTGACCTCATTTTATCAGGTGGCAAATAACGTGGGGATTTGTTGGAGGGGGTCGAGTAACGGCAGTCCTTCTGGGATGGAGAAGAAAAGCAAACGGACAGATTCTCCTTCTTTGAGTCGCTGCCCAGCTGGGAGAGCCTCCAGTTCCTCCGCTGCGGAGGGGAACGTGAGACCCGGAGAAGCCTCTCTTCGCTTCCATCCAGTTCCTGGCACTCCGGCAAGGGAGCGATGGCGGCTGTAGCATTCTTGCTGTATTCCCCCGGTGGCTTCAGCATTAATGAAAACCACACCGATCTTGGGTGGCCGTGGATTCTCAACTGGCTACCCTGCCAATCCCCCCAGCTGTTGCCGAGGTCTGGTGGAGGAGGGTGTGCAAGTGCAAAGGGTGAGCAAGGAGCCGTGGTGAGTGCACGGGGACGTGTGGGGGGGGCGGGAGGGGGCTCTCTGGCAAAAGTGGAGTCCTGGCTGAGGCTCACAGAGACCCTTCAAGATTGCGGGAGTGAAGGCGAGGTGAGATGGCTGGAGAAGATGCTTGGTTGCTTGGTCTTTAAGTCACGTCCGATGCTTCGTGACACACACACACCCCCGTGTCACAAAATGCTAAGCCCCCCTCCCCCCTCCTCCACTGCCTCCTAGGTTGGCCCAAGTCCACGTTTGTTGCGTTGATGACCCTGTCTGACCACCTCCTCTCCTGACCTGCCTTCCCCCTTTGGCCTTCCATCTTTCCCAACCTCGGGCTCTTCCCCCGGGAGATCTTCTTGTCTTCTCATTTGGTGGCTGGAGTATTTGAGCTTCAGCTTCAGGATGTGTCCTTGGGTGGAGTCAGGGTGGATTTCCTTTAGGATCGACTGATTGGATCTCCTTGCTGTGCAGGGGATTCTCAGAAGTCCTGATAGGGTTGCAAAGAGGTTGCCACTAGGCCACACCTAGGGGTCCCCTCTCCTCTGCCTGGCAGCTGGCCAAGTTCTGCATCTCACCAACTTGTCTTCTAGGGCAACGGCTGCCAGCCTTTGGGAGACGTTGACTTCTTCTGGTGGGCCTTTTCCAGCTGTCCACTTCTGCAGCCCCTTCATTGCTTCTTCATTGGTACTTCTCAAGGTTCAGCCGCTTCTGAAATGCTTACATCCAATCGCTACCCAACTTAGTCAAGAACTGGAGGAAAGGAAAGGAAGAACGAAGGCAGATGCCAGCCAGAGACGAACCCACCAAGGCCATGGATGCAGGCGTCCAACAGAAAAGTGAACTGGTCCCAAAACAAAAGGACAATTCCTAATTGGGCGATTGACCAACCAAGGCTGAGGGGGAAGTTCTGGTTTAACTGTCCATGGAGATTCTCAGCCCACCAGGGCACGGAGAAGCTTCTGGGGTGAGCAGCAAAACCCCTTCAGAGAAAAAACCAGAAAGTCCAGTTGCCTCCTGGAAAAAAAAAGCCCCTGTGGGACATTCAGGCCATGGTTGTCCCAAAGGAGCTTTTTTCAAGAGGCATCGGGGCTTTTTCTTTGGAGGCCTTTCGCCTCTGGAGCGAAAGGAGGCAGCAGCTTCCCTCCAGAAGTTGTGAAGGCCCCAACGCTGCCAGTCTTCAAGAAGAGGTTGGAGAGTCATTTGTCTGAAACGGTAGAGGGCTTCCTGCCTAGGCAGGGGGTTGGACTAGATGACCTCCAAGGTCCCTTCCCACTCTGCTACTGTATTGTATTCTCATCCAAGAAGCTTCTTCAGCTCCGGAGAAGAGTGGCCCAGCCCAGTTCTTGCAACCCTTCTTCCTATGTTTTAGTCTCCAGGCCTTTCATCGTTTTCTCTTCTCGGCCCTTTCCCCAAACTCTCGACCTCTTCGCTAGTAATGTGGCAACCAAAACTGGATGCAGGAGTCCAGGTGTGGCCTTATTAAGGCTTTATAATAATATACAAGCTTTTTTTAAGGTGGGGGGGGGACCCTGATTTCAGGAAGGAAGTTATTCATCCAGCCGTTACTCGCACCAGGATAATCTCTGCAAACTCCTTCCAAGCTGCAGCATCCTCAGAGACGTGTCCAGGATCCCTCCAGGTGACTCGAGCCACAGGCTCTGCAGCCGTGCATCGCAGGAGGAGACGGATGCCAGGAGGAGAGAAGGATTTCACGAGCAGCCGAGATGAGCCTCATTTTCCATGTTAGGATCCGGGCCCAAAATCCCCTTTTCTTCGTGCCACGACCTCTTCACCTCCTAAGCCAAACAGAGCCTCCCACGCTGCCTTTGGGGATGTCTGCGCATTTGACGTTTCACAAGCAAATCTCGGAGTAACCTGAGAGTTTGGAGCGTCTAAAAAAAATTGGGGGGGTGGGAGAAAAGCAGGCCGAGGAATGGGGAGAACCAGGAAGAAAAGAGGCAGGATGGAAAGGGGAAAGAATTAATCAAATCCCGGAAGGAAGGGCCCGGTTTTTAAACTGAGAAAAGGGTTAACCCTTCGAACCCAACCTCAGGGGGCCGGTATGGGGGGAAAGGGGGATAGTTGCCACTTAAGAACCGACTCACCTGCAGGGTTCTCCAGTTCGAAAGCACTGAGGACAAACTACTATACTATTTTTCAGAGTATAAGATGCACCTTCCCCTCCCTAAAAGAGCGTGGAAATGTCGGTGCGTCTTATACAACAAATAGTCATTTTTGGCCTCCCGAAGCCCAGCCCCCCCACATCCCGTTTTTGCAAAAAACAGGCCATTTTTCACAAAAATGGGGGGGGTGTGTTTGCCTTCCCCCCCCAGCCCTGCTGAAGCCTGCAGAGTGCTGCTGGGGGCCAGGGAGGGCAAAACCCTTTTTTTTTCTTACTTACCTCTTCGAAATCCTGGCGCGTCTTATAGTCCGAAAAATACAGTATCTTAAGGTAAAAATGGCCTCAAGGTCAAGTCAAAGTCATGGTGGCTCCTTAGTCACACACCTATGGGGTCTCTCCATGCTTTCTTCTCAGGTGTCTTTCAAACTTCTGCCTTAAAGGAGGGATAGAAGAAGATCACACTGAAGGCTTAGCACTGCTCAAAGGGCCCGGAGACGATCCCACTTGGAACATTGGATCCAGTTTTGGTCACCAGGATATAAAAAAAGATGTTTCATCTAGAAAGAGTGCAGAGAAGAGCAACTAAGACGATTAGGGAACTGGAGGCTGAAACATATGAAGAACCGTTGCAGGATTTGGGTAGGTCTCGTTTAATGTAAAGTAGAACATGATAGCAATTCTTCGGATATTTGAGGGGCTGCCCCAAAGAAGAGGGAGTCAAGCTATTCTCCAAAACTCCTGAAGGCAGGAGAAGAAGCAACGGATGGAAACTAACCTAGGAGAGAAGCAACCTAGAGCAAAGGAGGAACTTCCTGACAGTGAGAACAGCTGGCCTCCAGAAATTGGGGGCGCTCCAACACTGGAGGCTTTTATATCTTCAGAATAGAGCTGGGAAGGACCTTGGAGGTCTTCTAGTCCAACCCTTTGCTCAAGCAGGAGACCTTATTAATATAATATTTTTAATATTTATTAAATTTATACCCCGCCCTTCTCCAAATGGACCCATGGCGGCGCACAGGGATGTTAAAATAGATACAAAATATATAAAATATATCAAAATTTAAAATACTTATTCTAAAACATCAACCCTGCGCTAAAAACCGAATTAAAATCCCAAATTTAAAACTATCTAATAATCAGTATGGAGGTTACGCTATCCACACATAAATGGCTATCCATTCCCTTCTTTAAAAACTCCAGTGATGGATCATCCACAACTTCTGGAGGCGAGTGGTTCCACTGATTAATTGTTGTCACTGTAAGGAAATTTCTCCTTAGTTCTAGGTTCTCTCCTTGATCAATTTCCATCCGTTGTTTCTTGACCTGCCTTCTGGTGCTTTGGACAAGCATTTGTCTGAAATGGTAGACGGTCTTTTGCTTGAGCAGAGGGTTGGACTAGAAGACCTCCTAGGTCCCTTCCCACTCTGTTACCGTGTTATTCCTTTAGCAGCATTCTGTGGTGTTCATCTAGGAAACATTGCTGGTCATCCCTCCTTCTCCACTTCCCTTGCATGTCTCTGCCACTCCCCACATCCAGGATAACTAAAAGAAAGGTGGAGAAATTGGAGCTGCCACCGTCTTGGTTCTGAAGCATCTGAATGTAGCCTGGGGCTGCTCCTGAAGTGGCTAAATAGCAGCAGTCGAGCTGTGGTTGACCAGAACGATGACATTTTGAGAACGTTGCAGATGAAATGGAACGTCCACGGAGTCTGGAAGATCTTGGGCAAGCCTCCCTGATCAAGACGTCACAGAATCCAAGTCTCCTGCCAGAGGAAGACTGTAAACATTTCTAGCGATGACTTCTTATACCGTCACTCAACCATTGCCCAAGTGATACGAGGCCCCCTTTCCTTAGAGTTGTTCTTTTGGCACAACGAAGGGTGAATCACCCCAGAAGATACTATAAATGGGGAAATGACCCACGAGGGCATCTGGCAACCTCTGCCTTCGGATGTTCGTCCCTGGAAGATTCGAAGGTTTGGAACACCACCGCGAAAGCTCAGTGGGCACGGAGCCGGCCCCGCTCCCTCCTGACCCCCGTGCCCCCAGGCCTACCTCTGTGTGCCTCTGGTGGGGCAAGTAGGGGCAGCGGAGGCCCCAGGCCTTCTCAAGGCCCAAGAAGCCCTTTTCCGCAGGGGAACAGTTGCGGTCTGACCGCAGATCAGCGAAAGAATGAAAGTCATGCTTTGGATAATGTATTTATCTTGGAGATGGCGGTTTTCGCCCAGCTATCCAAGAATCCGAGTGCTGAAACTCACACTAAGTCAACAGCACTTATAGTAATGAAATAAATTCTTTTGAGGAATCCAGCAGGACCAGTCGACGAGGGGCTTGTTTTTCTTAAAATTCTCTCTTTCTTGCAAACCGGCATTGTCTGTGATTCTTGGACGGGGCCGACGGGGAGAGAAAGTGCAAAGTCTACCCTTCCGTTTATTTAGTCTGCCTGCCCGGAGCAAAGGAAAATAGGACGCTTAATAAAAGATTTCCTTTTGCGGGAGACCTTGCAAATTGCAGATTCTCAGATAAGCGGCCTCGGTAGTCGAAGGCATAATTCTCCAACCAAACAGGGGTGACCTTCCCCGGCTGAAGGAGGGAGGAAGAGATCGGGAGCGCCCTGGTTAACCGCAGCCCTGACTTAGAAGCCGCGAGAATCAAAAGCTTAAACAGTTCCTAATTGTACTGTAAAACTCAAAGGAAAATATTTTCAATACTCTGTCCTCTTTAATCTAAACATGATTTAATTTCAACTCCACTGTTCGCTCTTATACCACCAAGGCATCCAAATTTGTATTTCATAACCTTCGCTGAGCCTCCTGGAGATGGATTTCAAAGGAGGGGGCGCATTCAGATGATCCCAGGTGCACAGTGGCTGCATAAATATTGAAGGCAGCTGTGAGCCAGATCTCTATCGGGCTTATCCCTGGAATGGGAGAGGCTCCCAGGAGGCACCAGAAGGTCACTTCCCAAGGTCAAAGGAGTTATCTAGCTCAGCCTGGTTTAGGCCAACAACCTGGATTAGACTCGCCATCACTTTCCCCCACCCCTCCTTAAAATGGGAGAGGATACCAGGAATCGAACCCACGATCCTTGGTAGGCCAAAGGAGATGCTTCGTCCCCCAACGTCTCATTCCTCTAGTATAGAGGCCACCAATGCGCCAACTGCAAGGCTTCTGGACTTGAGTCCATGCTGGCTGGGGAATTCTGGGAGTTGAAGCCCACAAGTCTCGAAGTTGCCAAGGTTGGAAGTGCCTCCTCTAGTATCGCCTTGTTCACGGCGACCTCACCACCAGCCCTTCTCCCGGGGAGCCCGCAGGGAGGGCAAACAAATTGGCTGTACCTTTTCTAACGCACAGAGAGACCCTCTCGTCTCGTCCTGCATTGAAGACTCCTCTGCCAAACCTCCCAAAGCCACTTAGACTCAGAGGGCAAACAAGATCAGAAGAAAATGTGTAATGTGTGGTTGTTCTCCAGGCTGTAGAATCCAGAGAAGAATCCCTTGAGCAGAGTTTCTTGACAAAGGTGATGTTCCTACTTCTTCCCTTCCTTTCCTTTCCTTTCTTTTCTCTTCCTTTCCTTCCCCTTCTCTTCCTTTCCTTTCTCTTCCTTTCCTTCTTCTTCTATCGATCTTTCACACACTGAAGGGGGCTTTTCTCTCTGGCCCACCGGGGAGGGAGGGAGGAGGAGGAGGCTGCTGGTGGCCGTCCACCTTGCCTTTTGACCCCAGGACACACGGCTGGATCTGCAGCTCTGACCAAGCCCAGCTTCTGTCCTTGGGAAGAGGGGAAGGGCCCGGCGGTGGAGGTCTGCGCAGGGACCTCGCACGGAGGAGCCGAGAGGAATGTGGGGAGCGGAGGACATATTAATGATTCCATAATGGGAACCAAATGCTGAGGTTCAGAGTTAAATCCTTCGTAATCTGCAGTCACTTTAGGTTGCGCCAAACTCCAAAAGGGATTGTTTTTCCAGGCGAGGCATTGTGGGTAAAATGCTCTAAATTCCCAAGGAGGCCATAGGGGTGGGATGCACTTGGCTCTTCCTTCCCCCCCTCCGGCTCTTCTCTTCTCTTCCCTTCTGGGTTCTCCTCCTTCAGCCGCTGCACATGGCCTGTGGCCGAGCCCGGAGTCAGGTGGCCCTTTGCCACTTGGAAGCTCCTGGGCCATTACGGTTCCCTCAGCACGAAAGAAAATACGTTTCCCCGGCAGGGTGGGGCCGGAGCAGAGCTTCTGAAGTGCGGAGGTGGGCCAACTCTCAGTGTGGGGCGTGCCACGGCCTCCCGCCCCAGCCAGACGGAGCAGCGAAGAGGGCTGCCAAAGAGGCCCGTGGTTCTTCTGAAGGGGGCCTACCTGCAGAGAGAACAGCGCCATGCGGCGGCTGCCTCCCTCCGAGGAGAAGGCTGGATGAGCCTCACCACGGGAGGAGGTGGGTCCAGGGCTCCGTGGGCTGGAGGTTGGAGAGGCAAGCCACCAAGGCTCTGCTCCAGGAGGCCCAGTTCTCCATGCAACTCCTAGAGTTGGGGAGGCAACATATGATCCCACGAGGACAAATGGTCATGGTGGCTTTAAGGACGTTGGAAGGTTAGAAGGCAATTAGAGAATGTAATTATCTCCAACTATACCAGGTTTTGCGTATGTGTGTCTGTGTGTGTTTTGCCTGAAGGGGTGGTGGGAGACCTTCAGCCACATTCCCTTGGTGGGAGATGGGCGCGGGATACAAATACGGAAAACAAATAAATAAATAAATAAATTCCTCCACCTTCCAGGGATGTGGGTGCAACCTGGATTTTATGGCCTTTCCCCTTGAATGGAAGTTGGACCTTAAAAATGCAAGATGAAAATTGACTGGTTTGAGTTGTGGTGCTGGAGAAGGTGCCTTAGGTGACCCAGAGGACAGAGATAAACCTCCAAGCGGCCTCGGTGACCCTCTCAAAGGATGCGAAGGGCCAGTTCTGTCTGCAAGGAGCATCCATCCTTCCATTCCCCACCATCCAGTCGGAGCTGAGGAAGCTCCTCGGATGAGAAGCGAGACGCCTTCAAAAGGAAAAAGCCGGAAGGCCCAGGTGCCTCCTGAGAAAGCACCTTGGGGGCAACCAGGGCCGGGAGGACTGAGGATCTCTACACACTTCAAGCGTGTGTCCGTCCGCCCTATCGTGTTCCCCATAGCTACCCATGGTTGTGACAGTTACAGGGAGAAAACGGGCTCCTTTCAGTTGTGGGGCTGGAGAAGGCGCCTGCGCATTCCTTGGGCAGCAGCCCCAGAGCGCATAGCCCCAGGCAGGTCCCTGGGAGGCAGGATCCACAACTTGGCCACGTCACGCGGGGGAATTCCCTGGAGAAGGCAATCGTCTTCGGGAGAGGAAGCCACCAAAGGACACGATGGCTGCAGACCCCCAACGCTGACTCCAGCCAGAGCGGAGAAGGACTCCAAGAAGCAGCGCAAGAGCGGAAGGGGCGGGGAGACCGCCTGGCCCATAGAATCGCCAAGGGTCGGACACAACGGAATGGGTAACGTCATCATGGTGTTCATTCCCTTGGACAGCTTGTAAGGATCACACCTATATAACAGAAAAACAGAGCAGGAAGGGACCTTAGAGGTCTTCTAGTCCAACTCCCTGCTCAAGCAGGAGATTCAGACAAGAGACTGTCCAATCTCCTCTTGAAATCCTCTAGTGTTGGACCATCTACAATTTCTGGAGGCAACTTGTTTCACTGGTTGATTGTCCTCACGGTCAGGAAATTTCTCCTTAATTCTAGGTTGCTTCTCTCCTTGATTAGTTTCCCCCCATTGCTTCTTGTTCTGCCCTCGGGTGCCTTGTTTAGTTAGTTTAGTTTTAGTTTTATTTGATTTGTATACCGCCCTTCTCCCTTTCGGGACTCAGGGAGATGTACAGCCGCAGTAAAATCGGTGATACAAAATCTAAAAGAATATATTAAAAGATATTAAATAAATTTGGCCTACATATTTAAAATCCCATGCTAAAATTACTTTAAAATCCCTTTAAAACTATGACAGGCCGGCAGCACAGAATAAATGGGTCTTCAGGGCCCAAAGGAAGAGATGTAGGTCCGAGATCATCCGTAGTCCAGGGGGCAGGTCATTCCAGAGGGCAGGGGCTGCTCCAGAGAAGGCTCTCCCCTTGGGGGTCGCCAGCCGACATTGCCTGGCCGATGGTACCCTGAGGAAGCCCTCTCTGTGTGAGCGGACTGGTCGGAGGGAGGTATTAGGTAGCAGGAGGCGGTCTTGAAGATAACCAGGTCCCTTGCCATGGAGCGCTTTAAAGGTGGTTACTAGTACCTTGAAGCACACCCGGAAAGCCACAGGCAGCCAGTGCAGCTCACACAGGAGAGGTGTCACATGGGAGCGTCTAGATGCTCCCAGAATCCCCCGCGCAGCCACATTCTGAACCAACTGGAGCCTCCGGGTGCACCTCAAGGGAAGCCCCATGTAGAGAGCGTTGCAGTAGTCCAGACGGGAAATGACGAGGGCTTGGGTGACTGTGCGTAGAGCATCAAAATCTAGAAAGGGGCGCAACTGGCGTATCAGGTGGACCTGATAGAAGGCCCCCCTGGCCACGGCTGTCATGTGATCTTCTAGAGACAGCCGAGAGTCCAGGAGGACGCCCAGATTGCGAGCCCTCTCTGCAGGGGCCAATGTCTCACCCCCGATGGTCAGAGATGGCATCAGCTGACTATACCATGATGCCGGAAACCACAGCCACTCGGTCTTGGATGGGTTGAGTCGAAGCCTGTTCCTCCCCATCCAGACTTGCACGGCCTCCAGACACCGGGACATCACTTCCACGGCATCATTGGGGTGGTCCGGGGTAGAGATGTACAGCTGAGTGTCATCAGCGTACTGATGGAACTCCACCCCAAAACCACGGATGATCTCACCCAGCGGCTTCATATAGATGTTGAACAGGAGGGGCAAGAGGACCGACCCCTGTGGGACCCCACAAGTGAGGCCCCTTGATGTCGACCTCTGTCCCCCTGCCAACATGAACTGCGACTGGTTAGAGAGATAGGAGGAGAACCACCGTAAAACGGTGCTCCCCACCCCCAACCCCCTCAACCGGTGCAGCATGATACCATGGTCGATGGTATCAAAAGCCGGCGAGAGATCTAACAGGACCAGGATAGATGAACAACCTCTATCCCGGGCCCTCCAGAGATCATCAACCAACGGAGAATAGCCTTGGAGAATAGCTTGACTCCCTCTTCTTTGGGGCAACCCCTGAGATATTGGAAGGCTGCTATCCTGTCTCCCCTAATCCTTCTTTTCATTCCCCAGTTCCTGCAACCGTTCTTCCTCTGTCTTAGTCTCCAGCCCCTAGTCCTCTTTGCTGCTCTTCTCTGCACTCTTTCAAGAGTCTCCACTTTTACAATCTTTTTTACAAACCTGGATGCAGGATTCCAAGTGTGGTCCTACCAGGACATTATAAAGCAATGCTAACCCTTTTTGAGATTTTGGGAGTTGAAGTCCACAAGGCTCAACCTTGCCAAATTTGAAGACCCCCATCCTTCCCCAAGCCAACAAAACTCAGCTGTCCTTTAATTCAACTCAGCAAGGAGATTCATTGGAGTTTAGATGGGGCTCAGAACAATCACATTTTTTAAAAAGAAAACCTTACTGAGGAATAGGAACTTTGACTGATTCATCAACCAGTTTATATTTCTTTAAATTTGCGATGCAGATGAAAATAATAATTCTGGAGCAAGAAGCGTCTTTTCTTTGTTTATAAATGACACACATCTGCTTTGTAGCATCCCAGAGATATTTTTCTATTTTGTGGTAGAAAATCTGTCTTGGCATCAGCTGTTTTTATCAAACAATGGCATTGGAAATAAAGATGGATTTGAACCTAATAGCCAACAGACCAAAACCGATCTGTTTTTGCTTAAGCAAGTTAATTCATTTGAGGGGGCTTGCTTGAAACCATTGATTGGTTACTTGCCCCACTTCTGTTCAATAACCTCGCACAAGTTATAGTCTCGGCTCACTTTTTCTGCCAGCCCTGAGGATTCTGGGAATTGCAACCATTACACTTGGAAATGTTGCTTGATTGAGGATTCCGATACGAGGTGATTTGATAGAGAGGCTTTCATTTTATTAGGTAAAACAGAGCATCCCAAGTTGGATATTGCAAGCTGGTGGATAACACAATAACAGGGTGGGAAGGGAACTTGGAGGTCATCCAATCCAACCCTCTGCTCAAGCAGGAGACCCTACACCATTTCAGACAATCTCCAATCTCTCTTTAAAAACCTCCAGTGTTGGAGCACCCACAACTTCTGAAGACAAGCCGTTCCACTCATTGATTTAGTTCCACTAACTCAGGGGTCTGCAAAGTTGGCTCTTTTAAGACGGGTGGACTTCAACTCCCAGAATTCCCCAGCCAGCATAGCTGGCTGGGGCATTCTGGGAGTTGAAGTCCACCCGTCTTAAAAGAGCCAACTTTGCAGACCCCTGCACTAACTAAATTTCACTGTCAGGAAATGTCTCCTTATTTCTAAATTGATTCTCTCCTTGATTCGTTTCCATCCGTTGCTTCTCGTCCTGCCTTCGGGGGCTTTGGAGAATAAGCTGACCTCCCCCTCTCTTCTTTGGGGCAGCCCCTCAAATATTGGAAGAGGGCTCTCGTGTCGCCCCCCAGTCCTTTTTCCCCCTGCAACCGTTCTTTATCAATTTTATCCTTCAGTCCCCAAATCATCCTGGTTGCTCTTCTCTGCACTCTTTCTAAACACTCAGCCTCTGAGAGAGGAGAATAATCCTCACCCGACGGCTGCATCCTTCAACGCTGCAGATCCACCTGGCCAGTTACTGTCAGGCAGAAAAGCCTGGACTAGATTAGACGGGGCTAAATCGCAGTCGTAATCCCACAAAGGGATTTTGGGCTTCTGGACGGAAGGCCTTCTTCGCCTCCAGGAATCGGAGGCTTCTGCTTCAAGCAGGCGATCCAGGCTCCCCCTCTTCCCTCAGCAGATCCTCCGTCTGTTTTGCTTTATCTCCAAAGGGTGTTTTTGAAAGTGATTTCCTCCCCTCCCTGCTTCCCCCCCCACAAGCCCCCCTCTCTGCCAGGACACCTCCATCAATGTCTGCTTGCGAGAGGCGAGGCCGGCAGAGGAGGCTTCGGCCCCTTTGTTCTTTCGAGCACCCCAAAGAAATGGGGGGGCGAAGGGAAAGGGATGTGCCTGACATGGGGCTGCTCCAGGAGACTCAGAGCTGGGGGGGCTCCCGCTCGGCCTCCCGTCAGGAGGGGAATCCAAGCGTCTTCAGAAACCTTCGGAGCAACTTTGCAGCATCCGTGACAGATGGAGGGGCCACGGGGGCTGCTTGGAAACAGATGTGAGGTGGGCTGGGGGGGGGGGGAGGGGCCCCAGCATTTACCTTGTAAAATATGAGGGTTGAAATCCAAATGGCAAAGGATGAACTGGCTGAGTGCAGGTCCCTTCGGAGAGTCTCCTGTCGGAGGCAAAGGAAGGGGAGGCGGTTGAAAGCCCGGCTTAAGAATGAAGGGGGGGGGGGCGTTTCTCTTTCTCCTTTCTCCTTTTCTTTCTTTTCCCTTCTTCCTTTTTCACTGCTCACTTGATCCTGCCCGGCTTGATTTATGGAAGCTCACAGATTTCTTGGGGAGAAAAGACATTTGAAGGGCTGCCCCAAAGAGAAGGGGGTCGTCTTATTTCCCAAAGCCCCAGAAGGCAGGACGGGAAGAAGCAATGGGTGGAAACGAAGAGAAGGAGAGAAGCAACCTGGAAGTAAGGAGGAACATCCTAATGGTGAGAGCAATTAACCAGTGGAACAGCTGGCCACCAGAGGTTGTGGGTGCTCCATCCCTGGAGGTGTCCTTGGAGATTCTCAGCCATGCAGGTCCTGGTTGTCCCAAAGGGGCCTTTTCAAGAGGCAAGAGGACTTTCTGGTTTTTCTTTGAAGGCGTTTAGCTTCTCGTCCATGTCTGGAGGGTTTTAAGAAGACACAGGACAGGGGCTTGTCTCAAATGGTATAAGGTCTCCTGCTTGAGCCGGTGGTTCTGTTAGACCACCATCGTGGTCGCCACGATGTAGAAAAGACATGGAGACTCTGGAAAGAGTGCAGAGAAGAGCAACCAAGATGATTAGGGGACTGGAGGCTAAAACATAGGAAGAACGGTTGCAGGAACTGGGTATGTCTAGTTTGACGAAGAGAAGGACCAGGGGAGACATGATAGCAGTGTTCCGATATCTCAGAGGGTGCCACAAAGTGGAGGGAGTCAAACTATTCTCCAAGGCACCTGGGGGCAGGACAAGAAGCAACGGGTGGAAACTAATCAAGGAGAGAAGCAACTTAGAACTAAGGAGAAATTTCCTGACAGTTAGAACAATTAACCTCTGGAACAGCTTGCCTCCAGAAGTTGTGAAGGCCCCAATCCTGGAAGTCTTTAAGAAGATGTTGGATAGCCATTTGTCTGAAATGGTATAAGGTTCCTGCCCACGCAGGGGGTTGGACTAGAAGACCTACAAGGTCCCTTCCAACTCTGCTATTGTATTGTATTAAAGGTCCCTTCCAGCTCTATTCTGACTCAGAAGTTGGATTATGGGATGCCTCTCCTTCCTGAAAGCCCTGCTTGCTGGCATTTGTGCCTCCTTCACGGGGACCTTCTGGCTTTTAATAATAATAATAATTTTTTAAATAATAATAATTTTATTTATAAACCGCCTCCTCTCCCCAAAGGGACTCGGAGCGGGTGGAGGAGGCCTTCGAAATTTAGCCCAATCCTGCATCTTCCCCAGCTACCCCTCATTGCTTCCTACTTCCAAGCATCCTTGAAGGATCACACCAGAGATGATCTAGGGCAGGGGTCTCAAACTCAATTTACCTGGGGGCCGCTGGAGGCAGAGGCTGGGTGAGGCTGGGCCGCATAAGGGATTCACTCCCCCTGCGGGGCGCACTAATATTATACGTTCATATCACAGTGGGGGCCACAAGATACCATCCTGTGGGCCGCAATTGGCCCACGGGCCGTGAGTTTGAGACCCCTGATCTAGGGTGAAGGTTCTTGGAGCAATCGTCCTCATTTAATGGGGCTTTCATAGGTGGTGCTTCTTACTAGACTAGGGCAGAGTGCGAATCTAGGTCAACATTCCCTGATTTTGGGGGGGGGGAGGCAGAAAACCTAATATCCTTAACTATTGGCCATGCTTAGTAATGTGCGGCTATGAGAACTGGACCATAAGGAAAACTGAGTGCTGAAGAATCGATGCTTTGGCATTGCGATGTTGGAGAAGACCTTTGAGAGTCCCTTGGGCTCCAAGGAGATCCAAGCAGTAGATCCTAGAGAGAATCGACCTTTGGAAGGATAGATCCTGAAGATGAAGCTCAAATGCTTTGGCCACCAAAGGAGACAAGATGGACTCTTTGGAGAAGACCCTGATGTTGGGGAAGATGGAAGGCCAAAGGAGGACGAGATGGTTAGGTAGAGTCTTTGATGCAATGAGCAGGAATTTGGGCAAACCCCGGGAGACAGTGGGGGATGGGGAGGTAGACTGCTGCGGCCCCTGAGATCGCAAAGGGTCAGGCACGACTTAGAGACTGAACAACGACAACATCCTGAATGTCCAGCTGAGAAACATGGCAAGGTGGGGACTCTGGACTCTGGGCCAGTACACAAAGGGCAGCCATTCTTATGTGGCTGAGATGGGTTAAGTTATGGAGGACAACAAGACCCATGAAGCGGGGAAATGATTGATGGGGTAAGAAGATCTCATCTCCACACTGCCTCTCCCTAGTTTTTATCTACGGTTGGCATTGTAGAAGAAACTTTATGTCAGGGTTCCAAGTCATACACTTTATGCCCTTGGTTCCCAGGAGGAAGTATCTTGTTTTGACTACAAAACCCCAGCTGTCTCTAATACACACACACCCCCGCCTATCCCTCCACTCTGGTGTGGCAACACTGAAGCCACAAAATAGCCAGTGGTCAGGTCAGCTTCAGGGTCGACAACTTTAGTTGTGTCTGTAGTTATGGTTTATTTTTCTATAAGCCACCTCGAGTTGCCTTATCAATGAGTGTGGTGGCGTATAAATCTAATAAATAAATAAATTCTAGAAGTTGTGAATGCCTCAACGCTGGAGGTTTTTAAGAAGATGTTGGAAAGCCATTTGTCCGAAGTGGTGTAGAGTTTCCTGCCTGAGCAGGGGGTTGGACTAGAAGACCTCCAAGGCCCATTTTTTGCAAAAGAACAGGACATGCATAGGAGGCTTGTAGAGTGATCCTGGGGGCTGGAATGGGGGGGGGGCAAAAATGAGCAAAAAATGACCCATTTCCCCCTCGTTTCTGCCCTCCCCAGCCCCCAGGAGCACTTAGCAGGCCTCCCAAACCTCCTGCATGTCCGTTTTTGCGAAGGGGGCGGAGTTCCAGGAGGCCAAAAATGCTGTATTCAGTGTATAAGACGCACCCAGATTTTCACCCTCTTTTTGGGGAGAAAAGGGTGCATCTTATACTCCAGAAATACGGTAAGTCATAAGCGGGAGAGCGCCGTGAAAGCAGGCCTGGATGGCGAGACGAGACGGCTGACCGGGAAAAGGAGAAGGTTTGAAGTCTAGCAGTGGATGAGTCCATGGAGGCCAAATCTCCAGGAAAATCTGTGGGACGCCTGCCATGGAAGGGCCTGTCTCGGAGCGGATGGCCCCAGCAGGGTCTCCTGGCAGCCAAGGAACAGCCCATGGCGGGCGGAAGCCAAGAGAACATCCTTGATGACACAATGGGCATCTTTCCACCCTTGAAGGAGAGGAATGCTGGAGCCTCTCCCGGCTGCCTTCCTCACACGGCCCATCAGGCAAACAGCAGCACCACCCAAGGAGGGGAGAGGCCGGGAACGCTGGGGGCTGGCACTCATCCTGAAGCAACCGAGGGAGGAAGATCGGGCCCTCCCAAAGGACTCCTCGCTTTGGGGGGAGAATAAAGGGGTCCCAATCAACTCCTCCTTTGGGGGGAGACAGCTGGTCCACAAATGTGAAATATTGACCAAGCAAGCGAGCAAAGAAGCCACGGGTAGAGTTCTTCTCAGGAGGGCTCCTTTGAGGTCCTTATAGATTACAAATTAACAGAGTTGGAAGGTGCCTTGTAGGTCATCTAGTCCAACCTCCTGCCTAAGTAGGAGACCCTGCATCATTCCTGACCGATGGCAGTCCAGTCTCTTTTTGAAAGCCTCCAGTGATGAAGCTCCCACCACTTCTGAAGGCAGCTTCTATTCCATGGCTGGATGGTTCTCACTCTCATAAAACTTCTCCTGGATCAATGCTACATACCTAGTCTGCCCAGTAGCTCCTCCTGGAACCAAAAGGTTCCTCTACTGGTTGACTCTGCTTGTTGAGAAGCAGGTTCATCTAGAAGACCTCCAAGGTCCCTTCCAACGTTTTCATCATTCTGTTTTTTTTCTGCAGACTAAAACATATGAAGAATGTTTATAGGAATTTGGTATATGTCTACCTTAATGAAAAGAAGGGCCAGGGGTGACATGACGGCAGTCTTCCAATATTTGTGGCACTGTTGCAGAGAAGAGGGAGTCAAGCTATTCTCCAAAGCACCTGAAAGTAGGACAAGAAGCAATGGGTGGAAACCATCAAGGAGTGAAGCAACCTAGAACTGAGGAGAAATTTCATGACAGTGAAGACAATTAATCAATGGAACAATTGGTTGTCTCCAGAGGTTATGGGTGCCCCATCACTGGAGACTTTTAAGAAGAGATTGGACAACAATTGTCTGAAATGGTAGAGGGTCTCCTGCCTGAGGGTAGAAGACCTCCAAGGTCCCTTCCAAGTGGGCTATTTTGTAGTCCCTGGTGAATTAATCGGTAGAAGGACTTCCCTCCAGGAGCTGTGGGAGCTCCATCACTGGAGGTTTTCAAGACGAGATTGGACAACCATTTGTCTGGAATAATGTAGGGTCTCCTGCTCGGGCAATGGGTTCGACTAGAAGACCTCCAAGGTCCCTTTTCACTCTGTCCCCCTGTTGTTCTTCTGGAACATCTTCGAGTGGTCTGTCCTTAGGCCAGTGATGTTGTTCAACCCCACCAGCTCATCCAGCCCCACCCCTGACCTTTCTCCTCCTGCTTCCAGGTCACCCCAGGTAGCTTCTCCTGGCAGAGGGAAAGGAAACGAGCCAAGCCATGTAATCCTCTTGGAGGCTTTGGAGTTTAGTCTGTAAATCGGTTCAATGAATCAGAACAATCACATGTTTTCAGTTAGTCCAACGAGAGGCAGATTATTTTCCTTCCCTTTTAAATAAAACAAGGGATTAGATTAGAACTTGCTAAAGGGAGGGAGCTCTCACACCCCTCTCCTCTCCTAGGCCTAGGAGAAAAGGCAGGGGGGGGGGCTCCGTTAGGTCACAGGGAGGGGGGAGTATCTTTTCTTTTTCTTTTTTTAGAAAAAGTCATGCATTGATGTTTGCTTCTAAACCCTTTTAAGATGATTGAACTGTATAATCCAAAGGTGTCCAACCTTGGCAACTTTAAGACGTGTGGACTTCAATTCCCAGAATTCCCCAGCCAGCTGGGAATTGAAGTCCACACGTCTTAAAGTTGCCAAGGTTGGAGACCCCTGTGTTAAAGCACTGCCTGGTCAGTTTAGAAATGTCAGCCTCCTGCCCCCAACCATCCGGGTCCTCATTTGACTGACCACAGAAGGATGGAAGGCTGAGTCAACCTTGAGCCGGTCAGGATCAAACTGCTGGCAGAGTCAGCCTGCAATGCTGCATTCTGACCCCTGGGCCACTCTTGCTTAATTGATGCTTAATTTTCAAAATCTCTCCTATTGTAAATGACAATCTGGAGTGGGTTTTATATACAGGTTGCAGGATGGTTTCCTTTCCTGCATCAAAAAGAGACTTTTTACAGAATTTCCTGCTCCTTGGTGGGGGAAGGAAAGTGGGGGGAGAATAAAGGTTGACTTTCTATTGTTTTACTTTCCATGAACCTCAAATGCCATTAATGCTCAAAACAGACCTCATGCATGGAGGTTAGCATGGAGTTAGGAACGTTGGTTACAGCATAGATGTGGACAATTGGCAAGACTTATGGGAAAGAAACAGGAAGTTAACTTTAGGCACTTTGTATAAGGAAAACTTGTACTAGATAGTCTATAGGTCAGGGATGTCCAAACTTGGGAACTTTAAGACTTGTGGACTTCAACTCCCAGAATTCCCCAGCCAGCATAACTGGCTGGGGAATTCTGGGAGTTGAAGTCCACAAGTCTTAAAGTTCCCAAGTTTGGACATCCCTGCTATAGGTGGCACATCCCACCCACAAGATTGACTAAAATTAACAGAAACCTATCGCCACGATGTCGGAAATGTAATGCTGCACTAGGGACTTTCTACCATATGTGGTGGGAGTGTCCGAAAGCTCAGGCTTTTTGGCACCAGATAAGAAAGTATTTGGATGCTAAACCAAAGGATGGAGTTGAGACCAGAACTATTTTTATTACGGATTACAAAAGGAAAAGATGGCAAAGGTGGACTATATATATATATTTTTTAAAGTTTTATTGGTTTTACATTTTTTCTATAGGATGGGGTAAGGGATACAAAGAAATTTTGAGAACATTCACGTCGAAGTCGTCGGCTCTTCCGGGACCTCAAAATACATTAATAACAATTAAAAAAAAAACATTTTTCATCACACTACAAAGTGAAAGCGTGTACATATGTCTAAATTCTCATTTCTATACTGTCAGTCCTTTACAAAAAATCCAAATACAAATATTATGCAAAGTTGTTCAAAAGAAAAGTCAAGGCAAAGTTATTTTTTTGATCTAAGTCTCTTGGCAATGGAATCTTCTTTTTCTCCTTCCAGGCCCCCAGTAGGCGGGGCCATGGCCCCCTCCGTCCCCCCTGGATCTTCCCCCAGGATAGAGGAATGTTTTTTAAGAAAGGCTTCCGCCTCAGCAACTGTTTTAATCCTCACTCTTCCTCCTTCCCAGAACACCAGCATCCCTTCGGGTGTCACCCACTTGAACCAAATCCCATGATCAAACAATGTTTTAGACAAGAAGGAAAATTTCCTTCTTGCATCTCTAATCTTTCTAGGGATCTGCTTCAGGATAGCAACCTCTTTTTGTTGGTAGATTAATGGACTACCTCTCTGCACTTTCAGGATTTCTTCTCTGGTTGACCTTCTAACAAATTTCACATGTATCTCTCTAGGCACTTCATTTATCCTGGCATATGCTGAGTTAATTCTATAGGCTAGGTCAATGTCCCCCCTGATCTCATCCTTAGGTTTTTGTAAATAGTCTGCTAAAATCGTGCTCATAAGATCAGGGAGGCATTCACCAGATTCCTCAGGAACATTCTGAAATCTCAAAAAATATGTCATTCTTTCCATATCAATCCTAGACACATGCCCATTTGTTTCCCCAACCTCTTTAGTAACATTTTTAATCTCTCCCTTAACCCCCACCAACCCCCCTTCCAATTCTTCATTCTTCTGTGTATTCTCCAGCACTTGCTTCCGTGTGTCCAATAACTCCTTCTTGAAGTTGATGTTTTCTGCCCTCTGGGCCTGAATTTCTTGTACCAAAGTTTGTATAACAGTTTCAAGAGAAGCCATCCTTTGTTCTAAACTTGTCAGTGCTGTTTCCTGAGCCATGACTAACTGTTAAAGTCAGTGCCACTAAAATGGCGTTTTCAAGGTGGGGTTGGTGAGGCTGACCGGGAGCCAAAAGTTCTGATCAAGGTTGTAACGTTGTAAAATTCAGGAACCAAGAGAGAAACAATTTTCCAACTCAATAGGTGTAATAGCGAAGGTACTCCAGAAAAGAAATCACAAATCCAAAAGAAAAAAATTCTTCATTAGAAGCCAGAGATAGTCCAGATTGCAAAGAGACGCTGAAATTTTTCCATAAACAAAATAGTCAATCAGGAACAAAGAGAGGCCATTTTCCACCGCCCAGCTCAGAGCCCGCAGGAGAAAGTAGTGAGAGAAATTGTGTCAGCCAGACCTAGAAACATTGTTGCAAGCAAGCCGCAATCCACTTTCCCTTAACGCAAACAGTCAGGATTAAAGATTTCCGCTCCTCGCCGCGAGGAACCATTTCCAAGTGCCGCTTAAGTCCGAGGGTTTTTTTTTAAAAACAAACACCCCCCTCCCAGTCCTTTCAGCCCGGCTGACAGTAAGAAAAACAAGTTTTTGAACACTCACTCTCCCCTTGCAGCTGAAGCCTCGGAAAGCCTTCCGACATCGACATTTAGCCCTCTACATGGATGTGAATGGCGCCGTCCTCCTTTGGCGAAGGGAGAACCCCCCGCAGCATGTTCTCCTTCACCTAAGCCGAAGACAAGGGTCGCTTCCCCCACCGCCGTGGGGGGGAACGTCCCAGGCAAGCCGGCTTTACGGGAGACCCCCAAAAAAGGGGCGTCTCGCCCCCGTGGGGGGGCAGAAAAAGCAACAAAACGGCGAGCGAGCGCTAGGCTCGCCCGTCGCCGCTGGAGACGGAACCGGAAGCCCGACTATATTTAATGCTGCATATTTTAATGGTGGCAAGACTGGGCTTTGCACAAAAATGGAAAAACAAAGAGATTCTCTCGCAACAAGAAATAATAAGTAAGATAA
Organism: Rhabdophis nuchalis; assembly: GCA_039707465.1. Taxonomy (NCBI): domain Eukaryota; kingdom Metazoa; phylum Chordata; class Lepidosauria; order Squamata; family Natricidae; genus Rhabdophis; species Rhabdophis nuchalis. The sequence continues at coordinate 2,862,810 of CM077648.1, forward strand.
TAAGATAACGGACGTGCTCAGAGATGGACAGACTGACTCTAGAGCTCAAAGACAAGGGGAACATGGAATATCACGAAATGTGGGACCGATGGTGATAAACGAGGGGAAAAGGCTGGGAGAAGAAAAACACAGACAAGAATTGGAAAATATGGGATTAAGACGGTGTGATAGGTAGGAATCAGATATGTATTTGGATGGTTAGTAATCATATAAAAGAAGGGATCAATGGACAGGCAATCCGTCTGACCACACACACACCTACGTAATGGATATAAAATGTGATTGTGCTAAGATCCAAACACTATATGGAAACGTTTAGGCCAGAAATGTCGCGCTATGTCCGATGTTTTTAATGTTTATCTAATAAAAAACTTTTTTTAAAAAAATGCCTGAAACAAACCTCAACATCTCAGCGTCAGAAGCTCAGCAGAAGCTCCTGGACCCCCTGAGGGGAGGAACTTTTGAGAAATGGTAAGGCAGGCAGGTTTCAGCCAGGATTATTTGCAAACAAACAGCAGCCAGAGAAAAGACCCCCCTTCCCTATCTTGGGAGATCTTGGTGCATCCAGATGTTCTGCAGAGAGATTGTCATAACCGAAAATAAATGAGCCCCCGAAGTCAGCTCTTTAACGGATGCTCTCCTCACAGCCAAGATTTGACACCCAGCTTTTCCAAACCTAAGATAAGAGCCCCTAAACCATATTGCAGGCCAGGATTTCCCCCAAGCCCCCCCCCCATGCAAAAAGAGACTGCCTGCAATCGTGCAGGCGCCCCCCCCTCTTCATAGCCCCCCCCCCATTCAACCTCCCTAATTCCTCCGGTTGTGTTGGAAACCCTTCCTGGTCTCCAAGGTGGGGGGCCCAAACGGTTCCTCTCCATGGGTGTCTTCCCCACCCCACCCCCGCGGCTTTTTACTGTTTACAATTCAATTCTCTGAAAGAGGGAATGAGAAAGGCTGAAAAACATCCCTTGTCGAAAATCTTTCTTTCTTTCCTTCTTTCTTTCCTCCCTTCCCCTTCCTTCCTTCCCTCCTCCTCCTCCTCCTTCCCCATTACCCGTGCCACTGCAAACAGAAGGAAAAATCAACTTGGAACCGGCCACAGATGTGGAAGCATAAAATACCAGCCCTCCCCAAACTCTCCCTTTGATGGGGCTTCAGGCGGTGGTGAAAGTCAGATTTTTTCACTACCGCTTCCTTCCGTGGGTGGGGCTGGGTGGGCGTGGCAGGGGAAGGATCCTGCGAAATCCCCATTCCCTCCCCACTCTGGGGCCAACCGCGGGTGGCATTTGCCGGTTCAGAGTTTCCACTACCGGTTCTCCAGGACCTGTCAGAACCGGCTGGATTTCACACCTGGGTTCACGCAAGGGTCGGGAAATCTGGCCGTGGGTGACTGTGGGGTGGAGAGGGGCTTGTGCCACCACCAGGGTGTCTGCCAGTGTCAGAAGCAGGAGGGGCATCAGGGGAGAAGAAGACAATCTGCCCCTCCACAGCCGCTAAAGTCCTCGTGATCCAAGGAAGGGGACCCAGGTTTGCCTGCATGAAGATGCCTGAGGAACATGGGTGCCTGAAGGAGGAGTGGAAGACCATCCGTCAAGAGGGAAAGGAGGCCCTCAGCATTGATGGTTCAGTCCAGTCCTCTTGGGATGCTCCTTAAGGCTCACTCACACAGCCCCACCAAGGTCCTTGAGATGGGACGGACAGAAAGGGCTGTCCCACAAGGTGCCTTTCCCCTGCCTGAAGGACTGAGCTGGTGGAGTTGGGGTCCCTCACCAGAAGGAAGGTGATGGGGGAACCTCATCCAAGGCAGCCAGAAAGCAGGAGAAAGCCATCCGTGGCAATTCCACCCAGGCTCTGCATTTAACCAACCTCCTGAGAAGAACGGTCTGTGGTCCCTGGAGATGGCTGGCAACCTCTGCGTTGGGCTCTCCTGCTGTGAGGAGCTAAGGCTCTCTCAGCCCATGGGCGGCCATCTCCAGCAACCCCTTCCCCATGGACCCCAACCCAACCTTCTCTTCCCTTCCACAGGCAAGTCTTTTGCATGCCACAGGGAGCTGATGGAGAAAGAGAATGTGCAAAATCAAGCCCTACTTAAGCTTCTGATAGACAACAATCATCTCTGGGGCCTCTTCCAGCACTGAATCCATCCTCAGGATCATGTTCCTAGCTGGGGAGATCCTGCTGGTTTTCTTCCTGGAAGATTCCCCAAACATTCTGGATTTTATCCCACAAAGGCCTTCTAATCTGGCATAAACTCATCATCAAAGAGGCTACCGGATTCTTCTGACCTACAGATGTACAGACATGGCCCTCTGATCTGACCCTTGTTCCAAAAACTCTCTTTCTCTTTACAGAATTAATGAACTACAGAGTTGGGAGGGACCATGGAGGCCATCTAGTCCAACCCCCTGCTCAAGCAGGAGGCCCCCATATCATTCTGGCTGTCCTCCAGGGTCTCCTTTCTTGTCATCATTCCAGATTTGGCTGCTGTGGTTGTCTTGTTGCCTCTAAACAACTTTGGCCGTGAAGTGCCAGGGCAGAAGGAGCGCAGGATGTTGGTGCTGAAACGTTGCAGGCTCTGAGTAAGAGGAATGAGCGACCTTCGCTGTTTCTCTGAAAGTTGCGCCACTTCGTTGTGTATCGTCACTCTGTGTGTCCTGCCTGGAGTCGCAACGGATGTGCGATGAGTGTGTCCTGAACAGAACGCCATCAAGATTCCTAGAAGACTTTTCACGAGATTATTTGAAAGCACGGCTGGCTTCCGTGTGAGCTCCTTCTCTCTAAACACTGGATCATGGGGTCCTCTTCCACGCAGCGTGGCCCTGTTGGACTGGGGAGCTGGAGCTGCTGTGACAAAGATGGGCCAGGGGCCTCCAAATCAGCCCCTTCACACCTCCCGCTGTGCAGCAGAGAGTCACAACGTCCATTTTTGAAATCGCCTTCATCTCATCTTCTCATACCAACCTCTGGCTAGGTTCTCAGAATAATAGGGCTCGAAGGGACCTTTGAGGTCCTCCAGTCCAACCCCTTGCTCAAGCAGGAGACCCTCTACCATTTCAGACCAGTGGCCGCCCAGTCTCTTCTTGAAAACCTCCAGTGATGGAGAGCCCACAACTTCTAGTGGGAAGTTGTTCCACTGGAAGTTTCTCTTTAATTCCAGGTTGCGTCTCTCCTTGATTAGTTTCCATCCTTTGTTTCTTCTCCTGCCTTCGGGGGCTTTGGAGGGTAGACACCCCCCCTCTTCCTTGTGGCAGCCCCTCAAATATTGGAAGGCTGCTCTCCTTTCCCCCCTCGTCCTTCCGGACTAGCCACGTCCCATTCCTGCACCCATTCTTCGTGTGTTAGCCTCCAGACCCCAACCATCCTTCTTGCTCTTCTCTGCACCCAACATTCCCCCTCCATCTTCCCTCCACCTGCTTCATTCCCACGTTCCCTGGGATACCCCACAGGTGCTTTTTCAGGAGGCAACTGTTTTTTTTTCTTTTGAAGATGTTTTGCTTCTCATCCAAGAAGCTTCTTCAGCTCTGACCAGATGATGGGGAAGGATTGATATCCTTCCATTCTCCACTATCCTATCAGAGTTGAAGAAGCTTCTTGGATGGGAAGCAAAAGGTCTTCAAAAGAAAGAAACAGAAAGTCCAGTGGCCTTTTGGAAAAAGCACCTTTGGGGCAACCATGGTCTGGATGATGGAGAATCTCCACAGACTTCCTTGGTGGTTTTCCTTGAAAAGGCTTCGCTTCTCATCCAAGAAGCTTCTTCAGCTCTGGGTTAGGGTTGAACTGAAGAAGCTTCTTGGATGTGAAGTGAAACGTCTTCAAAAGAAAAAAAACCAGAAAGTCCTCTGGCCTCTTGGAAAAAGCCCCTTTGGGACACCTGTGACCTGGGATGGAGAATCTCTACAGTCATTTCCTGGGATATATTTCTTTCAGCTCCTGGAAGAATCCCCAGCCTTCTACCTCACCCATAAATTTCCACTGCATGAAATGCAGCCTCTTACAAAACGAGGCATGACCCTGTTTCAAAGTCAGCAGTCTCCTCAACCTGTAAAGCAGAAAATGCTGGAATCCTGCATCCGGTTTTGGTCCCCACGATATAAAAAAATCTGTTGAGACTCTAGAAAGAGGGCAGAGAAGAGCAACCAAGAGGATGTGGGGACTGGAGGCCGGACCATATGAAGAACGGCTGCAGGAACTGGGCAGGTCTAGTCAAATAAAGGAGAGGGGTGACATGATAAGAATCTTTCCTTATTTGAGGGGCTGCGATAACTAAAAGGGGAGCTCAACCTCTTCTCCAAAGCCCCCGAAGGCAGGAGAAGAAGCAACGGATGGAAACTCATCAAGGAGAGAAGCAACCTGGAACTGAGGAGGAATTTCCTAACAGGGAGGACAATTAACCAGTGGAAACGCTTCCCACCAGAAGTTGTGGGTGGTCCATCACTGGAGGTTTTTAAGAAGAGGTTGGACAACCATTTGTCTGAAATGGTAGAGGGTCTCCTGCTCGAGTGGGGGCTGGACTAGAAGACCTCTAGATCCCATCCATTTTCTATTTGTTGTGCTGTTCCATGGGTTTGTGCACAGAACACCAGAGACCTAAATGTCCTCCACCCAGAAAGCAAAGCAGAGTGTAATATACATTATATTTCGAGCTTTGATAAGAACCTTCTCTGAAGCCAGAAGATCTGGACTGAGCTTCAGCAGCTAATTGATCCTCAAATCTCCTTGTCGGGCATTGACTAAGTCTTCTTCCGTGGGCCACGTTTCACTTCCTTCATTTCATCTCAGTTCCACTCCATCACTGCCCACCAAGAAACCCCTTTCTGAGTGTGTCCCGTTCTCAGTTGCTGATGTCCCCATCTTAGAATTGAATGAATGAGCTGGAAGGGACCTTGGAGATCTTCTAGTCCGGCCTCCTTGGGAACTTTAAGACTTGTGGACTTCAACTCCCAGAATTCTGGCTGGGGAATTCTGGGGATTGAAGTCCACAAGTCTTAAAGTTCCCAAGTTTGGACACCCCTGGTCTAGACTCTTCTTAAAAGCCCCCCCCCCCCGTGATGGAGCACCCACAACCTCTGGAGGCAAGCCCTTCCACTGGTGAGTTGTCCTCCCTCTTCGGAAGTTTCTCCTTAACGCCAGGTTGCTTCTCTCTTTCCAAAGCTGGTGGCTCATTGAGGGTATTCCCATCTTCCTCGTGGGCCTTTGCAATCGAGGGCCACGTGGCCGGGCAGCCATCTCAGAACCTGACCCCCTTCGTAAACAGAGAATCAGTGGAGCAATTAGGCACACAAGAGGTAAACAGGAAGCACGGAGGCCCATCTTCATCCCCAGATGGAGGAGATGAGTGGCAGGAGGGGAAGGCGGAATTCACAGGCAGTTTCCATTTTCTGAGCAGGGAGGCAAAGAGGTGGTCCCGTGCATTGCGTAAACCAACCAACCCCACCACCACCTCTCCTTAAATTACGAACTATTTCCGCCTGTCAGGCTGGGAGGGGGAGACCCACCTCTGGAAGGCATCAAGGACCTTCCAAAGGTGAGCCAGTTGCCCTCCACGGCTCTGCCTGCAGTCCAGGGAGCTGGTGGCATTTTCCTTGATGGGAAACATCTCCTGGTGGGAGTGAAAGACAGCCCCCATCCCTGCATCCTTCGAGGGCTGAGAGCGGAGAGCAGGACAGGCAGGATACCTTGGTCCAGGGTTGTCCTCAGGGGTAGAAAAGTCAAGAGGTCCACCACAAAGATGTCTACCCTAAGAGCGCAGAGAAGAGGATCGTTCAGGGGTCTGGCCATAAGTAGCTTTGAGAGGGGGGTCATCAGGACTTCCGACAATTGCTTATCGGTCATAAGTCGAGGGCTACCGATGCTCTTTTCTTAGGATCAGAGTGTACCAAAGTTGGAAGAGACCTTGGAAGTCATCTAGTCTGATCCCCAGTTGTGGGCAGGAGAGGCCCTTGGACTGGAAATGCCTCCAAATTGAACCTGACAATTTCTCACCAACCATTGGTCTCTCTCTCTCTCTCTCTCTCTCTCTCTCTCTCTCTCTCTCTCTCTCTCTCTCTCTCTCTCTCTCTCTCTCTTTCTCATTCTTTCTCTCTCATTCTCTCTCTCTCTTTCTCATTCTCTCTCTCTCTCTCTCTCTCTCATCTCCCTCTCTCTCTCTCTTTCTTTCTCATTCTCTCTCTCTTTCTCATTCTCTCTCTCTCTTTCTCATTCTCTCTCTCTCTTTCTCATTCTCTCTCTCTCTCTTTCTCATTCTCTCTCTTTCTCTTTCTCTCTCTCTCTCTTTCTCATTCTCTCTCTCTCTCTCTTTCTCATTCTATCTATCTATCTATCTATCTATCTATCTATCTATCTATCTATCTATCTATCTATCTATCTATCTATCTATCTATCTATCTATCTATCTATCTATCTAACAATATATCCACTTCATATATATATATATATAATATGTATAAAATCTTGTTTTGTCTCAGCCTCCCTTTTCCTCCTTGGAATTTTCTCCTTTCTCACATAGACAGAAATCTTTCTTTCCTTCCTTCTCTTCCTTCTTCCCTTTCCTCCTTTCTCCCTCCCTTTCTCCCTCCTTCCCTCCTTTTTATCACTCCCATCCTTTCCTCCTCACCTCCTTCCTGCTCTTCTCTCCTTCCTTCCTTCTTTCCTCCCTGCCTCCCATCAGAAAAGCCATGGATTTTCATCATGCATCCCAAGTCATGATCCGCATCCAAAGTGCAGATTTCCCCCTAGTATCTCTCCTTCTCCCTCCCTCCCTCCTTCCCCCCCTCTCTCTCTTCCTCTTCCTCTCCGTCCCTCCATCTCTCCTCCCCCATGTGTGTGTGTGTGTGTGTGTGTGTGTGTAAGGTTTTCCTACCGCTCTCCATGGAGGATCCCGAGTTTTCCAGAGCGCCTGCCAAGATCCCCTTGAGGTAGCCCTCTTCCTCCTCCTCCTCCTCCTCCTCCTCCTCTGCTCCCAGGCCCTCCAGGCTCCTTCCAGAGACGCCTATTGCTTTCTGCTCCACTGGAGCATCCCCAGCCAGCTGGGCCTGGGACTAGGGGAACGGGGTGGGGGGGTGGGGGGAGTCAAGGCGGATGTGGGAGAAGCTCCCCTCTTCACCCAGGGCTGCAGTCTCCATCCAGGGAAGGCGGAGGCCAAGGACAGGTAGTGCAACGGATGGAGCCCAACATCACGGTTGCTGAGCGAGACGCTTGTGAAGGGAAACGTGCCCCGTTCCGCGACCTTTCTCGCCACCGTTGCTAAACGAATCCCTGGAGTTGTTAAGTTAGTATCCCGCTTGTTAAGTGAATCGGGCTCTCCCCATGGACTTTGCTTATCAGAAGGTCCTAAGGAGGAATCATGGGACACGACGGCCGTCATAAAGGGGAGTCAGTTGCCGAACGCCCACATTTTGATCATGAGACCCCAGGAATGCTGAAGCAGTCGTAAGTCTGAAGCGTGACCCTAAGTCACTTTTTTGGTGCTATTATAACTTTGAAAGTGATAAAAACTCACTTTAGAATTGTCTCCCCTCACAAGTCTAGAACTTCCTGTTCCCTCCAAGGCATTTCCATTCTGGGCAGCCCCTTGTCTGAAACGGTATGATGCTTCTCCTGCTTGAGCAGGGGGCTGGACTAGAAGACCTCCAAGGTCCCTTCCAGCTCTGTTATTGTTCTCTTCTCTTCTCTTCTACTCTACTCTACTCTACTCTATTCTCTATTTTCTATTTTATTCTATTCCATTCCATTCTCAATTCTATTCTTTTCTCTCTTCTATTTTATTCTCTATTTTATTCTCTATTCTATTCTATTCTCTATTTTATTCTCTATTCTATTCTATTCTATTCTGTTCTATTCTATTCTATTCCTATTCCTATTCTATATTAGTCCTATGGGTCCTTTTGGAGAAGGGCGGGATATAAATTGAATAAAATAAATAAAATAAATAAATTTTCTAATCTATTCCCTATACTATTCCATTCCATTCTCAATTCTATTCTATTCTCTCTTCTATTCTCTCCTCAATTCTATTCTATTCTATTCTGTAGTCTACTCTATTCCTTCTTCCTAATTAGTGCCATCAACTGAGGCCCCTCCACCAGTTCCATCCTCTTCCCAATCCATCCCTCCATCGCCTGGTCTTCCTTCAGGGACCTCCTGAACCCTCCTCTGATACCTCCTTGCTTCTCTTGGTGCTTGCAACAGACCCCAAATCCTCCAAGAAGGACAAATACCCCCGGGGGGAGTGGGGGAGGAGGCCTGGGGGCCACAGAATATTTGGGAAGCAGAGAGGCAGCAGGAGGAACCCCTGAAGGAGGAGAAGCCCACATTACGAACAGAAGCGATGAGGTGGAAGTGGGCAATGGGAAGGAAACGAGGCCCATTGGCCGCCTGGGAGTGGGCTGTGGCGCTCCTGAGCGGGTGGGGGGGCAACCGTGTCTACATTAGCCAAGGCTGGATAGGCGAGATGACCTCATAGGCCTTCTGCAGGGTCCCTCCTTATGACTAAGGGAGAGTAATAGGGCTGGTCCTTGGTTGGGGCAGCCAAAGGAAACATCCGCTGTGGCGATCATCATTACTCCCTTCAACAGCTGGCTTGAAGGTGGCCTGAACATCCCTGGGTGTTTCCAGCTGCCAAGAGGCAACCCCTGGACATGAAGTAGACAGAGGGCCACTCCAACCTCAGCCACTTTAAGACTTGTGGGCTTCAGCTCCCAGAATTCCCCAGCCGGCCATGGCTGCATCATGTACACAGGAGAAGCCAAGGAGTTTAGCTGCAGGTGTACACGGTGAATTCCTGGCTGCCCCATCAGACAGACCATCGAAGAGGGAGATTTAGCTGGTGGCAGAAACGAGTCAACTGTTTAGACCAGGGGTGTCCAAACTTGGGAACTTTAAGACTTGTGGACATCAACTCCCAGAATTCCCCAGCCGGCCATTATACACATTTCTCTGGTGCGCCACTCCGAAGCCTTTTCTGGCCCATGAAAGATCTCATAGGATTTTTCCAAGCAGCACTTAAGTCCTTCAGCCCCCCAGCCGCCCATTGGCCATGACCATGCTACCGGGTTCTGTCCAGGGGATGATACCAGGTGATGGGGAAGATCTCTCCACCTGGCACAAGAGATGCAACTTTGCAGGGCCTTGAACACCAGTGGATGGGCTTTTGAGGATTCAAAGGGTCAGTTAAAAAAAACTCTTAACTTTTTTAAAAGAAATTACTGAAGACCCCAGTTGGGACAAAGGAGAGAAAGTTGGGGAAATGTTTAAAAATCAAGTTAAAAGGCACAAAAAACCCCTCCCCCCCCCAATATTCTTGGCCCATGTAAAGGATCCACTCAGGCTGTAACCTTCACCCTCCCAGCACATTCTCTTGGCATTAAATTCCATTAAAATGGTGCCATTCTTGGTTGTGCGTGTCCATATCCTCCTTCCTGCCCTTGAATTCCCCACCGGGGTTCTGCCTGGTTGGGGGCAGTCAAACCTCTTGGGAAGCAAACTTCTACTCAACTTGGAGGTCAACACTGGCATTTCACCTGAACTCAGGAAGAAGATGGAACGCAACTAAGAGGATGAAAGGCCTGGAGGCTAAAACATATGATTTGGGTTTGGCCAATCTGAAGAAAAGAAAGACTAGGGAGCACACGATCAGCAGTATCCCAGTATTTGAGGGGCTTGCAAAGAAGAAGGGGTCAACCTATTCTCCAAGGCACCAGAAGGCAGGACAAGAGGCAAAAGATGGAAACTCATCAAGGGGAGAAGCAACCTGGAATGAAGGAGAAAGTTTTTAACAGTGAGGACGATTAACCAGTGGAACAGCTTGCTACTAAAAGTTGTGGGTGCTCCATCACTGGAGCTTTTTAAGAAGAGACTGGGCAGCCTCTTGTCTGAAATCACATAGGAGGTTGGACTAGAAGACCTTCAAGGTCCCTTCCAGTTCTATTTTGAATGGAATTGGTGGGGGGAGGAGAAAGACGCCCAGAAGAAGAGAATTTCTGGACCAGCCCAATCTTCCCCCAAGCCTCCAGGGTGGGCACTTCTGAATTGTGCAAACTTCCTGCAGCCTTCAAAGGCAGGTGGGGGCTCAGGCATCCCTCAGCCCCCCAGGCCCAGGAGAGAGAGACAAGGGTGCACCGCTTTGCAAGCGCAGTGATTAAACACTCTTGCAATCAAGGCAGGATCCTAAATCAACTTTGAAGGCACGCTTGGGTTCCACTCCTGGAGGACGTGGCCATTTGGTTTGAATTAGGCTGCGTATAAAAGCTCCCTCTGTGCGAGGGAGACACACACGCACACACACACGCTTGACACACGAGTGCAGGCTCTCGCTCTGCCTCTTTCTTTCTGGATGGGTTCACGGGAGATCTCTTCGGTGCTTCCTGCCCTAATTGGTCGCAGAGCTGCAGGCCGGCTGCTGCCAAAGACCTCGGCCACCTCCTGTTTGCAAGGACAGAAGCCGAGGCTCCGGACAGGAGGAAACCAGGAACACCCCTGAGGTCCACAGGGCACCGAATGGCCAAGGTGGACCTCAGGAAGGACTGGAATGCAGACTCCGGACAGGTAGAACTGAAGAAGGTTCCTGGGTGAGAAGCAAACTCCAGTTGCCTCTTGAAAAAAGCACCTTTGGGGCAACCATGAATGTGGAGGATGGAGGATTTCAATTCAGAATAGAGCTGGGAGGGACCTTGGAGGTCTCCTAGTCCACCCTCTGCTCAAGCAGGAGACCCTCTACCCTCTCAGAAAAATAGCTGTCCAGTCTCTTCTCCAAAGCCTCCAGGGATGGAGAGCCCAGCATTTCTAGAGGCAAGCAGTTCCGCTGGTTAATTGTTCTTCTTGTTAGGGAGTTCATTCTAAACTTCACCCTTAATCCCAGGTTGCTTGGTGAGTTTCCACCCATTGTTTCTTCCCTTCAGGGGCTTTGGAGAATAAGCTCATCTTTGTGGCAACCCCTCAAATACCGGAAGGCGGCTTCCCTGCCTCCCCTGGTCCTCCTTTTCTCTGAAGCAGAGATGCCCAATTGCTGCCACCGTTCTTCTTCCTATGCTTTAATCTCCGGGCCTTTCGTGTCTATGGAGAACCTCCAGAGACATCCAGCCCAACCAGGACCCCAGGATCCTCCCTACGAAGCCGAATCCCTGCGGTTGTCTCCCCTCCAGATTCTTCAATGGGTCACGAAAAGATTCGGCCTCTTTTAAAACCTCCCCAAGGAGCGTCGAGCGTTTCTTTCCACTGAGAAGGAGGCATTTTTGTTCTTGTTGTTGTTCCTTCTCCATTCTCCTCCTCCTCCTTTGCACATTTCTGAAGCTCCGTGGGGCTCAGTGGGGCTCCACGCAGTTGTTGGCCAAGCATCCGCCACGGCTGGGGCCAGTGGGTGCCAGACAAACAACCCTTATTAGCATGATTGCAAGGCCCATCCGATGCCCAAGGACCCACGGCGGAGGCATGTGCGGCATGCTCACTATGTCAGGAATGAGGAGCCTGCAAACAAATTGGCTTCACGGAGGGCCGGAGCCTCCCGAGCAAAATAGGGCTGCGTTTCAGTGCCGTCTCTCGGCCCTCATCTGGCCAACATCTGCATGCATTTAGGCTCGTGATGTCACCGATAACCATCTATTACATGGGTAATTTTCAATGAATGTGTTTCTAATAATCTGCTGGTATTTAACATATTATTACTGTCACCTTAAACTGAGAATTAGATTTATAAGAAAGAGAGGGAGGGTGAAAATCCGGCCAACGTGCTACGTGGAGCCCCAGATGGCCGTGAGAAGAGCAGTCGGGATGCGCAGGCTTTTAATAAGCAGGGAACCCCAGAAGAAGCCCCGTCATCCTGTGTCAACCCACGTTGTCCTTCGGGTTGAGGGTTCACAGGCAGGGCGGCTGGTTGGTTGGTTGGAGGCCGAGCCGCGTCTGCTGGGGGAGAGATCGTGAAGATCAGCTCCACCTTTTCCCCTCTGGGGTGCTTTCATTTCTGACCGAAGCTGAATGGACCCACCCAGGAGAAAGGATTTGGGGACCTCTCCAAAGATGCCAATGACCACTTCTGTCTGCAAGGAGAATCAAGCCTTCTGCTTCCCACCATCCTGTCAGAGCCGAAGAAGCTCCTGGGAGGAGAAGGGAAACGTCTTCCAAAGGTTAGTGAACCTGCTTTCCAAAACGAATTAAAATCTGTGTGTATTGTTTGGGCTGCTAAATTGCCCGTGACCAACTGGTCACATGACCACCTAGCCACGCCCACCCAGGTGGTCCAGCCCCCCCCAACAGTCTGAGGGGCCCCTGAATTGGGCCCCTGCTTAAAAGGTTTGAGGGCCCCTGCCTTTAAGGGGCACAGGGACCCAATTTGACCCTTCCAAAGTCCTCAGATGATCAGGTTTCCCCGCACGGCCCATCCTGAGAGTCCCATGGTGGGCAAAATAGTAATAATTACCTTTCACCTGCCTCGAAATTCTCCTCTTTGGGGTCTCAACGTGCAAACTTTGGGGGTGGCACCATTGCGTGTCTTTCTTTTATCTCGGTTTTCTTGCTTCTTTCATTTTCTTTTAAACTCCTTTTACGCCTCCCAGGGAGTTCTGATTCCTGAGTGCCACAATGGTTATAAACAGCCCATGCATGAAAAGTCAGGAGAAATTGGGGTTCGGTGCCAAGCGGTTGAGCTCTAGAATCGCCCCAATGGGTCTATTTGCCATATTTGGGGTGGGGGGTGGGGTTTCAGGAAGGAGCTCCTCCCCTCCCTCTCTCCTGGCATTTGTATTTTTCTGACTGCGGATGATTAAACTGGAAAAGGTTTTGCTAGAACAACAGTAGCTTGACAAACAAACATTATTTTAAATGAGCTTGAGGATGAAATATGTCCATTGTCAATAGGCCTTTGAGAAGTCCATCCAAAGTATGTGACCCCTCCGACAGGGAGCCAAAGAAGGCAGCGACTGGAGACTTGGACTTTGGGGGAAGGAGGGGCAGGAAGAGAGAAAAGAATCTCTATTCTTACTGGGACGTCTGTCCTTTTCCAAGGGTTCCCGTCTCCCGAAGGTCCTTGAGCAGCAGATGAACTGCCTGGCCAAGAGGTGATGGGGGAATGAGCCCATGCACCATCGTGGCCTTCGGAGAGGACTCCGTATCCCTACATCGTCTGCCATTTGCCATGCCTGCAAGCCATCTTCTCTTTCGGCCTTCAGCCCTGCCACACGCTCTACTGTCTACTTTCCATTGTGGGGAAATGGGACGGGAAGAGTTATATGGAGTTGGGTAATGAGTAGCCATAATAACCTTCTTCTTAGAAACTCAAGGTCACCTTTGTCTCTGCACCTGACCGGAACTGGATGGGAGGAATCTGTTTTCGTGGCAGTGGGAGATTGGACCATGGGATGGACTGGTGGGTGTTGGGGCAGGATCCTGACGTTTCAACTGGGTGGGGAGAACCTGGAAGCTTTCAGATTCGGGTCGACACCATTGCTCGGAGGTTGAGGGGCCAATATCTAAGGGGCTGCCCCAGAGAAGAGGGGGTCTACGTATCCTCGAAGGCACCCGAAGGCAGGACAAGAAGCAACGGGTGGAGCCTGGGAACCTGGAGCTAAGGAGGAATTTCCTGACAGTCCCGCTTAATCAATGGAATGGAAGTTGCCTCCAAAGTTGCCCTCCGTCACTGTTAAGGTTTTCAAGAAGAGATTGGACTAGTATTTGTTTGAAACGGTCTCCTGCAGGAGCAGAGGGTTGGACTGGAAGACCTCCAAGGTCCCTTAAAACTCTCTCATTGTATCATAAGAGTTGGGGAGACAGGGCCCCATCTGAGCCATCAAACTAATTCCGGTCTCCACCCAAGCAATGGGAGAAGGCCTAAGCAGAGAGAGGACCTCAGCCCTGTGGCTGTCTCATCCCAAGGAAGCAGAGATGGGGGGGGGCTCACTTTCTCCAAGGCCCCGTCCCCACAACCTGTAACCCAGCTGAGACGAGAAGTCCTGAGCTTGAACCCCGAGAAGCACTAAAATGACCTTCTGCATAACGGAAGTCAAGAGGGAGAGAGCTCAGCATCCCCCCCCGCTCTCTGCTCCTGGGCAGTGGGGGTGATTCCAGGTCCCAGGCCTTCTCCCGGAAGCCAATGGGCTTACACGCCATACATCCCACTCTGCCACTGGAAAGAAATTGTGCGTTGAGGTGGCTCTCACTTTCCTCTAGCAGTTGGAAGGGACCCTGGAGGTCTTGTACTCCAACCCCCTGCTCAAGCAGGTGATCCTCTTCCATTTCAGACAAGGGGCTGTCCAGGCTCTTCTCGAAAACTTCCAGTGTTGGAGCCCCCACAACTTCTGGTGGGGAGCTGTTCCACTGGTTAATAGTCCTCCCTATTAGGAAGTTTCTCCTTAGTTCTAGCACTGGCTAGCACTGATGATGTGACTTCGTTAGGTCATGAAGCACCAAGGCTTCCTCATTTCAACCCTGGCCCAGAAATATTCTCCTTTGTCGGTGACTTGTCAACCGTTGGCCACAGAACTGCCGATTTTCCTTCAAAATAAAGGTGGTCAGTTGCAGGACCTGTTTGGTCCTTTCCATCTGGCCCAAACTCTCCTGACCCGGCTGTACCTGCTGACCTTTTTGGTCTCCCGCTTGTCTTTGGAGAGAGCCTTCTTCTTTGGCCTTCAGAGCTGACTTCATGATGAGTTTTGAAGCTTCGTTTCGGGTGGCCTCATCTCAGAAGGGAGGGTGACCTTCTTCTTCTTCTTCTGTGTCATGAGTAAGGCAAAACAAGGAGGCGAAACTATGGAGACCGACACCACCCAGGTTCCCATGCCTGATCCCAGGAAGGGGTGGACGGGGAAGAGGAACTGGGAGGAGCACGCTTCTTGAGAGCTCCCCAGTGAGAGTCAGCCAGTGACTGGTTTTGAAGGGAATGACCCAAAAAACAGATGAACGATTTCCCCTCCTCTTCGCTTGAGATGAAGGATTTACTTCTCAGAGCCTCTTAGGATGTTGGCTACTTGGGTGAGCAACTTCATTTCCTGCCCTGTTGGATTTCTGCTTGGATGGAGTCCCCACCTTGATGTGATTTGCCTCTTTTAAGTTTCCCCAGACATTTGTGACTCCAGAGGTCTCAGTAGTAGGTCCTCCTTGGTGAGACTACTACTCCTTTGCTACTTTGGGCATGCGACTCTCAAGTTAACTAAGGGCTAGTCCCTGCTCAGTGTCCTAGTGTTGCATGGGAAGCTTTCCATGAAAAGCTTCAAATGATAGAAGTAGCCCAAGGAGGCCACGCAGAACCTTCTTCTCAGTGACACCAAGAAGCATACATGAGGGCAGGGGTGGAGGCCCACAGCTTTACAGACTGAGACCACAGAGGTCTTCTAGCCCAACCCTCTGACCAAGCAGGAGATCCCATACCCTTCTGGAAAAATGGCTGTCCAATCTCTTCTTTTTAAAAAAAAATTGAATCTTTATTAATATTTACAATATAAAACCACACCCTCAACAAAAACAGGGTAAGGGTAACTGGGAAAAACATACATAAACATACGGGGGAAATGTCTAGTCCTCTAAATTGAAACTTAAGTCCATCCCAGTCTAATTTATCAGTTATTGCTTACAGCTCTACAGGAGTTTTTGTCTCAAATTTACTATGATCTTATCTTGTTTATTCCTTAGTAGTTCCCTTGGTATCCATTAGTCTCCTACTATACCATGAATACCATCTATTCCAACTTTTGAAGAAGGTCGAATCTTGTCCATCTTTTAGAATATATGTTAGTTTATCAGATTCTGCACAATTAATTTTGTTTGCTATGATTAGCTACTCTGGCGGTAGGATATTGTCTTTCCAATATTATGCAATGGCCATCCTGGTCGCTGTTACTCTATGGGAGAAAAGATACCAATCTTGGTTTTCAATTTCGTTTCGTTTTATGCCTAGTAGATAAGGAAGCTTCTTCTGAGAAAGCTTCTTAGAACATAGAATAACAGAGTTGGAAGGGACCTTGGAGGTCTTCTAGTCCTTCCTTGGGCAGGAGATCTCATACCCTTCTGGAACAATGGCTGTCCGATCTCTTCTTGAAGACCTCCAGTGATGGAGTGCCCACAACCTCTGGTGGCAAGCTGTTCCACTGGTTCGTTGTTCTCACTGTTCTAGGTTGGAACTGTCCTTGGTAAGTTTCCATCCATGGTTTCCTGTCCTGCCTTCAGGCGCTCTGGAAAATGTTTTTTAGCAGCCCCTCAATGATTGGAAGACGTTGGTATCCTGTCTCCCCTGGTCCTTCTTCTCATTAAGCCAGCCATGCCCAGTTCCTGCCACCGTTCTTCGTATGCTTTATACAGCCTCCAGGCCCCCCTCCCAAATCCTCTTTGTTGCTCTTCTCTGTGCTCTCTCCTTTTTCCTTCCTTCCTTCCTTCCTTCCTTCCTTGGATGAGAAGCGAAACGTTTTCAGAGAAGAAGATGAGGAAGTCCAGTTGCCTTTTGGGGGACAAAACAGGACCTTTGGGACAGAGGACCAGAGGAATCCCTGCAACCTTTTCCAAACAATTCTTTGGCCACCTTTGCACGGCCTTTGCACCTGGTGGCAGCGATTCCCCCTTGCCCCCCCCCCCCCTTTTGGTACCTGACAAGGCTAGGCAGGCACAACCAGCTGGGCCAGCCTCCGCTTGGGGGGCTCCAGAGTTGACTTTCCTCAAAGAAACAGAGCAGCTTCCAGTCAACGGTGTGTAAGGAGACCTTCTAGGGCCAAGGGAGACGTGAGGGTTAGGAAGGAAGCTGGGCCCTCTGGAAGGCTGGGGAGGGGGCATCCCATGGGGGGGGGAGGAGGAGAAGAGAGGCTCCATTGTGCTTCCCAAGAAGCCCCAGGAGCCAAAAGCAGCAAACAGGATTGATCGTGAAAGGGACGTGGAGAGGGAGCAATCGAATTCGGAGCCCTGGCTGGCTCTAGATCCCAGTCTACGGTCTCTGGAGGGGCTGGAGGGGGAGGCAGGGCCAGAACGGCCACAGAACGGTTTCTCCAGCCAGGCTGGGCCAGAAAAGTGTCTCGGACCGTCCAAGGCGCAGCGCTGCATCCGAAGCCTCCAGGTCCGTCCACTCGGCCATTGGAGAAGGACAGGGGCACGGGAGAGAAGGCAAGGGACCGTCCTTGGGCCACCAAGGCTTCCCGAATGGCCAGTTGGCCTTGGAAAAAAGGACGGGCCAATGAGGGCGGGGATGAAACTTTGCTTTTGGGGTTTACCGCTGAGATGGGTTTTGTTGTTCTAGAAATGGCTGGTTCCTATTGCCATGTGAAAGTCAAAAGTTGAGGTTTGATGTTATTATCTTATTCTATTGGCCCAAAGGGAGTTGGAAGTCAATGCCTTTCCTTCCTTCCTTCCTTCCTTCCTTCCTTCCTTCCTTCCTTCCTTCCTTCCTTCCTTCTTTCTTTCTTTTTCATTCCTTCTCCTTCCTTCCTCCCTGTCCCTATTTCTTAATTCCTTCCTTCCTTCCTTTATTTCTTTCTGACTTCCTTTATCTTTTTTCTTTATTGCTTCCTTTCTTTTATTCTTCCTTTCTTTCTTCCTTTCTTTCTCTCGCATTTCTCTCCTTCCTCCCTCCCTCCCTGACTCTCTCTCTCTCTCTTTCTTTCTTTCTTTCTTTCTTTCTTTCTTTCTTTCTTTCTTTCTTTCTTTCTTTCTACCTTCCTTCCTTCCTTCCTTTATTTATTCCTTCCTTCTATTCTCTTTCTTTCTTTCTTTCTTTCTTTCTTTCTTTCTTTCTTTCTTTCTTTCTTTCTTTCTTTCACCTTACTCTTTTCCCTTCCCCTTTCCCTCCCTCCCTCCCTCACTATTTTCTTTTGTATTTTTTTGTATGTTGTATTATAAACTAATAAAAAATAAAACTGTGGCTAGAAAAAGGAATGGCTGCCAGTGCCTGCATCTCCCTGAACACAGTAACAGGCCCACCTGTTGTTCCATCCGGCTGAATTGGGACCCATCAAATGCAGGATCCCAAACCCCATAATCCTGGCTCCCTTCAGTGTTCATTTGCAGTGCACACGGGAGGAATTTCCCTTTGGAAAAGGCTGGAGGGACAGAGTCAAGACCACGTCAAGGGTTCACACTGTGAGGCCACGCTTGGAATGTCGCAGCCACTTTTGGTCATCAGGATTATTAAAAGATGCTGAGACTCGTCTGGGATTGCGGGGGGGGGGGGAATAGCTGTGAGCCATTTTCAGAGCCTTCCCTTTAATTTGGCTCCCTTGCAAGGAAGGCCGGGCACCTGCCTCTCCTGCCCCCCACTCACACACGCCCCAATTCTCCCCTCGCCCCTCAAAACCCCCAGGCCGCCTCCACCATGGGGGCGCTTCATCTCCCCTTGGCCATCGGTCAGAGTCAAAGCATCCGACGGCTGGCTCTCCCTTCTCCCTCGGCTCCCTTCTTTTCAGAGCAGCCTCCTAAGGAGAGAGAGACAGCCGGGAGCCCAGAAGCAAAACACACACGGCTTGAGTGCTTAGTCAGGGCCAGCCAGGAATCCGACACCCAGCGGAGTCCGTGGCCTTGGCAGGGCCTGGCAGAGCCCCGTTGGCCGGAGCGGCTTGGCAAGGGCCTTCTCCAAACAGTCTCCAGCCAGGAGAGCCCACGGAGCCCACCGGGGACCAGAGCGCTGGAGGTGGCTGAGGGCAGAAGGCCTGGAACGGCTTCGGAGCGCGCAGGAAGAATGCCGGGAATTCCAGCCTGCCCCAAGAGGGGGGGCACTCTCTTAAAACAGCCCCCCCACACACACACACACGCACAAGCACTGCGACCCATGGCACAGGCTGTAAGGGGGGTGGGGGGCGAAGACCGAGCAGAATTCAGGGCTTTGCTGAGGGCAATGGGGGCAAGTCAGAGGGGGGGTCATGGCTACCCCACTTCCTGGCCCCCAGTTCCAGGCTTTCTGTTTGTCAACAAACGGGGGGAGGAGGAGGAGGAGGAGATAGATGGAGGTAGAGATGGAGATGGAGGGAGGGAGGGAAGGAAGGAGGAGAAATGATGGTGGCGGTGGAGGAGGAGGAGGAGGAGGAGGAGTGTGTGTGTGTGTGTGTGTGTGTGTGTGTGTGTGTGTGTGTGTGTGTGTGTGAGCCATAGACACAATCATGGTGCTTCTAAACCCGAACTCCTTTGGCTATGTGATACGTATTTTAATAGCAGGTGATGCTGAAGCCCTCGAGGCCGAAGGGCCCGTGCAGAAGTGACTCCCTCAGGCCTTCTTCCTTTCTGATGGCCAGAGCTGTGGCCAGCCCTGCAGAGAGAGAGAGAGAGAGAGGAGACTCCAAGAACATGTTCCTCCCACAAGGACAGGAGGCAACACAAACTCAGCAGGTGGTTCTCAACGGAGCTACGTCCATGTGGAGGGATGCCTGAAGGTTCTGCATTGGCCCAGGGCTCCTCAACATCTTCATGGACGATCTGGAGGAGGGGATAGATGGGGAACTCATCCGACCTGCAGGGGACACTGAGCGGGGGAGAATTGCTGGCATTTTAGATGATGGACTCGAGATTCAGAAGAATCTTGACAGACTTGAACGTTGGGCCCTGTCCAAGAAGATGCAATTCAGTGGTGGGGGAAGGAAGGTCCTACAGTCAGGTAAGAAAAACCAAGAGAGGGGAAGTGGTGGGATTCAGCCAGTGGGCACCTCTTCGGGAGAACCGGTTATTAACCTTCTGAGCAGCTTGGTGAGCTGGTTGTTGGAAGAAACCATTAGGGCAGGGAACCGGTTGTTAAATTATTTGAATCCCACCACTGGAGAAGGGTCACCATTATAACCCTACACTCCTGAAGGGGATAGGGTCCTAGATGGTCTACGTTGCTTGACCCCAACTCTCATGGACCTTAGTATCTGTGGAGCTTCCCAGCCATCCAGGTCATGGTTGTTCCTGGAAAGCCTTTTGAAAAAGCCCTTTGGGAACCCGAGTCTTAAGGTTGTGCCTTCAGTTGAAGAAAGCTACATGTGGGTTTCAAGATTTCAAAGCACTGGGACCTTCTCACCAAACCACCGCTCTTCAACTATATACAAGAGCAGAGTTGGAAGGGACCTGGGAGGTCATCTAGTCCAACCCCCTGCCCAGGCAGGAAGCCCTATACCATTTCAGAGAAATGGCTATCCAACATCTTCTTAAAGACTTGCAGTGTTGGGACATTCACAACTTCTGGAGGCAACTTCTGTTCAACTGGTTAATTGTCCTAACTGTCAGGAAATGTCTCCTCAGTTCTAAGTTGCTTCTCTCCTGGATGAGTTTCCACCCATTGCTTCTTGTTCTGCCCTCAGGTGCCTTGGAGAATAGTTTGACTCCTTCTTCTTTGGGGCAGCCCCTGAGATATTGGAAGGCTGCTATCAGGTCTCCCCTGGTCCTTCTTTTCATTAAACTAGACCTGCCCAGTTCCTGCAACCGTTCTTCATAGGTTTGAGCCTTTTTGGCAAAGTTTGCTTGGCCAAAAAGGCTGAAGGATTTCTGCATTCAAGAGAAGGAGTAGCTGGGCAAGGAGCAGGAAAAGAGCCACAAGGGACCCTCTGAATCCACACCTACTAGCCCTTTTGCTCTTGGGGCAGTTCCTGTGCTCCATCCTTGCTTCAGAGCTTAACTGCTTTATTCTTAGCGATGCTCTATATAGAGCCAATCTGATTGGGCTCCTGGCCCATGGACCTCCCTCAGCTTATTACTCATACTTATTCCCTATTGTTCTTCCAAGGCGGTTTCCATGGTGATCTGCCCACCTCCTAGCTCCACAACAAGGGGTTGGTGAGGGAATTGGGCTGAGAGGGAAGGTCCGGTCCAGAATTCAACCTGCAGGTGCCCGTGGCAAAGGATGGACTTCCACACGGGTCTTCTGGTCCTAATCCAAAAGGTTCCCCCCCCCCCTTCTCCACATTGGCTCTCAATGTGCTTGTGAAAGGTCAGTGAATCATCTCAGATGGTGGACCCTGCCTTGCCCTTTCCTTGGCCAGGGTCCTGTCGGAAGGTGATCTGTCTTGCCTTCTTACTGCCCAATCTAGCCTATAATCCTGAACTTCTGTGATGGTCCCTGTCCAGGTACAAAGGAGTCCTTCCTTGCTTGGTTTCCAACCCCAGAACAGACCCGATTTCCAGTTGACTTCAGTTCTTCTGGAACTGAAGGGACACAAAGAAGCATGCGTATGGTGTATATCAGCATGCAATGCACAATGCACAACTTCCCCAGTTGAAGTGGGGGGAAATTGATATATATTTAATTTACTCTCCATATTCTCGTTTAGCTGAGGGACCTCCCTAACTTGACACAAATATATCGACTGTATTTTTCAGAATATAAGATGCACCTTTTTCCCTCAAAAAAGAGGCTGAAAATCTGGGTGCGTCTTATACACTGAATGCAACATTTATACCCGCCCCTTTCACCAAAATGGCCCTGCGGAGCCTGTAGGGGGCTTAGGGGGCTTCTGGGGGCTGGGGAGGGCCGAAATGAGTGAAAAAACGGGCTGGTTTTGCTTGTTTTTGCCCCACCCCAGGAGCCGTCTCTAAGCCTCCTAAAGGCTATTCATGCCCTTTTTTTGAAGAAAAAACCCCCACAAACAAACGGGGCTGTTTTTGGGAGGTTTGCAGAGTGCAAAAACTTTTTTTAAAATTTGCCTCTTCAAAATCTTGGTGCATCTTATACTCTGAAAAATATGGTATGTATTTGCTGTCCAAATTGTCATTCCCTCCTCCTCCTCCTCCTCCTCCTCCACCCCGTCACCACCATCCATCCTTCAGCCATTAAACTTTGTCATCCCCCACTAACCAGGGGCCATTTGGACTCTGGTGGTCCTGGCAGGGGGTGGGCCTAGGCCTCTCCACGGCATGTAGAAAGCAGGAATCGATGGAAGCCCTTGGCTTCTCCTGGAGAACTTGCCTTGGCCCCGACCCCTTGAGCCTGGCCGAAGTTGCTTCTCACTGGGGTTTGAGAGCCATCGACTGAACGGAACCAAATAGGGTGTCACGGGATATGGAGGCAGCCGGTCAGCTCCCCTCCCACTCCTGGCTCCTCTGAACACGGTATTTTGCCAAAGCCTTTTCGTCAAGAAGACCAAGTATGTGAAAAGGAACAGCAACTGCCTAACAAATGGGTTGCGCTCCAGAGATATTTTGATGATGGACCAACCCCAACTCTGAGGTCGAGGGTTTACCATTAACAGAATAACAACAGAATAACATAACAGCTGAGCTGGAAGTGACCTTGGAGGTCTTCCAGTCCAGCCAGGCATGATGGCTGCAGTGTCTTGGGGTCATGTGATCCCCTTTTGAAAACGTCAGTCAAGAAATTCAGTGGGGAAGGCCAATTCACTTTATAGTTATGTGACTAACTTAACAACTCCCCAGATTCACTTAACAATTTATAGAATTAGAGTTAGGAGGGACCTTCAAGGTCTTCTAGTCCAACCCACTGCTTAAGCAGGAGATGCTATACCATTTCAGACTAAATAGCTGTCCAATCTCTTCAAAACCACCAGTGATGGAGCCTTCACAACCTCTGGAGGCAAACCATTCCATTGATTAATTGTTCTCACTGTCAGGAAATTCCTCCCTAGTTTTTTTACTTTTTTATTTTGATTTCTTTTTATTTTATGTTCTATTTATGTTATGTTTATTTAGTTCTAGGTTGGTTGGTTGCTTCAAGGTTGTTTCTCTCTCTGATTAGTTTCCAACTGTTGCTTCTTGTCCTGCCTTGAGCTGCTTTGGAGAAGAGGTTGACCTTCTCTTCTTTGTGACAGTCAGATATTGGAGCACGGCTGTCATGGAATGGGACCACTCCCCATGGCCAACTTGCTACAACCAACCTGTGGTGAGGCAACTCAGCATGGCCAGCTCGCTGCAGGACAAGAGTTAAAGACTATCAAAGAAATAATCTTATAGAGTCTTTGAAGAAACAATCCAGAGGAAGGACAAAATAAAATGTGAATGACAAAAATCAAAATAAAGTTTTCATTATTTTAAACAATGAAATTGAATTGTAGAATTGTCCTGCCACGAATTGTCCCATGACGAGTTGGCCATGGTGAGTCTGTCCCTCTGTGGTGAATCCACCATTAGCTTGGAGTCGTTTCCTAGAACAGGGGTCTCCAACCTTGGCCACTTTAAGACTTGAGGACTTCAACTCCCAGATCTTTGCTGACTGAGGAATCCTGGGAGTTGAAGTCCACAAGCCTTAAAGTGGCCAAGGTTGGAGACCCCTGCCCTAGAAGGAAAAGGAGGCAGAGCCATACCAACCTGCCATTTTCTTTCCAGAGATCTAGGATAATGCGCAGGTGGAGGTGACTAGTGGGGGCTGGTAGCCAAGGGGCCTTGCAATTATGGCACCCCTACATTAATCACTGGAAAGGCAGAGAGAGCTCGTGATGCTGAGACATGTCAGCTCGCATGAGTAGAGAAGAGATTCAACCATTACCCAGAATGGAAAGGCTGCCCTGAGATCCTGGGAGTCAACAAAAGCTTTTCTCCCCACCAGTGCGCAGAAGAAGACAGTCGGGCTCCTAAGAAACCACTAGAGGCCCAACATCCGGCAGTGCTTCTCATGCCAGGACCCGGTTCTATTCTTAACTTGACTGAGGGTGACGACAGGCTCTCTTTGCAGGCTCGTCTTCAGTGACCCGAGAAGAAGATGGAATGTCTGGAAGGTCCTTCTGGGACAGTGGAGGAAGGAAGGGATGTGGACCGACAACAGCATTCTCAGGAAGCCACCGAGGAGTCTCTGAACTTGGGAGAAGTCTCTTCCTTCCAAGCGACTTGGCCACCTTCTGGATTCTTCAGAAAATCAAACATAATCATGAAGCCAACAATGTAGCATGAAATATGTCTATGAAGAAGCAAAAACAATAATAATGGCACGCTGGAAATTCCCAGGAGCTGAGCATGACTCCGAAAATTCCTACGTTGCTTGCTCGGTTTCCAAAGATGGCTGCTTCTAAGAGTGCTTATCTTGGCCAAGTCACCGTGTGACTGTAGAAGTGGAGGAGGAGGAAGCGGGGAGGGAAGGGAAGGCGGGGGATGAGATCTGAGAAGTTGAGAGAAGAACCCGCAGAATAAGGCAGGCGGAGTGGTTCAATCGTTCCTCAAGTAAAAGCTGCACTTCTGGTCTCAGGTGGATCCTTCAGAAATGTCCTCAGCCCAAAATGTTGGAAGTCTAATCAGACGCCGGGTTCATGTGATCCTATGTGGTGGACCTGCCCAAAGACCCAGAAAATACTGGACTAAAATACATACTTGGTTAGAAAAACTGATACAACAACACATAGATTTGAAACCAGAAATATTTCTGCCGGGGATTCTACCAGGACAGTAGAATAAAGGGATTACGTTTTAATTCTGCATGTAGTAACGGCAGCAAGAATAGTGTTTGCACAACAATGGAAAATGATGAGGTCCTGACAGATGAAAGTGCAATTAAAAAAATATTAAAATGTGCTGAGTGGGATAGATTGACACTTAAGATACACAAAAAGGAAGAAACTGAGTATTTTTTAAGATGGGATATATTTTACCCATGGTTAGCTAACAGAAACATAGAATTGAAAAAGAATTTAAAGAGGTAATAAAAATGTGTACTGAAAATATTGCAAGATGGACAAACTAATTGTATTATTATTTTGTGATTAATACTGATATGTCTATTAAGATTACTAGTATGATTATGGTTATTGTTGTACCTTTACTCACAATTAATTATACCCAGACAACACGCTATTCAGATAGACATGGAATTTTTTATGTTTTTAAAGGAAAAAATGTACCAATAAAACATATTTAAAAAGAAAGAAAGACAGAAATGTTCTCAGCTCAGGAGGGCATGAAGGAGACCTGCTTGATCTGAACAACTGAAAGTCCAAAGACGACTCCAATTTACACATTCAATTGTGCAGCTACTAAGATGGTTGGCCAAGCAGGTACAACAGTAGCCAGGGAAGTGACTGAAGCCTGGGAAAGTCAACAGGACTTGTCAGGTGCTCAGGAGCTGGCCTTGGTAGCACCTGTGAACGACAGCCAATGACCTCACAACTGGCCATCAACGCCCCAATCAACAACTAAAAAGCCACACACAGAACAGCCCCAAGCGCACACTCGATCAGGGAGAGGTTCTAGGGAGGGGAATTCCAGCACAAGTCCAAAAGTTTTGAAGACAACATTTCTGGACTCACTGACCGACCCAGATTGGTCCCAACAACTCATCTGCTTTAGAAAAATTCCTAACTACATGCGGACATTGCAACCCCGGCCTTTATGCCCAATGTTCGGCGAGGCTTACTCGAGGTAGCTGTGCCCAGGACTGCAGCTCCCTCAGAAGCCCATCTGACCTCTTCTCTCCTGGGGGGAAATTCAGCGAGGCGTAACAGCCTCCCAAAGGCTCAGCCTAAAACCTAAGTGAACCCAGCCCAGTTCCTTTCTCCTCCAAACAGGCCCTCGGCCAAAATCATTCAGTCCTGCTCTGGTTTAGTAGGACAGCCTGGCCTGCCAAATAACGGAAGACAATTGTCGGGTTCCCACCACATCAGAGTCCTTGCAGGTGTGACCCCAAGAAGGTAACATCATCAATGCAAGAAGGAAGTAGACTTTGGGGGGGGGGGGCTCTGGGATCCATGATGCTCTCTGAATTTGCTTTCCTGCAGACTTTTCATTACCTGACTAGGTAACCTGATCAGTGCTAGAAGGGGGCGTGGTTTGCCCTGTCAGTGCTGGTGGGAGTATTCTTGATGGCTCCTTGATCAGGCTGTTCTGTACTGTTTGACTCTTCATCTGAGTTAATAGTTTCTTGATTGGGGGATTGTTTATTGCGTGATTGATGGCCTGGGGTTAATCTGGCTGTTCATCTCTGTTTAGCTGGATATTTGTTGCTAGCAAGGAGGTTTTGGCCTTTTCTCCCTCTCTCCTTTATAGCTTTTCCATTCTCTCTTTCGAATGGTGTGCAAATGTTGTTTACACCAGGTTGTTTGGCCTCCTAGCAGAGATGACACTGGAGGTGAATATCATCCCTGTGTGTCTGCGTGTCGGTTGGAGGCTTCTTGCAGTTTTAGTTATTTGGTTCATTTTAATCCTTATTTTCCTGGTCTCCTTTCCTCTTCCTGTTCCCACCTTCTTCTCTCCCTCTCCCTCACCTGCTGAAAAACAGAGGCTTCTCCTTGTTTGTGATCCAAGACTGGAAGGAATCCCGTTGTGGAGGTGGCAGTTTTGCTGCCGTGTTGTTAACCAAGGCGGCTACTCCTCCTTTACTAGGAACGGAGCCGTTGCTCGTAATCCTAAGTGGGAAATAATGAAATGTGATGCGATCGGTCAAAAGATGAAGCAGATCTCCTCCACACTGTCCCATAACTCAACCTCACGTGGCATCCCCACCTTCGCTTCTGTTGCCCCATTTAGCCTTGGGGCAGAGTCTCCTTTGGCCCCAGCCAGCCACCTGTACGAACGTGGAAGTCAACTTCCCCATTTCAGGCTAAGGCCCGAGGTTCAAGTCAGGGGCAAGGAGTCCTGTAGGTGTCGAAGTGATGGATGACTCCCAGCAAGGGGGGGGTGTCCCCTCCCTCCCCTGCTGACTTGGGGGCTGCTTTGTGGAGGCTGCCAAAGGAAAGAGGCGAGGAGGAGACCTGGGCCCCCCTGGAGCATTTGAGAGGCTTGTTAGGTTAAACCTGCTGATTTCCTTGTACAAAAACGCTGGTTAAAAGGATCGCCCTGGAAGCTCTCCCCCCCTTCACATCCCCTCCCCCTGGGATCGATCCGTCTTCCGTAATCGCCATTTCTGAAGGGTCAGGCAAGAAAACAGCAACCAATCAAAAAGGGTCAACTGCAGAAGGGGCCAGCCTCCCTGGACAAATCCCCCCACCCCATGTATGTCCTTCCTTCCCTGCTTCTACTCTTCTTTCCTTCCTGCCTTCTTCCTTCCTTCCTTTCTTCCTTCCTTCCACCCCTTCTACCCTTCCTTCCCCACTCTTCTTCCTTTCTTCCTTTCTTTAACCCTTTCTTCCCTTCCTTCCTTCCACTCTTTCTTCCTTCCACCCTTTCTTCCTCCCTCCTTCCTTCCACTCTTTCTTCCTTCCCTACTGTTCTTCATTCATTTATTAAACTTATATACCGCTCCCTTTCCCAAAAGGTATTCGGGGTGATGCACAGGAAATTAAAAAAACATATATAAACATGACAATGTACAAAATTTAAAATCAAATTAAATTATTAACCCTGTGCTAAAATTTACAATAAATTAAAACTATTTCCCTTAAAAACCAATTAAAATAATTTAATTTCAGGCTAAAGGCTAGGTGGAGTTAGGGCAGGCCGGCCTGTTGGAAAAAATAAGTCTTGAGTTTCTGGCGGAAAGAACGGAGGTCCGTGGTTGTTCTAATATCTGGGGGAAGGTCTTTCCAGAGGGTTGGGCCCGCCACAGAGAAGGCCCTTCCCCTGGGCGTCGCCCGCTGACATTGCCTAGTGGACGGCACCCGAAGAAGTCCCTCTCTGTGGGAGCGAATCGGCCGAAGGGATGTATGGGGCAGGATGCGATCCTGTAGATAACTAGTTCCCGAGCCATGGAGCGCTTTAAAGATGATGGTCAACACCTTGAAGCGCACCCGAAAGGCCACAGGCAGCCAGTGCAGCCCGCGCAGGAGCGGTGTTACATGGGAGCACCAAGGGGCTCCCATAATTGCTCGCGCAGCTGCATTCTGGACTAGCTGCAGTCTTCGGGTGCACCTCAAGGGGAGCCCCATGTAGAGAGCATTACAGTAGTCTAAACGGGATGTCACGAACGCATGAGTGACTTCCTTCCTTCCACTCTTTCTTCTTTCCCTACTGTTCTTTCTGTCTTCCTTTCTCCCTTTCTTCCTTTTTTCTGCCCTTTCCTCCTCCCTTCCTTCCACTCTTTCTTCTTTCTACTCTCCCTCCCTCTCTCCCTCCCTCTCTTCCTTCCTTCCTTCCTTCCTTCCTTCCTTCCTTCCACCCTTCCTTCAGTTCTGATCAGACGTGGCCAGCTTTAAAACACCCGAGGAAACTTAGCAAGGTATCCAAGGCCACTTCAAGAGCTCTTTCCCCAGAAGTCTTTGAGCAAAGAAAATAAAGGTAATAAGGCTGATAGATAAATAAATAAAGGGGCCCTTTTTCAGGCCAACCAAGGAGACTGACAAAGCCCACCCCCCCTCCCCCGCTCTGGAAGAGATAAGATCTGACCTTATTACAAAAGGATTCCGTTTGGAATTAGCTGGTGAATGTTAATCCCAAAATTCAATATACCATTTTCCAAATCAAATATGATGAGTTGCAAAAAAATACAGTATGCGAGATGGGGGATTTTATTGGAATAAACTCAGATTGTTTTAATTATAAAAAGATTACAAATGTAGTTAGCATAAATGGCTTCTTTAAGAGAAGGAAGGGGAGGTTTTGCAAAATCAAACACTATCCAATTGCAAAACACAAAATGATGAAGTGTAGTATTTTAAACTGGACTGAACTTAATGCTGCTTGAACGTGCCTGAGAATCTGGCACTGTTGCAGACAGAGCCAATCGCAATTACTGCGGGAGAAAGCAATTAATTATGAAAATGGACACATTTACAGTTTCCCCTTTTTTTTTCCAATAGGAAGATTAAGTATTATTTCCAAATCCTCGCTTGCAAAGAAGACCCTGCTTTCCTTGGTCTGGTGCAATTCCGAACTGCAATTCCAAAGTCGTAAATTATTTTCTCGCACAATAAAAAGCATGGAGGCAGCTGCTAGTGAAAGAGTAGAGCTTCTCTGGAGTTTCCTTCGGAAATTAGAGGGTTGCCAATATTCCGGGCCCTGCAGAGGGTTGGATTCACAACTCAGCTGGCAGTTTCGGTCAAGCGGTCTTCAGGCATGGAAGGATGGAATGGAAATCTTGGAACGGAAAGGCTGCGTCCTTCAGCCCTGCAGGACTCAAATGCGGTTGTCCAAAAAAGTTAACAGAATCACAGAGCTGGAAGGGACTTTGGAGGTCTTCTAGTCCAACCCCCTGCTTAGGCAGGAAACCCTACACCATTTCAGACAATTGGCTGTCCAGTTTTTTCTTAAAAGCCTCCAGTGATGGAGCCCCCACAACTTCTGGAGGCAAGCTGTTCCGCTGGTTAATTGTTCTAACCGTGAGGAAATTTCTCCTTAATTCTAAGTTAGTTCTGTGCTCCGCTCCTTCCGCCAGCAACTAAAAATCTACTTTTTCCAACAGGCCGGCCTGGCCTAACCTACCGTTTTCAGCCTCAGTTGTTTAGTAGAGAAATTTTAAATTGGGCTTTAGGGATTTTAATGGGGTAGTTTTTAGCACAGGGTGTAATTTAATATAGTTTTAATGCATTTATGTATTTATTGTGATGTATTGTATTTTTTATATTTTCCTATGCACCGCCCCGAGTCCCTTCGGGAAGAGGGGGCGGTTAATAAGTCGAATAAATGAAATGAAATGAATGAATGATTAGTTTCCACCCATTGCTTCTTGTCCTGCCTTCAGGGGCTTTGGAGAATAGCTTGACTCCCTCTTCTTTGGGGCAGCCCCTCAAATATTGGAAGACGGCTATCATGTCAGTGAGAACAATTAAGCAGTGGAACGGCTTGCCTCTAGAAGCTTTGGGTGCTCCAACACGGGAGATTTTTAAGAAGAGATTGGACAACAACCTATATGAAATGGTACCAGTTTTCCTGCTTGAGCAGGGGGTTGGAGTAGAAGGCCTCCCAGGTCCCTCTTGGCTCTACTATTATTTTATATTTGGGGGGGAAATCAACAACAAATCCCAAAACAGCCTTTTGAGAACAATCTTTTCCAGCATGAATGTTTTGCTGATGGCGAATGGTTTTAGGTCAAAAGATTAACAGAGTTGGAAGGGACCTTGTAAATCCAACTCCCTGTCCAAGCAGGAGACCTTACACCACTTCTGACTGATGGCAGCCCAGGCTCTTCTTGAAAGCCTCCAGGGATGAAGCTCCCACAACTTCTGAAGGCAACTTCTCTTCCATGGGCTTATTCTTCTCCCCGTCAGGAAATTCCTCCTGATTTCCAGGTTGAATCTCTCCTTGGTCAGTGTCCATCCGTGATTCCTTGTCTGGCCTTTGGGTGCTTTGGAAAACAGGTTGACCCCCTCCCCTCTGTGGCAGCCCCTCAAATATTCTCTTCCCAAGGCCAGCCATGCCCAGTTCCTGCCACCGTCCATCGTGTGTTTCAGCCTCCAGTCCCCTCATCCTCTGGGTTGCTCTTCTCTGCCCTCTTCCCAGGGCCTCCACGTGTTCTAGGCGTGGCTTTAGGGGGCCTTGGGAGAACCAAGGACAGAAGGTGGGGGACTCGGAGAAGCCTCTGCTGGGACTCCCATCTCGGCCCTCAGTCTTGGCCCTCGCTTTCTGAATGTTACCAGGATGCCTCCCTCCACGTGGTTCCAAGTTGCCCTTTTCCCAACCTGCCCTTTGGGGGGAAGGGAGCAAACCTCTGCTTAGAGCAGCCGCCTGGGTGAACCCAAGCATCGTGGTCGCCTCAGGGGCCCTGGAAGCCAGACGCTTCGCGTATGCAGCTTGCCCAGGACTGCCGCTTAGCGTCAACGTCTTCCTGGATGCTCCCTTCAAGAGAGACGTTGATTGGAAACAGTCCCGCCTTGTGACGCTCTTGGTCAACGACCGTCTGCAGGCAGGAGCTGGTGCACAAGAATCGTCCTGGGGGGAGGGGCTTGTCAGAGGCCAAGGGTTATGGGGCAATGTCATGCGTGGCCCAGCTGGAGAAAAAGAAACAGGGGACTACCCTACTCCAACTCTCCCCAACTCTTGGGACAGTGGGGGCAATGAGAGCCAGTTTGGTCTACTGCTAAAAACCAGGAGACAGCGAGTTCTAGCGCAGTCTTAGAAATAAAAGCCAACTGGGTGACTTTGGACCAAACACCAGGAGACTGAGAGTTCTAGTCCCGCCTTAGGCATAAAAGCCAGTTGGATGGTTTTGGGCAAATCACCAGGAGACCGGGAGTTCTAGTCTCATCTTAGACATGAAGGCCGGCTGGTGAATTTTGGCCAAACCCTAAGAAATGCTGAGTTCTGGTTTAAAATTTAAATAAAAAATAAAATAAAATTGATGGATGCTTTCTTCTTTGAGCTGCCTCCCCCCATCCAAGACCCCCTGACTTCCCTTTGACCTTCTCGTGGGAGCCTTTCCCTGATGCTGGGGCTGACCTGCTTTGAGGTGGGGATTGACCAGGTCCCAGGTGAAGGATTCCACGGGGCTCCATCTCTTCTCATTCTAAGCACCTGGGGGAATCTTTTGGACAGGTGAGTCTTGCACTTCTCGGTGCTTCTGAGTGGCTGTGAGGCCTCGTTGCCTTCTGTGAAGAAAACAACAGAAGAGCCGTGTTGAAATAAGTTTAGATTGGAAAAGTTGCTCACCAAAGCATGCAAACGTATTAGAGGCGTGTCTTAAAATTCACACGAAAACGTTGTGAAAGGGAATCTCTTTCCCTTTCCCTCAATGTAAACATGAACCAAATTTAGGCAAATCCATCATCCAGATGAAATCATGTCCCCTTTTCAAAGGGAGTTGAGCAAGACCTTGTTATGAACTTTGCAGCTTTCAACCTGTCACTGCTGAAGGTTTCTGGCTTGGCTGCTTGAATGGACTTATAACGCAACTCTGGATAATATCACACACACACACATACACACCCTTGACTCAGGCAAGACTCTTGGGTTGTGGGTGTCTCTGCTCCGGAAGGCCTATCAAGTTATTGTTGTTGTTATTGTTGGGAGGAGGAGGAAGAGGAGGAGGAGGAGGAGGAGGAGGAGGAGGAGGAGGAGGAGGAGGAGGAGGAGGAGGAAGAATAACAGAATAACAGAGTTGGAGGAGAGGAACCATAGATTTCCCCAGATGGTTTGGCCATTGATTGGTTGGCTGATTAATGAATGGAAGAATGAAGTGCTTGGACTGAAGCCAAGTCTGCTCCCTCCGTGGTGTGAACTCCTCCTTCGCTGTCCTCTGAGGCTTCAGGAGGTGGTCCCCAAGGCGCTTCTCCACTGGGCTTTGTGGGGCGTGCTTCAAAAGTCCAGCTAACTTTTGGGAAAAGCTCCTTTGGGACAGACAACCATGAGGCGGAGGACGGCGACTCTCCATGGACCTTCAGCAGGTGGAGCTCTTCCTTCTGGGAGATGGCTTCAAGGCCACCTCCCCTTCCACCCTCCGGAGGCTCTGGCTGTGTTAAAAAGCCCTCAGCCTACATCAGACCCAAGAGTCAGACCGAGGCCCCTGAGCGACTCCTCGACTGGGCCCTTCAGTCCATCCTCTCGGACAGTGGAAGAAAGGTGAGCTGCTGCCACTCCCTGCAAGGACCATCGAAGAAGGTAGATGAGTGGTCTGTATGGGAGGGAGGGAGGGAGGGAGGGAGGGAGGGAGGGAGGGAGGGAGGGAGGGAGGAGGAAGGAAAGGAAAGAGGAAAAAGGGAAGAATCCGGCAATTGCTTATTAGTTGCGGTGATGCTTCTGTTCTTCTCCAAGCAACCAGAGGCCGTTCCTGGGGTCCCTCACCCTCCTTCGATCCTCCCGAGAAGCCTCTGAGGTTGGCAGGTGGAGAAGATGCAAGAGGACGTCCGTCTCTTTCTCCAGCCCTGCAGTCCTGGGGTGGCCCTTTGGACAGTGTTGCGGCTGCCTTGACCGTTTCAGCCCCTTCTCAACTTCCACGGCTGACGTCCTCGCCTAAAGCTCTTGAGATCCTGGAGCCAAATCCAAGCAAATCCTTCCTGAGGCCCCTTCCCCTGAACCTCCCTTCTCCTCCACGTGGGCTCTGGGAGACCCTTGGAGGCTTAGGTGGGTCTCCAGCATTTGTGACCAAGAAGGGTCAAAAGGTCTCTCCGGCAGAAAACTGGATTTGCAAAGCACTTTTTGCAGATATCTGGCCTTCCTGAGCTGCTCCAAAGGGGCTCCTGGCTGATCCACCCCCTGCACGGGGGAAAATGGATCTCCAGATCTCCTTGCTATGGAAACAGTCCCTAAAGAGGCCACCCTCTTGGGATCATTTTGCAAGGGAATCCTCTGTTCACTGACCAAAAGCTTGAGTGGATCTGTAAATCCCTCATGCATGCACACACACACACACACACACACACACACAGAGGAAAGATTCCCTTTTGGAAAAATGGCTGTTAGGACAATATAATTGGATTATTTGTTGACGGCATCTTCTCTCTCCAACAGCACAACACACACACACACACACACACACACACACACACACACACACACGAAAATGAACCCATCCAAGAGAGGAAGAAATTCCATCGTATTAGGCGCAAAAGTCCCTCCCGTCCAATGGCTCCTTTTTCTCTGGCTAGCCTGGCTTTTCTCCTTCTGCCCTTCAGGCTCTGAAGAAGAGACTGAAACTGGCCAGTGAGTTTATTACTTGTGAGCTTCCTGGCTTTTTCAGGGCCTGTTAATTTTTCTTCTTGTCAGGTTCCTTGGCTTCTCATTTATCGACATCTGGCTTTTAGAAAGTCTAGGGAGAAGAGAACAAAACCTCTCTGCTTATAGGATCCTGGAGTCCTGCATCTGCCTTTGGTCACTACGTTACAAAAGAGACGTTGAGACTTTAGGAAAAGGCAGAGAAGAGCAACTAAGGAGGATCAAAGGCCTGGAGGCTAAAATCTGAGAAGAAGAGTTGCAGGATTTGGGGTTGGCCGGTCTAGAGAAGAGAAGGACCAGGGGGGACAGGAGAGCAGTATTCTCCAAAGCCCCTGAAGGCAGGACAAGAAACAATGGATGGAAACTAATCAAGGAGAGAAGCAACCTGGAATTAAGGAGAAGTTTCCTAACAGGGAGAATAATTGATTGGTGGAAGTTCTTGCATCCAGATGTTGTGGGTGCTTCATCAGGGGAGGCTTTTAAAAAGAGATTGGACAGCCACCTGACTGAAATGGTATTGGGTCTCCTGCTTGAACAGGGGGTTGGACTAGAAGACCTCCAGGGTCCCTTCCAGCTCCATTCCTAATGGAAATGGCATAGGGTCTCCTGCTTGAACAGGGGGTTGGACTAGAAGACCTCCAAGGTCCCTTCCAGCTCCATTCTGATTGGTTGAGCTTAAGCAACTGAGAGGTAACAACCACCTGAACTGCAGTCCTTGCCAGGAAGGTTGTGACTTAAAAGCAGAAATTCCCAAACCAATCTGCCTCCATCTTGGGGGAATGTCACCTTTCCCATTTAAAAAACAAGAAAAGGCAAGTTTTAGCAACCATTGTCTTCCCAAAGCTTCTCCAAGAAGGAAGGCAGGAAAACCCCAGAAGATCCAGCCCTTTCAAAAGCTGTGACGCTGGAGTTGCCTGTAGGGTCTGGAGCTTCATGCAGGGCTCTGCCTCCCAAGAGGATTAGATCTTCTTCACCCTACTGGGGGGGGGGGAGGGGTTGGCATGGCTTAGGTGGACCTGGGGAGCTCCCTGAGGGGAGAGTGGGCTACTTTGTCTTCACAATCAGGAAATTAGGGGTGCCCAGAGTGCGATCATTTCCACGGATACCAAAGGCCCTGAACTCTTCCGCTCCATTCACTCGGATGGGGCCTCCTGTGGAGAACCTCAACTGGACCCAAGATGGGTTGAGTGCTTCCTTCAGGAGGCCTCTGGGGAATCCTGGGAACTGAAGCCCACAAGTCTTGAAGTGGCTGAGTTTGGAGCCCTCTGCCTGGAGCAAAGGATGAATGTTTATCTCCTGCACGGGGAAGAGAGGAAGCAGAAGACGGCCACAGAACAGCTGTTCTGAAGAAGCTGAAGAGATGAGCCAGCCGAGAGCTGCATTTGTCTTCTGTGTGCCAGGAGAATTGCCCCAAACTCTGAACAGAAATGGCCAAGACTCTGGTGGGCATCGTAAATTAATGTCCACGCGTGGAGCCCTCAACGGCCTTCGCCAAGCCTGACGTGCCTGTGATTCAAAGGCCAGGGAAAGGGGGCGGAGGGGGGGGAACCTGAACAAATTTACGAGGTGTTTGTTCTGATGAATCCTCAAGAGGAGATCTTTTAAAAAGAAAACAACAGAAAGTCCAGTGAGAAAGATGAGGAGTGGATTTATGGGCTTGGACAAAAGCCAGGTGGCTTTGCTGAAGTTTAGGCTCTCCCCCCTCCCTCCCTCTTCCCTAAATGCACCTTTCGTTTTGGGAATCCTTGTGGGGGGGGGAGGGGGGCTGGCATCCTGGGACATTTTGCCCATGGAAGTCAAGTCCTGGCATCTGCATGGCCTGCGCATGAATCTCATGGTGTCAAAGGGAGGGGAGGGGTGGCACTGGGGGGAGAGGGGAAGGGGGTGGGCGGGGGAGGGGAGGGGGAGGGAGGAAGGAGAGGAGAGGAGAGAAGAGAGGAGAAAAAGAAAAGAGGAGAGGAGAGGAGAGGAGAGGAGAGAAGAGAAGAGAAGAGAAGAGAAGAGAAGAGAAGAGAAGAGAAGAGAAGAGAAGAGAA
The DNA here is from genome assembly GCA_039707465.1 of Rhabdophis nuchalis. Classification (NCBI taxonomy): domain Eukaryota; kingdom Metazoa; phylum Chordata; class Lepidosauria; order Squamata; family Natricidae; genus Rhabdophis; species Rhabdophis nuchalis. Next base: position 2,898,161 of record CM077648.1, read on the forward strand.
GAGAAGAGAAGAGACACAAAGGACAAGCAACCCAACCAGATTAGCCGAAGGGCAAGCAGGTGGGAGGCCGTTCCGACCCACCCATCCTCATTTGTGGCTCTCCTCCTTGTGGCCCCTCAGGGAGGAGGAACCAAGGCGTGGAAATCCGTCCCTCTCCCGAGTCTCCTTCGCTTGCTTCCCAGGGAGAAACCCCCCCTCCCCCCCGGGGTCCCTTGGGTAAGGAGGCCCTGCAGGTGCTCTTTCTCCTCTGGGGTCCAACGTGGGGAAGGGGAAAGTCGGGGGACGCAGCCCAATCCCAGGGGGCTCAGGCGGAGAAAGTGTTGCTGCCGTGTGGAGAGGTGGTAGGAGCAGCTGCGCCGGAGATGAAGATCAGGGCCGCCTGGGGACACCGGCAAGAAATTCTGGCTCCGCTTTTGGGTGGAGTGGGAAGCCACAAAGCCAGGACCGGTTGAGGAGTGGTAGCCGAACCGTCCTGCCGCCCCTTTCGAGCAGCCGGTGCTCAGAGACACACTCCGGCTCCGCTTCTATCTGGATTCCTGGGAGGGAGGGAGGGATTGCCCGTGGTTGGCCTCCTCTGCCCTGTCTCCTCTGGCATGGGCGAAGGGGCAAGGGCAGAGGGGGGCCCTGCAGCCAAGCTCCACAGCTGGCCCCTCCTTGGTGCAACCTCTAATCTCAGGCATGGCCTTCCTGCAGGAGATCCAGCTTTTCACTCAACGCAGATCGATCTGATTCCCTGGCGGAAGCCGGGGAAACGCAGACGAAGCCCTGGGGAGAAGCTCCCTCAACAGCCACAGAGGGCGGCTGGCCAAGGTGAAGGCCACCCGGGCTTTGCTCCCTGGGGCAATGCATCTCTTGGGGTGTCTCCCTTTAAGTGTGTTGGCTCCCCTGGGCTCCTTGGTGGCTCTCTTAAGCTGGTGGAGGAGAAGGAGTGGTGGAACCTGGGGCTGGGGGGGGGGGGTCAAAAGAGGGCTCAGCCTAGAATCCCCACAAAGTCCAAGCTCCCTTGAATTCTGTTGACCCTCATTCTGTTGGCCAAGCAGGTGCTGACCTTGAGTTGAGAAGATTCCTCCACACCTGCTGAGACGGAAATAAGAGGAAGGGGAGGGAGGGAGGAAAGGAGGGAGGGAGGGGAGAAGAGAGATGGGGAATGAGAGAAAGTAGCAGGAGAGAGAGAGCAGAAGCTGGGGGGGGGGTAGAGTGAAAAGAGGAATCAGCCTAGAATCTCTGTGGTGCCACAAATGAACTAAGTCCAACCTCCCTTGAATTCCATTGATCCTCATTTAACTCCAAGCAGGGGAGTTGAGAAGATTCCTCCTGCAGAGGCATGAAGAGCAATAAATCCGTTTAATTGGACCTTCCTGTTTTTGATAAGATGGAAACATGAAGGAAGGAAGGAAGGAAGGAAGGAAGGAAGGAAGGAAGGAAGGAAGGAAGGAAGGAGATGGATGGGAGGGAGGGAGGGAGGGAGGGAGGGAGGAAACGAGTGGAAGGAGATGTGTAGGAGAAGAGATGGCAGAACCAGGGGCGGAGTCAAAAGGGGGAATCAGCCTAGAATCCCTACGTAGACACAAACAAATTAAGTACAGCCCCCTCCCTTGAATCCTGTGGCCCTGATCTGCATCCATTCGTTGAGGAGACTCCTGGGCATTCCTGAATTGCAGGTGTGGTCCTGGTCTTCTGAGCACCTCAGCTCGGTTGTTTTCTTGCAGAGGTTTCACCACCCAACTAGGCGACATCATCAGTGCCAGAAGGGGTGGGGGCTTTGCTCTCTTTTTAGGGGCGTGTCCTTGGGGGTTCCTTTTCTGGTCTGCCAGAAGTAAACGGTAGAAGTTATGAATCCCCTCTAAACCCCCCAAACCCCCCAAACCCCGCCCGGCATGCCTGCAGGTGGGATTTGTGTCATCAAAGGGAAGGAGCCACGGAGTGGCTTAACGGTTGCAACCACAGGAACAGGGATCAGCGTAAAAGGAAAACCCTGCAAGTTTGGAACTGTTTGGGGGGAAAGGGCTGCATGAGGAGTTGAGCAGGTGTGGGATTGGATCAACAGGAAGGCGAGAAGTGAAGCTGATGCGGAGGCGTCTTGAGACAGGAGGCCGACTAGGAGTGGATCATCTGCAACCTGAGGTTGAGAAGCCTTTCCTGCAATGGGGAACACTGTTGGAAACCCACAATCTTGCGACATTCCTGCCCCAGGTCGGGAGGGCAAAGCAGGAAGGCTCCTCTGAGGCAACAACTTACAATTCTGGACCAAAAGAAGAGCATTACGTCAGAACAGAGCCGGAAGGGGCTTTGGGACCCCTCCTCCAGCAGGAGACCCTCTGCCGTTCCAGACAAGAGGCTGCCCAGCCTCTTCTTCCAAGCCTCCAGGGATGGAGCCCCCACAGCTGCCCTTGTCCCTCCCTGCCAGGAAGGTCCTCCTCAATTCCAGGTTGCTTCTCTCCCTGATGAGTTTCCACCTGCTGCTTCTTCTCCTTCCCTCGGGTGTCCCAAAAGGTGATTCTTTCAAGATGCATCTGAGCTTTCTGTGTTTTTTTTCCTTTGAAGACGTTTCACTTCTTGTCCAAGGAGCTTCTTCAGCTCTCCAGTGGCCAAAAGGTGCTTTTTCCAGAAACCAAGTCCAGCTGCCTCTTGAAAAACCACCTTTGGGACATCCGTGGCCTGGATGGCTGAGAATCTGCATTGCCTTCAGGTGCTTTGGAGAATAGGTGGACAGCCCCCCCACCCCCACCCCGTCTCCTTTGTGACAGCCCATCAAATATTGGAAGGCTGCTCCCAGTCTCATGTCCTTCTCTTCCTTGCCTCCTTCTAAATTCTTTCTTTCTTTTTAATATATAACTTTTTCTACATTTTAACATGTGATTGCACTCCATCCAGCGTCCCTTGCAGAGGGAGACGGACGGCTGGAAAACGTGAAGAAGACCGAAACGAAGAAAAGAGAAGGTCCCGGGTTGCTTCTCCTGCAGCGCATGGACTGCTGCGAAGTTGACGGAACTCAACCCATCACGCCAGCCAGCCGTGTCTCCATGTCAGGTCTTCAGGCCTTTCAGGACCCGACATGAAGGATGCGGTTTTCTTGCCCTCAGATGCTTCTGACATCAGAAAGGAGCTGGCACCCCTGGCAAGCCTTTCCAGGCAGGTACGTTTGAAGCTCTCCCCGGAGGGCTCCTACGGCAGCCTGGAATCAGGGGAGAGGCTTGAGGGACAGTTTTAAGACTCTGTGGGTGACCTCAAAGCACATTTCTCATCCCTCCCGAAGGGCCAAGCGTAGACGCTGGAAGTCAATTTAAAAACACAGAGAAAGATCTTGGATAGATTATATGGCAGGACTCAAAAAGAAAAAGAAAAGAAAGAAATTGGCAGCGATAGAAAGAAGAAAACTGTAAATTCATTCCAGAAGAATCGTTTCTCTCTGGCAAAGGCATTCTTGCACAATCCTTCTCCACCCCAATTATTTCTTTGCTCTCCAACACGGACGCTTATCCAAAGCATCTACGGACCATAAACGAGTCTTTCAAATGTCGATTTATCAAACGTTTATTGCACGACATCTTGGAGTAATCAAAGGTAAAAGGGGCTCCTTCAGGTGGGGACCAGAACAAGGAACATTGCCTAGGAAAATATGAAGAAATAGCCATTATTGTTATTATTATTATTATTTTATTTTTGTAAAGGAGAAGTTCAGTTGGCTGAGTCTCCTTAAATTTTAGATAATGTGGAAGTGAACCGATCCCTGATCTTGAGGGTTATTTTTAACTGCATTTTCCATGAACCAGGGAGTCTTCAGGATATACATATTTTGTGCCAACATTCAAATACAAAATCTTATTCATAATTTAATCTCAGCTTAATTTCCAATACCTTAAGTATCTAATATTATAACAATCCCATTGTAATTTATTTAAATCTATTAGTTATATTGACTATTAATACATTTTCTATACTTTAGCTAACTTCTTTTACTATTAATTTTTATGTCTATTCTCTAACCACCAGTAAAATGCTTCCCAAATTGTATAATGATCGGTTTGTTCTTTCTCAATCTGTTCATTTCTGCATATTCTAATGTTCTCCTCATCACCTTCTCCTCTGTAGGGATCTCTTCACTTTTCCAATTTTGTGCAAATACAATCCTAGCTGCTATTATAACATGAATAATGTACATTTTCTTTACTGTAATTTTCTGGTAAAATCCCCAGCAAAAATATTTCAGGTTTTAAATCAATACATTGTTGTATAATTTTTTTCCAGCCATGTATGTATTTTAGTCCAAAATTATTATTATTTTTTGCTTCTGTGCAGGTCCACCACATGTGATCATACGAGCGTCTGGTGGCATTTCCAACATTTAGCTGATTTATCTTTAAACATCTTTGCCAGGCTTGCTGGTGGCCAGTGCCATCTTACGCAAATTCTCTTTATATAAAGTTGACATTGTTAATTTATCATTTCTGTCCCATGGTTGCTGCCATTTAGCTAGTTCTATCGTATAACCAAACTTTTTAGCCCAAGCTATCGTTGTTTCTTTCACTTGTTCTTCTTCTAGTTTAATACTCAGTAGGGAGCTATATAGCTTTTTCATCATTCTCTCTTCTGTTCCTGTTAATATTTTATCTCATTCTGTCAATTCCGTATCAAAGCCATATAATTTGGCATGTTTTTCATAGCTCGATTACTGAAGGACTTTGATACCTTTTATTAAAGGAGAATGATGGGAAGAACAGCCAGGTCAATAAATCCATCTCTTTTCTAGGAAAGACAATCTCACAGCCTGCGCTGTTTCTTCAGTTGAAGGTTCTCACTGTCAAGAAAATCCTCCTTAGTTCTAGGTTGCTTCTCTCCTTGCTTAGTTTCCATCCGTTGCTTCTTCTTTTTTTTTTTAAACAATTTTTATTTTTATTTTTGAACAAACACAAACAAATATAACAAAAAACAAAAAACATAAACTCCATCTTCCATTACAAATTGTAGAAAATGTGTCAGTTGGTTACAAACTGTGCATCTCTTCCATAGTCATATTCATATCAAATCACATATTTTAGTTCAAATATATTTATATATATTACAATTATTATACCTCAACTTTCATTTGACTATCTTGTTTCCAGCCATTGATAAAATTTATTCCAAATTTCATAGAATTGTTCACTGTCTTGCTCTCTAATTTCAAATGTTAATTTACTCATCTCTGCACATTCCATAATTTTATAAATAATTTCTTGCTGTGATGGTAATTTGTCATTTCTCCAATTTTTTGCAAAGACGATTCTGGCGGCTGTCAAAATATTCACAATTAGGTATTTCAAATTTTTGTCAAATGTTTCTAAAGTAAGTCCAAGCAGGAAGAGTTCGGGTTTGAAATCTATATGTTTTCCTGTTATTTTGTCCAACCATGTGTGGATCATACTCCAATAATTTTTGGCCTCCGAGCAAGTCCACCACATATGGTAGTAAGTACCAGGCGTCTGATGACATTTCCAACATTTTTGAGATTTGTTCTTACTCATTTTTGAGATTCTTGAGGGTGATAAGTGCCACCTTTAGAACATCTTGTATAAGCTCTCTTTGTAGGCTGTTGACATCGTCATTTTGTAATTTTGTGTTCGTTGCTTCTTGTCTTGCGTAAGTATCTAAGGCTGCGCTCTCACAGATACGAAGGTCTTCCAATGGTGTTATTATTCATTCAGCCGTGTCCAATTCTTGACTCTTCTATGGACCAGGCCAGTGGTAGGTTCCTACTGGTTCGGACTGGTTCAACTGAACCAGTAGTGGTTTGGCGGCCTGCCACGCCCCCAAACCGGTTCTCTGGGCGGCAGCTGCCATCTTGTTTTTCATTTTAATTGCACTGCGCATGCGTTCCCAGTGCGCATCAAGCATGTGTGCATGAGCAAACCGGCAATAATGCCTGCTGGAACCCGCCCCTGGACCAGGCCTTTCCACATCTTCTGACCTTGCACTACTTCTTTGAGTTGTTCTATGCTCTGGCTGATGTCGGAGGGTCTCCTTCCATCGCCATGTCCTTTGATGTCCTGGGTTCCTTTCACCAGGGACTCTTCCAAACAAAATGGCTTTCTCCAGCGGATTCCCCCTGCCTGACGTGGCCAAAGCAAGTGAGATGTAGCCGCAGGATTTTGCCTTCCAGTAGATTATTGACTGGGTTTCCCACCTATTGTCTGAGTCATAACACTGAAGGTTCCTTCAGCCGATCCCTCCAACCTTTCTGAGAAACTACAAAGCAATTGAGAAATCAATTTTCCACCCCTGACGAAACATGTTTTCTGTCCAAGTGGCCTCATCCTGGCTGGCGCTCAGGCCCGAGGATGTTGGCTTCTTCCTCTGGGAAATGTGGGCCACTTATCCTTACCTGCTGAAAACAGATTCCACGCCCTTCCCAGGCCACAAACTGCCTGAGGCCCAAATAAGAGGAGACAAGTGCTTTGATCCCCAAGGGTGGAGTTGAAAACACGGGGCAATGGTTCCCAGGGTGGTTGGAAATGGGGAAGGACCCAAAGCCTCCCCAAGACATGTCCCCCATCCCTCGCAGCCTGGCAGGGTTGGAAAGACGGGTTGGGTGTTATTTCTGTGGCTTCCCATCTTCGCCCATCCTCCTTTTCTCCACGTTTCCTTCTTCCACTTCCCAGATCCATTTTTTGGGGAAACGGGCAGGCAGGTCACACCCAGATGTCATCTTGGAAAACCCCAGAACATTTACTGGATGATCCAGTCAAAGCAGTTTTGGGACCCACCAAGAAAGCTCAGAAGAAGTCTGGTAACGACTAGGACCAAGGACAAATGAACGGGGGGTTTGGGGGTTTGTCAATTGCCCAGAGAGTTTCTGCTGTTGGGGGGGGGGGGCTTAAACATGTACACCGGCCCACCCGTGGCCTCCCATGCCTTGATGGTATCGTTCAGATGGTGCCACAAAGAAGAGGGTGTCAAGCTCTTCTCCAAAGCCCCTGAAGGCAGGACAAGAAGCAGCAGATGGAAACTCATCCAGGAGAGAAGCAACCTGGAATTAAGAAGGAATTTCCTGATAGGGAGGACAACAAACCAGGGGAACAGCTTGCCACTAGAAGTTGTGGGTGCTCCATCACTGGCGGTTTTTAAGAAGAGAGTAGACAGCCATTTGTCTGAAGTGGTAGAGGGTCTCCTGCTGGAACAGGGGGCTGGACTAGAAGACCTCCAAGGTCCCTTCCAAGTCTGTTGTCCCAAAGGTGCTTTTTGAAGAGGCAACTGGACTTTCTGGTTTTTCTTAGAAGACGTTTCACTTCTCATCCAAGAAGCTTCTTCAGCTCTGACCTTCTTGGATGAGAAGTAAAACGTCTCCTATGAAAAACCGGAAAGTCCAGGTGCCTCTTGGAAAAGCTCCTTTGGGACGACCAGGACAGCCTGGATGGCTGAGAGTCTCCATGGATGCTTCCGAGTCTGTTGCTCTGTCACTCTGGGCCTGGACAAAGGATTCGGCACCAGGCGGCCCAGAGGGAGGAGAAGGGGGAGGTGGCACCAAGTCTTGAATGACGGGGATTCAGAAGAGGTTCCCGGTTAAAAACTCTTCGGATCGTTGCAGAGAAGCCTCCCGTATGGTCACCGTAGGCCCCAAACTGGACTGCGGGGAGATTTTCCTCCTCTGTAGTCGGAGGTTTGTTCTATTTCCTTCGAGGGGCTCTGCCTTAAAGATGCAAGAGGGACTTTATCTTCTACGTTCAGCATTGGGTGCACTCCGTAGGGAAGGAGCCCAAGGGGAGACAGAGCCTTAGATCCCGTATCTTACCAATAAAGGGGAATATTCGTAGCTCAGGGTTGAAACAACCAGTGTGGGGTCTTTGGTGATCTCTCAGTTGGGTGGTTTTCTTGCAGATGTTTCATTACCCAAACTAGGGAACATCATCAATGTTCAAGAAAACCACCAAGCTGAAAGAGTACCAAGGACCCCTCCCCAGTCCTCCTCCTCTTCCTCCTCCTCTTCTTCTTCCTCTCCTCCTTCCTCCTCTTCCTTCTCCTCCTCCTCCTCCTCCTCTCTACAAACCTTCCTCCCTTCTGACACTGAGGATGTTCCCTAATGTGGGTCATGAAACGTCTTCGAGAAAACCACCCAGCTCAGAGAGCACCAAGGACCCCTCCTGTACCTTCATTCCTGCCTTTGGCTGGCTTCTCACAAGACGCCAGAGACCTGGTTTAACTGGGCCTGGGGGATTTGCGCGTCAGAGTCTTGTGGAAAGTTGCAGTGACTTTCTGGATTTGCCAGGCCTGAGTTCTGTTGGATTCCGCCTGTAGATTCCAGCTGAAGAGGAGAGTCGGTTTTCCAACAGGTCCTGGCCAGGATCCCTGGCAAACCCCCAAAGGCATTTCCCAACCTTTGAGATCAACAACCCACATGGAATAACAGGGATCAAATAGACCTGATATTTCTCCTTCCAAAACATGTCCAGCCTCTGGTTCAGGACGCCCGGAGGAACTGAGCTGTCACAGGACTTAAGAGGCCGACCCGAGAACGTTAGAAATGGGCCAGGAACCAACTTAACCAGCCCCAAGACGGAGGGTGTGGGATGCACAGCTCACTTGGGAGGGAAAGTTTGGGTTTCCCCCTTGCCCTGGGAATTGGCCTTTGAGCGTATTCCAGGCAGGCTCCTGAGTCACAAGGAGTCAGCCCTCAGCAGGGAGCTTTGCAAGTCACCCAACGTATAAATGCTCCCAAGAGCCACGTTGAGTAAGACGAGGGCACTGAAGAGCCTGCCTGGAGCTTCCTAGAACATCCCAACATATTTGACTTATTACCAGACCTGCTGGGAATGGAGTTAAGAAAAGCCCTGCAAAGTTTCTTCCGAGGGAGTCATGACAAACCAGCCGGCAACACCTCCTTTTCACGCTGAATTGAATTGAGTTGAGCACTTTATTTGACCCCAGTGAGGCAACAAATTTGCCTCCAGCACAGAAGCCCCGGAGAGCAAAAGCCCCTCACCGCCTTCAGCCTCAACCAGGGACGGAGGAATCTGTCAAATTCAGTTTGACTGCTTCTCCCTCAGCCCCGTCTTCATGCGTGGTTCTTCCTCCATGTACATGCCTTCAAAGCCACACGATGAAATAGATGTTTCTCACATGCTTTTCTCCCAAGATACGTTTTTCCTCTCACACAACACATCTGTGGGGTATTTTAGGAGCACATTAAAAAAAAACCTTCTCGACCCTTTCAACTCAGAGAGGGAGGAATCGAGGGCATCTCAGGAGCCCCCAGCAATCCCTGGAACCTTTGAGTTGGAAAACAACCGTGTTGGGGGGGGGGGTTTCCTCCCACTGTAGACGGTGCCCCCTCCCAGGTTGTTTCCAACAGGGATCCGGCCTGTAACCGGCACTCAGGGGAGCCCAGTGAGTGAGCTGCAGTGGGCACCTTCCTCAGAGTAGGAGTCCAATGACTCATTAGTAACACAAATGCTACTACTACTACTACTAATAATAATAATCTTTATTGTCGTTGTAAAAATTACTAGAGACTCCTTGGGGGTCTCTGAGCTTGGTGGATTTCTTCCAGATGTTTCCTTACCCAACTAGGTAACATCATCAGTGCTAGAAGGCAATGGGGTTTGTGATGGGGGTGGTGGGGGCAGAAGGAGGAGGAGGAGGAGGAGGAGGAGGAGGAGGAGGAGGAGGAGCTGTGAAATTCTTTTTTTTTTTAATTGAAAAAGTTTTATTCACACAGATTTTCCCCCTTTTTACCCCCCCCCCCCCGACATGTAATATAAATCACATACAAATACTATACAAACACATGTGAGCTGTGAAATTCTTGATGCTTTCTAAAGCCGGCTGTTTTCTCGCAGACCTTTCATTTCCCAGCTAGGTAACGTTATCAGGGCTGGAAGGGAGTGGGTTTGCTCTCTGTACGGCTTGCCCTGTCAGTGTTGGTGGGTGGGGTCTTCCTTATCTAAGTTCAACCTAGATAAGCAGAGATCAAAACCAAGATTAATAGTAGACTAACGATCAAATAATAAACAATTTGCGAATCAAGGAACTACCAACTGAGACGAAGAATGAAAGAGTAAATGAGAACCTAATCAGGAGCCACAAACGCTGACAAGGCTGCCACTGGTATAGAAACAGAAGGCAAACCCCTTCTAGCACTGATGATGTTACCTAGGTAGGTAATAAAACGTCTGCAAGCAAACCACCAAGCTTAGAGAGCACAAAGGGCCCCATAGTTGTCCTCCTCCTCCTCCTCCTCTCCCTTCTTGCACTGATGACATTCCCTAGTTGGGTCACGAAACGTCTGCAAGGAAACCGCCCAGCTTGGGGAGCCCCAAGGAGCCCTCCTTTCAACCCTGAGGTGCAAATAGTCTCTTCTATTGGTAAGAATGTTTTCTTCTTAAGATCGTTTTTAATTTGTTTTCATGCCACCAAGATTTGGGGTCCCATACAAGGGGCACAAAGAATGAATGAACGAATATCCTGTAACAGCCCTTGTGGGTGAGGGACACAACCTGCCTGCCTGAGTCTTGGGAGGCTGTTTCAGGGCCCCGCCACCCAGCCGAGGGGAACACAAGCTCTGCAAAAGCAGCAGGGGCCCCTCCAGCCCCACCCCCACCCCACCCCCCTTCCGTCTCCTGCCCTGCTCCGATTTTAGTCTAATTCAAAACTGCCCCAAAGTCCACATCTGTTCCTCATTGGAAGACCTCTCCTCCTTCTCCTTCTCCTCCTTCTCCTTCTCCTTCACGTCACACCTTCCACCCTTCCAAGGAGCCCCCCCCCCCAAAGTTTTCCACTGGACTTTTATTTTTCCACCAGGGGGCCCCTCCCTCCCTCCACCCTCCCTTCCCTAAAAGACGCGAGTTGAACTTTCGACTCCCCGTAAAATGGTTGAAGGGAATCCATAATAGATCCCGAGGGACCCATCCCGTGTGTGTGTGTGTGTGTGTGTGTGTGTGTGTGTGTGTGTGTGTGTGTTCCCATTCCCTTCCAACGGGGTTCTCAGTTCCCTAAGTAGCTCTTGGAGCTCTTTGACGCCAGGAGCATGAAGATCAAGGAGAGGGGGGGCAGATCTCAAAGGGGGGGGGGCTCATAAGAAACCCCACATTTCTCGGAGAGTTTGCCTGGGCTGAGCCCCCCCCCCGTCTGCTCCACCCAGATTCTTCGGGGGGGCTGTGGTGCAGCGTGCAGAAGCCAGAACCAAGATCAGCTTCGCTCCGTTCACCTCCCGAGCAGGGCTGTAAGTCCTCGACTTATGACCACGATTGGGCCCCGAATTTCCCACTGCTCAGCAAGACGGTTGTTAAGCGGGTTTTGTCCCATTTATGCTCTTTCTTGCCCAAGTTGTTAAGTGAAGCATTGCAGTGGTTCAGTTACTCACCTGGGCGTTAAGCGGATCTGGCTTCCCCTTTGACTTCACTCGCCTGGAGGTCGCAAAGGGGAATCGGGTGACCTGGGGACACTGCAGCCGTCACAAATATGAGTCCACTTCTGACCATCCGAATGTTGATCATGTGACGCAGGGGATGCTGCGAATGTCATAACTATGAAAAACGGCCACAGGGTCGTTGCAACTTTGGACAGTCACTAAATGAACTGTTGTAAGTTGAGGACTACCTGTATTAGGACCTCTGCCCCCCCCCCCAAACTGCAGGATTGCTGACTGAGGTAGGCACACCTGGGATAGTCCAGCGAGAAACTCCACCTGGGGGGGGCTCCATTGCAATGAGGACTTTCCTCCCTGGGGGGGTCCTTCCAGCATTCTGGAAATAGAATTTGTTGGAATCCCTCTTAAGAAGTGTCAACCACAACCTTGTTGTAAAAATAGACGCACAGATAACAGTCCATAAGTCTGAAAACCTTTGAATAAGAAAACTCCACAACTCTCCAGGCTCCTGCATTCCCTCGTCTTCCGATGGAGACGTCAGACGGTGCACGGCTTTACTAGGCGAGACAACCCAGGAGCAACAACCGCAAACAGAAGTTTGTAATAAATGGTGGTTTTATCTACAAAAGAATATATACTATACATACACTTACTATAGGCAGAAGCCAAACTATCAGTAAATTACAGCAGGGAATTACAGCTGGGACAAACAAAAACATTTGAATTAGGGGAATAGCTATATCCCCGGTATGTCCATCCTCTTCTCTCTTTTCTATCTTCCCCCTCTTCTCTCTCCCTACCTTCCTTTCCGCCCTAAAAATGTACGTCGATTTCCTTTTATATTTGTTAAATGTTATATTTTATATTTATATTAATAAAGATTATTTTTCAAAAAAAAAAAGTAAATTACAGCAGGGAAGAACACAGGGAGAGAGGGAGAGAGAGAGAGAGGGAGATAGAGAGGGAGGGAGGGAGGGAGGGAGGGAGGGAGGGAGGGAGGGAGGGAGGGAGGGAGAGAGAGAGAGAGAGAGAGAGAGAGAGAGAGAGAGATGGATGGATGTCCTAACAAGGCCTCTTATTATTATGCAGGCTCTTAAAGGGATAACAGCCAAAAAACTTTCTGACTCCTTCCCATCATTACATCAGGGCACCATTGTAGCAGTATGTCAGCTCTTAAATCCCTACCCTGACAGTAGAACCCCAAAGCAGAATAACAGAAGGGACTTTGTAGGTCATCTAGTCCAACCCACCCCCACCCACCTCCGCCCAGGCAGGTGACCCAGAATATTCTCACCAGCATTGATGGTATTACCTAGTTGGGTAATGAAACATCTGCAAGAAAACAGGCAACGCTCAGGAAACACCCAGGACACCACAGTCCTTTCCTCCCCCTCCTCTCTGCAAATCCCACTCCCTCCTAAGCCCTGGTAAAGTTACCTAGTTGGGTAATGAAATGTCTGTAAGGAAGCCACCAGGCTCAGAGTGCCCCAGTGTCGCCCCCCCTCCCCCAGTTCAAGCCTGAGCTACAAATACCCCCCTCTATTTGATTGAATAGTTGTGGGTCTCGTCTCGACCCTTTGATCCCTTCCCTGCAGGCACCTCTGGGCTCAGAGGAGTCTGCGTGGGGGGAGGCCTCCTCAGTCGCTTGAGGGAACTCCCCAAATCCCCGCCTCCCTCCTCGCTCCAACTGCTTGCAAGGCCTCTCCTCAAATGGGCCACACTCTGAAAGTCTTAATCTCTAGGCGTGAGGTTTTCAGATGTTTCCACCCCTCGGATCTCTCTGTCCCCATCTTTCATCCTTGCTCCTTTAATTCCTTAATTGGCATGACACTTTTTCTTTAGAAAAAAAATCCAATTAGGTGATTGCGTTATTTGTGTTTTTGATCTGGAAGTTGCCTCCGGGGCCCTCGGAGAGCCAGAAGAAAGTGGCTGAGGAATGATCCCTCCTGCCATTCACGAAAGGCTCCGGGTATTTTCTGTTCAGGAGGCAGAAAAAGCCTTTTGAAGTGGGGGAGAGAAGACGGCAGAGGGAGACGGGCTTTCTGGATCTTCCACTCTGCTGAGCAACTCCATCCCTTGGACCCTCGGAGGCTCTTCCTCAAGACGGAGGCGGCTGCAAAGGGGGAAGGTGGGCCCACCAGGAGAATCAGCGCCTCAGCCTCTGCTTTGCTGCTTCCTTAGGCTGCCATTGAAACGGGGAGGGAGGGGCTTTGGTGTTTGGGGATGGGGCTGTATGGTGCAGGAGGGCGATTTGGAGGAGGGAGTATGTTCTCACAGTCTACTTCGCATACCGCCAGATGGGGCCGTGCGGTGGTCAAGGCCAACGGTCTTGCGTGCCATCCTGATGATGCTCCTGGAGATGCTACCCACATGACACCTAAGCGGATGGCGCATTGGACGATGGGGTGGGGGTTATGGGGGGGAGGGGGCAGGACGCATTTTGATATGTATGATTTCGCACTCTTGGGTCTCAGTCCTTGCTTCACCTCGCTGCTATCTTTGCAAAACCAGTAAAAGTCCTCTTGATTCTGTCCAATGGAGTTGAGTGGGGTCTTTCTTGGTTAATGTTAGAGGCAGGCCTGATGCAGCGAGTGGGAAGCCCCCCCCCGAAGAATGACATATTTGGGGGGAATATTAAAGAGGCAGAATATTATATTTCCCCAAAGGAGAAATGGAGGAAGAGGCTCTTGAAGACGGAAGGCAGACTCGGCCTGTCTTAATGGCCCCCCAGAAGATATTGTGGGTGCCCATTCAGAAAAATCAGGCCTCCCTTTTCACAAAACAAAAGAACTTCAGACGCTTGGCCACTGACTCGTATTTATGACGGTTGCAGGATTATGTGATCCCCTTTTGCGACCTCCCAACACCCAAAGTCAAGGGGGGAACCCGATTCACTTAATGACCATGTCACTAACTTAGCAAATGCAATGATTCACTTAGCAAGCCTCGCAAAGAAAGGCCATGGGGAAATCTCACTCAACAACTGACTACGTTTAGCAATGGAAATTTTGGGCTCGGTTGTGGTCATAAATCGAGGAGTGTGTGTGTGTGTGTGTGTGTGTGTGTGTGTGTGTGTGTGTGTACATACACACACACACAAACACATATGCATACAGGTGCTACTTGATTTGTGATTCATGATTTATATCATAGATGATACATATACCGTATTTTTGGACTATAAGACGCACCTAAATTTACAGGAGGAAAACAAGAAAACAATCGTTTTTGGTCTCCCTGTGTCACGTTTTCATCCTCCCAGGCCCCCAGAGGCCCCCTGCAGGGCTTTGCACGTTCTGTTTTAGCCACAAATGGGCCTATTTTCACCAAAAAGAATGCCCATTTTTGGCCTGCACGGTGCTTCTGGGGCTTGGGAAAGCGAAAACGCCACGCATATGGAGCAGTGGTGGGATTCAAAAACTTTTACTACCAGTTCTGTGGCCGGGTCTTGGTGGGCGGGGCAGGGGAAGGATGCTGCAAAATCCCCAATTCCCACCCAATCAGCTGGGACTCTGGAGGCACAGGACAGATGGGGGCGGGGCCAGCCAGAGGTGGCATTTGCAGGTTCTCCAAACTACTCAAAATTTCCGCTACTGGTTCTCCAGAACCTCTCAGAACCTGCTGATTCCCACCTCTGGCACGGAGGGCTCGGGAGGCCCAAAACACCCGTATTCAGTCTATAAGACGCACCTAAATTTTCACCCACTTTTAAGGAGGAAAGGTGCCTCTTATACTGAGAAAAATACAGTACATACACACACACACACATGCACACATACCTACAAGTACTATTATATATATACATATACATATACATATACATATACATATACATATATATGCACTAATCTGAAAGCTGCCCCCACTTTACACAGCTGTGCATCTTCTAATGAGAGAGTTCCACGTTCAAGGAATGAATTATTTGGGGTAGCCATTCAGGGGATTTCACACTTCAGTCAATTTCTGCTGCCCCCCAAATCTACCTTTGATGTTTTCTGGCAGAGGACCACTTATGGGACCCCCCCAAATTCTGGACTCAGAGGTCTCCACACTCTCGTCCGCAAGGGAGAGTCTGGCCAGTCTTCTCCAGCCAAGTAGGACCGGGCAGTGATGCTGCTGCTTGCACAGGGGGAATCGGCGATTGGGACCCCCCAGCCTTGGGAAAGGCAGCGTGGAGAGGAGGCGCAAAAGGAAGAGAATGAGAAAATTCAGGTTCTGACTCCCAATAAACTTGCTTCTCCACCCAGCATTCAGGTGAGGAGGCTCAGCTGGGGAGGGGGAGATCGCCAGAGATTAGCAGCCCACAAGCATTTCCACACTGGGCCCCGAGCGTTTTTACCTCACCTCCATCCTGAGGCTCCCCTGCAGTGCCTCGTCCCCCTCCTCCTCCGCGGCGCATGGGTTTCCCAAGCCCATCCCCAAGTTGTGGGTCTCCCCACCGCTTCCAGGCAGGGTGGCTGGCTTTGCGTGTGCAGCCGGCGGTGTTGAGGAACGAGAGAAGGGCTGGTTCCCACCACGGAAGGAGAGACGTTACGCAGTCCCTTCCCAGGGAGCCAACAGTTTCCCATGAAGCTGTTCCTTGAAGGCACAGGGACATAACAGAGCTGGAAGGGACCTTGGAGGTCTTCTAGTCCCTCCCCCTGCTCAAGCAGGAAACCCTACGCCTCTTCAGACAAATGGCTCTTTCTAAGGACTCCCAGTGATAGAGCCTTCGCAACCTCTGGAGGGAGGCAAGGAGTTCCACTGGTTAATTGTTCTCACTGTCAGGACATTTCTCCTTAGTTCTAAGTTGCTTCTCTCCTGGATTAGTTTCCATCCGTTGCTTCTTCTTCTGCCTTTGGTCCCTTGGCCAAGGGAGTGCTGCAACAGCCATAAGTGCGAGGACCAGTCGTAAGCAGAGGTGGGATTCTACCTGTTTGGACCCGGTTCGACCGGTGGTGGAAATCGCGGGTGGCCCCCCACCCCCACCCTGGCTCTACGGCATCCCATTTAGGCCCTTTCTTCGCCAACAGCGGATGCACGGAAGGCTGCGCCTCTCACACTTGGGAACCAGGAGGGAAGGTCGTACGTCACTTTTTCCAGTGTTGTTATAAGTTCCAACGGCTGCTAAAGGAATGGTTGCAAGTCAAGGACCCCTGTGCAGGGCAGGAAGACTGCAAGACTCCCCGTCCCTCGGCCTTGTGCAGGCTCATCTCGTAGGATCCTTGGTGCTCTCTGAGCTTGGCTGCTTTCCTGCAGACCTTTCATTACCCAACTAGGTAACAACGTCCGCATTATTAGTAATGGGAAGATGCTGAGGCCCAGGAAAGAGGGCAGAGAAGGGCCCCAAAGACCCTCAGGGGCCTGCAAGCGAAACTCTGCAAAGGGTGTGTGTGTGAAAGGAAGGGCATCTCTTTAGGGAGGGAGGAGACGGGGGGGCACGAGAACAGTCTCTCCCCATCCTGGGAGGGCAGAGAGGGGGCTGGTTTATTCCCCAGAAGCTCCGGAGGGCAGGAGAAGAAGCCAGGAGCCCTGGGGGAAAGCTCCAACCCGGATCTAAGGAGGGATTTCCTGACAGGTGAGAAGAATTCAACACTGGAACAGCTTCCCTCCCTCCTTCCCTCCCTCCCTCCTTCCCTCCCTCCTGAAATTGGGAGAAACGCTGGAGCTCTTCCAGAAGAGATGGGACAACCATCTGTCCAGGGTAGAATGAAAGCTTCTGCTTTGGGGAGGGGGTGGATTAGAAGACCTCTGAGGTCCCTTCCAGCCCCATAATACTAGGTGTCAGGCCTGCAGCCATCTTTTCTTGTGGATCCTTGGCCCGCCACACTTTCTGTTATTCTACAATGCATTTTCTATCGTGGGAAAATGGGAGTTGGGGATTGTACAGAGTTAGATTACATGTAGCCATAACAAAATTCTTCCTAGAAAGTCAAGGTCATCCTTTGTCTCTGCACCTGACCGGATCTGGATGGGTGGAAGCTGCCAGCGTGGCATTGGAAGATTGGACCATGGGATGGACTTGGTGGGTGTGGGGGGGGGGGGGCAAGATCTTGACCTTTCAACTCGGTGGGGAAAACCGGGAAGCTTTCAGATTCGGGTTTCCCCAGATGTGCCGACATGTCCCTCTTCATCAATGGGAACTCGGAGGAATCCTTTGCCTCGGGCTCTGATTTCATTTTGGAGGCTATTGGGAACCCCTGACACTAGGATTGGTGCAACCATGCTCAGAGACCACCCAGGGCCCCACCATTGAAACCAGAGCTCCAAATACATATTCATCTTATGCTCAGCCTGGCTCTATGAGCAAACGCCTGCCCCAAATGGAGAAGATGTATTTGAGTTTTTCAGCCATGGTGGCCCAGTGGTTAGAGTGCAGCATTGCAGGCCAATTCTGTCCACAGCCAGGAGTTTGATCCTGACCAGCTCAAGGTTGACTCAGCCTTCCGTCCTTCCGAGGTGGGTCAAATGAGGACCCAGATCATTGGGGGTGGCAATAGGCTGACTGTAAACTGCTTAGAGAGGACTGGAAACAGCTGTGAAGCGGTATGTAAGCCTCATATAATGCCAAGGCTGGTGCTATTCAGAGGGGGCCTCCTGAGATATGTAAGTCAGCATCTTTCCACTCCTGGGGGGTTCATCAGGACCCCTGCCCTGGGCTTTGTGCATGTAGATGACCAATTTTTAGTTTAGTTTATGGGTTTTAGCGCAGGATCTATTTAATCTATTTTTAACTCTGTATTTTGTATTTGTTTGTGGTTTATTTGTATTTTTAATTGCCTGTGCCCCGCCTCGAGTCCCCTTGGGGAGAGAGAGCGGGATATAAATTAAAATTATTATTATTATTATTATTATTAAGAGGGACACTTGGTAGCCAACGGAGCAGTGCTGGAGATCCTGGGGGAGGGGGGGGGGCTAGGAAAACAACGCAGAGGCACATCCTAGATGGCAAAATAGCAGAAACAAAACCCAAGCAACCAACCTCTAGCCTCCCACCTCCTTCCCTGCCCGCCTCCCCTCTGGCACACCGGAGGTTTCAAGAGCTCATGGAGTCCTTCCAAATCAGGGCGGATGAGTGGGTGAGGTGGGAGGGGGGGGGAAGCGAGTAAGGAGTATCTGTGTAATTTACCAGCCTGTTTTAATGAAGCCCCTGAGGCAAAGTCTCCGAAAACAAGTATGTTGCAAGGGGGGGGGGGAGGAAGAAAGGGAGAGAGAAACACACCTCCGAAGTTTCTGTGTTGATGATGATGACTGGAGGGCCAGGAATGCAGGGTGTGAGTCCCTTTGCTGCTTCTGCCATGGCCAACCTGTGAAGCCACCCAACATCCAAGAGGCTCTCAAGGTCTCCACCAAGAGGTATTTCCTCATCGTGGTTTATTTGGGAAGGGGAGGTGCAGGAGCAGGGCAGGCGTGGCGTCCTCCGAGCCCTGAGGCTGGAAGAATGGAGGATCAGGTTGTCTCCTTCTCTCGGGAGCTTCCATCCACGGCTTCTTCTTTCTGCCTTTGGAGAACAGCTTGACCCCTTCCTCTTCTTTGGGGCAGCCCCTCAAGTAGTGGGAGGCTGCTGCCATGTCAGCCCTGGTCCTTCTCTTCGTTAGACTAGACCAGGGCCTCCGAACTTGGCAACTTCAAGACCTGTGGACTTCAACCATCCTGGCTGAGTGAGGAATTCTGGGAGTTGAAGTCCACAAGTCTTAAAATGGCCACGTTTGGAGACCCCTGAAGTAGACATTCCTAGTTCCTGCAACTGTTTTTCATATTTTCCAGCCTCCAGCCCCCGAATCATCCCGGTTGCTCTTCTCCGGACTCTTTCGAGAGTCTCAATGTATTTTTCATATGGTGGCCACCAAAACAGGAAGTTGGATTCCATGTGTGGTCTTCCTAAAGTCATATATAGCAGTAATAATACTTCCACACGGTCTTGAAACGATCCCTCTGTTGATGCAGGTTAGGACTGTGTTGGCTTTTCCCCCTCTGGGTTTCAGGGAACCCCAAGTGCACAGAGGGCCTAAGAAGGTGACCCACTGCAAGCAACTTCCCCCCCTCCCCCATCCCCAGAATTCCTGAGAGGAAGACCTTTTGGTCTTCCAGGGATCAGGAATGTCCTCCTGCCTCTCCCCTCCGAGGTTCTGCACCAGCTGAAAAGCAGAACCTGTCAAGATCTGGACTTACAGATGGTCCTTAACTTACAACGCTTTGTTTAGTGACCAATTGAAGTTATAACGGTGCTGAAAAAAGTGACTAAGGACCATTTTCACACTTGTGACTGTGATTAAAATTCAGGGTCTTGCGGGCAGAAAACATCATTTTCAAGAAGGAGCTATTGGATACACGGAACCAAACGCTGGAAATCACACAGAAGACTGAAGAATTGGAAGGGGGGCTGGTGGGGGTTAAGGGAGAGATTAAAAATGTTACTAAAGAGGTTGAGGAAACAAATGGGCATGTGTCTAGGATTGATATGGAAAGAATGACATATTTTTTGAGATTTCAGAATGTTTTTGAGCAACCTGGTGAATGCCTCCCTGATCTTATGAGCACAATTTTAGCAGACTATTTACAAAAACCTAAAGATGAGATCAGGGGGGACATTGACCTAGCCTATAGAATTAACTCAGCATATGCCAGGATAAATGAAGTGCCTAGAGAGATACATGTGAAATTTGTTAGAAGGTCAACCAGAGAGGAAATCTTGAAGGCGCAGAGAGGGAACCCTTTAATTTACCAACAAAAAACGGTCACTATCTTGAAGCAGATTCCTAGAAAGATTCGAGAAGCAAGGAGGAAATTTTCCTTCTTGTCTAAAATTTTATTTGATTTGGTTCAAGTGGGTGACACCCGAAGGGATGCTGGTGTTCTGGGAAGGAGGAAGAGTGAGGATTAAAACAGTTGCTGAGGCGGAAGCCTTTCTTAAAAAATATTCCTCTGCCCTGGGGGAAGATCCAGGGGGGACGGAGGGGGCCACGGCCCCGCCCGCTCGGGGCTAGGGAGGAGAAAAAGAAGATACAATAGCCAAGAGACTTAGATCGAAAAAATAACTTTGCCTTGATTTTCCTGAACAATTTTGCATAATATTTTCTGGATTTTTTGTAAATGTCTGACAGCATGGAATTGAGAATTTAGGTATATGTACTTGCTTTTACCTTGTAGTGTTATGAAAAATGCTTTTTTTTGTTATTTTTTTTATTGTGTATTTTGAGGTCTCGGAAGGGCCGACGACTCTGACGTGATTGCTCTCAAAATTTCTTTGTATCCCTTACCCTACCCTATAGAAAAAATGTAAAACCAATAAAACTTTTTCAATATAAAAAAAAAATTCAGACTCTTGGCAACCGGCTCGCATTTATGACGGTTGCAGCGTCTTGGGAGTCCCGTGGTCCCTTTTTGCGACCTTCCAATGAGCAAAGTCAATGGGGAAGCCAGATTCCCTTAAGAACTGTGGCGAGAAAGGTTGGGAAACGGGGCAGAGCCATTTAACCAATGTTTCACTTAACAACAGACTCAATTATGGATGTAAGTCGAGAATGACTTCCTAAGAGGGAGGACAACTGACCGGTGGAACAGAAGCTGCGGGGGCTCCATCGCTGGAGGCCTTGAAGAAGAGCCTGGAAGGGCAGAGGGTCTTCCGAGGTCCCTTCCAGCTCTGTTCAGGGGCTCATTCTAACCCATTCATTCCATCACCTGCAGAAGCCACCACAGGTGGGAATGATGTACCTGTCCCAGGGAGAGGAAGGCACCCCAACGATGCTGTGGATCTTCTTCAGCTTGACAATTGACATGAAAGAGGCCTGTTGGGCTTGTTGTCGATGATGATGATGATGATGATGATGATGATGATGATGATGATGATGATGATGATAGCAGCCATAATTTGAGTCAGAGGCTTAATGGGAATTCCGCTAAATGGAGACTCTCAAGCAGAAACCTGCAAGAGCTGGTGGGAGACCGGTTTTCCCTTGGGCTCCCAGACAGAATCCCAGCCTCTCCATTCATGCAGGTCAGCTGCAAGGAAACCAGGAGAGAGGAGGGGGGGTTGGGTTGGGGGGGCTGAGGCATCCGAGGAATGGAAGCTGCACCCCCTGTTCCACGTGTCTCACCTCAGAAGGAGCAGGACTTTGATCACCGAGGTCTCACCACTCGCTGGGGCCTCTTGGCTGCCTTCCTTCCTTCCCCCTTGTCTTCTCCCCCAGCCCATTTGAACCTCTCTCCCTACAACTCAGAGTAGCCCCTTTTATTTATCCTTTGTTTCAGAGAATTTATAGAGGCCGACAGAGAAGGAGGAGGTTGGATGGAGTCACCGAAGCAGCCGGCGTGAGCTTCAATGGACTCCAGAGGATGGGAGAAGACAGGAGGGCCCGGAGGAACATTACAATACAATACAATAGCAGAGTTGGAAGGGACCTTGGAGGTCTTCTAGTTCAACCCCCTGCCTAGGCAGGAACTTTATACCGTTCCAGACAAATGGCTATCCAACATCCTCTTAAAGACTTGCAGTGTTGGGGCATTCACAACTTCTGGAGGCAATTTCTGTTCCACTGATTAATTGTTCTAACTGTCAGGAAATTCCTCCTCAGTTCTAAGTCGCTTCTCTCCTTGATTAGTTTCCACCCATTGCTTCTTGTCCTGCCCTCAGGTGCTTTGGAGAATAGCTTGACTGCCTCTTCTTTGGGGCAACCCCTGAGAAATTGGAAGGCTGCTATCATGTCTCCCCTAGTCCTTCTTTTCATTAAACGAGATCTACCCAGTTCCTGCAACCGTTCTTCATATTTTTCATCCTCCAGTCCCCTCATCCTCTTGGTTGCTCTTCTCTGCCCTCTTTCCAGAGCCTCAACATCTTGTTGACAGTATCCCAAGTGTGGCCTTCCCAAGGCATTGGTAACAGTGTCCATGGGGTTGTGATGACTTCGCAACTAACAACAACAACTTGCTCACAGTGACTGTAGGCAGCTTACAGACAATCAAAACACAATGTAGAATATAAATAAAAAAAATTGAAAATGAAATAAGAAGAAATCAGAAGAACCCTCACCCACCCAGCCCCTCGGCTCCATCCCACTTGGGCTTCCCACATCTTCAGGGCCTCCTGAAAGGGGGCCAGAGTGGGGGCTCAGTCTCCTTTCTGGAGGGACGCAGTTCCAGAGGGGAGGAGTCACCACCGAGGAGCAAAAATATGAATGCCAACTATTCCCTCTGCCTTCTTTGAGGCTGCCCTGAGTAGTTCCCCATTCAGCCCCGCTAACGGAGAGGTTTGTACTCACCATTTTACCTAACCGGCATCTATTTGCAAGGCCTAAGGCTGTTTTCCAAACCATCTCCACTTGGAGTTTCCATTAAGAGGAGCATTTACGTGCCAGCTTTTCTCCAGCAGACATCCTGCAGCCTTGCAAAATCCAGAAAAGTGCAAAGTTGAGGTGGGGTTTTAAATGTATCAAATGAATTAAATCTGCCTTTAAAATGTTGTATCTCTCAGCAAGGTATTTCTTCAGTCGCTTGAATATTTCAAAGTTTGCCATTTTTTTTGCCAGGAAAGAAGGAAGGAGGAAGGAGGGAAGGAAAGGAAGGAAAGACAAGGAAAGAGGGAGAGGGAAAAGGAAAGGAAAGGAAAGGGGAAACAGGGAAAGGAAAGGAAAAAGAGGGAGGGGGAAACATTAACCAAAACTTCCAGAATCTTTTGCATCCTCCGTATTGAGTTGTGTAAAAGCACCACAGAATTTTGAGCTGATTCTTCACTTGAATAGTTTCCATGAGGGATGTGTGGAGAACAGTTTCCTGTTTTTTATGCCTGTTTATCTATCAATTGATCAATCTACTTATTCATCCATCTGTTGCTGATCTGTGTTCCTATCCATCCATCCATCCAAATGCCTATCGTTTATGCCTGTCTGTCTAGGAAGAGGGGGGAGGGGCATTTCCACTTGATGGGACTCCTGAAAAGCCTCCTAGAGCCGAGAGGGAAAGTCTTGTCTGCTTTTCCTCCTTTCCAGGATGCTGAACTGGATTTTGGGTCCTTTTCCACTCTTCCCTCTTCTTGTCAGTCTCAGCCGTTTCCCTCCCTCCCTCCCCTGCTTGCCCAACAGCTGCCCAGTTTCGCTTCTCCTGCCCTGAGGAGCCTGGCGGTTGCATCACCCTGGCAGAGTCTGCTGGACGAGGGGGGGTTGGAAGGGAGGGGGGCATTCCCCACCCTTTCCTGGGTCTCTATTTCAGGGTCTGTAAAGCTGTGAGGCAGCCCAAAGGGGAGGGGGGGCAGCCTAGAGGTGCCCCATTGGACAGCCTGGAGGGCGGCTGCTCTCCCCTCTGGCTGGGCATGGCGGTCTGAAGGGGGAGGGCAGGACGAGCCACCCTCCTCTTCCTCTCGCTAGTCAGTCCCCAGTCAGGCAACCTTCTTGGAAAGTGACTCAGAGCGGAGGCCAAAGGGGGCAACAGGCTCACCCAAATTCCTGCCAGCATCTTCCTGTGCCAGGAAAGGAGGGTGAGGGACGTCCAGCATCCCTCAGTCAGCTTCGTCTGCAGGCTTCCTCCGAATTTGGAGCTCATCATCCATCAGCCCCCCATCCCTTTGGCAGAACAAGCGGTGAATGTCTAGCCCTGGACCAACGGCCAAGTCGGTTTCCTCCACCTCAAAGAGGCAGGGAGCCCTGGGGAGGCTGCAGGAGGCCCCAAGAACACGGTCGGTTGCTGGGCCTTTTCCCCTCCTTCCTGCAAGACAAACATCTGTGGCTGTGGGATTGTTGAAGGCAGGGCAGCCTTCCTGAACTTCAGCCTCCCCCGGAGCCTTCCGTCCCATGACCTCCAGCCACCACGGACTCTGGAACCAAAAGGGCTTCTAGTCCAACTCCACTTCCGTGTCAGCCGTAGTGAAAAGATTAGCCAGCGATTGCCTTGGGGGTAGGTGGGGGTGACCCTAGTTGGCCCTCCTTTCCTGTCGCCCCCAATGAGCCCCCTGAAGTGGTACTTATTTATCTATTTGCTCTTAAACTGCTTGGTTGGCAGGAGTGAAGGATGAGCACTCACCCCATCGCACAGCAGCACTCGGGCCCCAAACGTTGGCTTGGAAATTGCCAACCCATCATCTTAACCACGTGGGTCACCAGCCTCTTCTAGGACTGATCGGACCAACTCAGCTTCATGCCATCCTCCCACATAACCGTTCCTGGTGGTCTGATGCTTCCCACTCATCCCTCCGTTCGATCAGCCATCCCCAGGCACATAGAGATCAAGAACGCCCAGGAGGAGCCCGTGTGGTGTCTTCTGTCTTGGCCTGTCTTGAATGGGTGACTCTTCGGTTTGGAAGAACTATGGGGCTGATAGAGCTCTTGAAGGTCTACTAGTCCAACCCTCCTCCCAGAAGAGTTTAGATCATTCTAGCAAAACAGTCGTCCAGATGAAACAGACCATACGCCGCCTACAGTCTGACCTAAACGTAGTTCACAGAATTATCCATTAAAGCATCCTACCTGTCAATAACTTCTTCAGCTTCACCCTCAATAACGCACAGGCAAACAATAGGTCCAAACTCAACTACAGAAAATAGGACTTCAGCCACAGAGGGGTCAACGCCTGGAATGCTCCACCTGACTCCATTGTTACAACCAACCCCCCCCCACAGCTTCAACCTTAAACTGTCTCCTGTTGACCACACCCCATTGCTAAGAGGTCCACAAAGGGGAGGTGCATAAGCGCACCAGTGTGCCTACCGTCCCTGTCCTCCTGTCCCCATCTATTTGTCTCCATTTTCTCCATTCATGTCCATGTTTATACTTATACCTGCTATCTTGCACATGGTTGACAAACTAAATAAATAAAATAAACATAAATAAACATAACCAGAAGAAGGGGAAGAATTTGATTCCACTCCCCAAGAACCCCTGTTGAAAAGAACATCAGCATTTTTCTACCATTTGATCTGGAGAGCCGCAGGGGCTGTGTCTTGACCCAGCTGACATAAAGTGGCAGCCCTTATGCTGAGGGGCCAAGCCTGCCCAAGCTCTGTCTCTCAAACCTCCTGAAGACCCCCCATTGATGGCAGATTTCCCCCTCCACCCCCAGGCCTGGAAAAGAGGAGCTCTGAAGCGAGGCAGCCTCCCAGGTATGCCTCTTTTTTTTTTTTTCAAATTTATACCCCGCCCTTCTCCTTGTTAGGACCCAGGGCGGCGCACAGGCATCATTAAAAACTATTACAAAACAATACAAACTCTTAAAAGCATATTAAATTAACCTAAAACCCATGCTAAAACCCTTTAAAACCCTAAAAAATTTAAATTTATAAATATAGTCAGAAATGGGGGCTACGCTAGGCCGGCTTGTTGGAATAGATACGTCTTCAAGCGTTGGCGGAAGAGGCGGAGGTCCGAGATGGTACGAAGGTTGGGGGGTAGGTCGTTCCAGAGGGCCGGGCCCGCCATAGAGAAGGCTCTTCCCCTGGGTGTCGCCAACCGGCATTGCCCGGCCGACGGCACCCTGAGAAGGCCCTCTCTGTGGGAGCGGATCGGACGAAGGGATGTATGGGGCAGAAGGCGGTCTCATATATTTTGCCAAAAGTGCCAGTGATACCAAATGGGGTTTTGCAATCCACCAAGTGGGGAGGGGGGGGGCGCTTGACCGGAGTGTCTGCTTTGACGGTTGCAACATGCATTCCATCCGACAGGCGTCATTTTTGGTTGCTGGGAGATTCACACGTGGATCAAAAGTTGGTAACAGGCCGTCCGTTGCTGAAGAGATGATGTAAAAACTCTTCAGGAGAAACTTGCTGTCAGCCCTGCCCCAACTTGGTCCCTTAAGCAAGAAAGACTCTCGACTCCACTCGGTGTGAAAGGATTCCTTCGCTAAAGGCCCAGTGGATCACAGCACAGCAAAGCCAGAACTGAGGTTTGTCCGCCAAACTCTCCTGGTTCGTTTGTCCCTTCCCTTTGTTGGTGGCCCCTTGTCCAATCATATCCAGAGAAGATGTTTTGGAAAGGGTCTCATCAACTGTAGGGTAAGCGGGGTGGAGGTGCACCCCTTTCCAAGCTGCCTGACCTTGAAGTTGTGTCTCTAGAAGGTGCGATGGGTTGTTAGCTGCCCTTCCCCCCCTTCCCATCCAGCTCCCTCCCCTCTGGCAGCTAGCACATGCGAAGCCCATGGGTCAAATGGCAGCTCTGACAGTTGCCTGTAGCAGGGCATGAAACTATGGCATGTTACCTTTGCTACTGCGCGTAAAGATGAATAATTTCCCTCTCTCCCTATCCATGCACTCATGCTCAGGACTATAGTGTGGATAATATGCTGTACTTCTCAGTCCGAGATGCGGTTGAGGGGGACTCCCTCGTGCTCCAGAAGCAGAGAGCCCAGGAAGGAGTGAGAAGACGACACTTGATTGTCCCCACATAAGGTTGCATAAGGTTGGAAGGGCTGAGATCACGAGATTCTTGACCTTCTGACCAAGCACACAAAGCTATGATAACATCAGTGTCAGGCTTCCAAACAGCCTCCAGAAGTCAGTCAGAGTCCGAGGCAAAGGATGGCTCAAAGTTCCCATGGATGAAGGGAGCCATGTTGGCCCATCTGGGGAAACCCAAGTCTGAAAGCTTCCCGGTTTTCCCCACCCAGTTGAAAAGTTCAAGATCTTGCCCCCCCCCACACACCCACAAGTCCATCCCATGGTCCCAACTCCCACTGTCATGCTAGTAGCTTCCACCCATCCAGTTCCGGTCAGGTGCAGAGACAAAGGATGACCTTAGCTTTCTAGAAAGAATTTTGTTATGGCTACATATCATCTAACTCCGTACAATCCCCCCTCCCATTTCCCACCATAGAAAATGTATAGTAGAATAATTGAAAGTGTGGCAGGCCAAAGACCCAATGACAATCAGATGGAGTATCTCCAAAGGCTTTGTGGCCATTTGGGGGGCTAAAGGGGTGGAGAAGTAGGGGTTTAAGCATGGGGGCAGGAGCAGAGGCACACTGTTCCCAAGCACACTCTTCATCCCACCACCCTGAACCCAAATATGGGTGCTGGATGGCAAAGAGGCAGAGCTGCAGGCTGAATATGATGGAAAGGTTGTAGGGTGGCCTGACCTCTGGAACAGCCATTTGGTTGACCTGGAGTTCAGATATACAACTAGGTAACATCATCAGAGAAAGGAGGACCAACACAACACAGTGGTCCCCATTCCTAAACTTCCTAGACAAGGCAACAATGATAAGAGGTATTGAAGGCCACTGAGAGGTCAAGGAAAACCAAGGTGGGTTCACAACCTCTGTCCCATCTAGCAGAGGCCATCAGGAAGCATGATTGATGTTGCCTCCAGACTGTTCCCCACTCCGAAACCTGACAAAGATGAGCTGTGAACATCTGTTCCTTCTCAGGCCCTCCGGATACATTGCTCCGTTAGCAACCTCTTAGTTGCTGACGTCTTAGCAACTTTCCCTAAAAGGAAGACCGGCCAAACATTGTCCAGGACTTTGGGGCCTGGCAAAGACTTCTTGAGGAAGGAGAGAGCCATCCCTTCCTCCAAGGCAACCAGCTCCAAAGACACCGTGGATGCTACTTTATGGATCCAACCACTTCTCAGTTCCTGGTGGGTTTCCATCAGGAGGAGAAGGTGGCTGGATTCACGATCCTCAAGGATCTTGTCCACTTCCTCTCGAGCGACAGGTTCAAACTCATCCCAGCTAACCACACAAGACCTTGCCTCATTCCCTTTGTCAGGACTTGCTCGGTTGGAATCCGGCTCCAGATGAATCTGCATGACTCTTCTCGGAGAGTTTCACCACACCACCGATCGACATGGCGCAACCCCTAATGTGGGTTTTTGTTCCCGGTCACGATTCCCACTTCACCTCCCCAGCAATGCTTTGGTCCTCTCTCTTCTTTTCTTTTGCAAAAGTTTTATTGGTTTTAACAATTTATGTTGGGAAAAGGGGTAAATAAGGTAATGAATAATATTTGGAGCTTCCACGTCGGATCTGATGACCGCCTCTGAGTCTTCATACATATTCAATTAAAAAGAAATTATCAAGGGGAAGGGGTACATACATTTTAAAATCATAAGTTTTCATATTATTTTATACATTCAATTACTTTGTACTATTGACGTCCGTACAGGAATTACTAAAAAAAAATATAACAAATTATTTTTGCGATCTGAGCCTCTTTGCTATAGTCTCTTCCTCCTCCCACCCACCAGCAGGCGGACCCGTGGCTCCTCCCGTTCCCATCTCATCGGCATCCAGGATTGAGGAATGTTTTTTAAAAAGGTCCTCTCTCTTCTGATGCTTCAGCTCCCAGAAGACACCCCGAATCTTCTGGAGTCCCCATCTTTCCTGGGCTATGATGGAAGGCAGGTTGCTTCATGGTCAGGGGCCTCTCCACAGGACACCACCACCACATCATAGAAGCCACACCCTTGCTTAGATGTGCTTCACATGTGGTCCATGTAAGAAGAAGGGGGGGCTTCGTTCTGATTCCCCTTCCATGGATGCCCTTGCCCAGGCCTTAGGTGTAAATGCCAAGGGGGTTGAGGCAAACAAGACTGTGGCTGCTACTCATGGCTGCAAATGCTTAAGAAACCTGTGAA
This sequence comes from Rhabdophis nuchalis, assembly GCA_039707465.1. Taxonomy (NCBI): domain Eukaryota; kingdom Metazoa; phylum Chordata; class Lepidosauria; order Squamata; family Natricidae; genus Rhabdophis; species Rhabdophis nuchalis. Next base: position 2,927,036 of record CM077648.1, read on the forward strand.
AAGGATTGTGGGGCAGATACTTGTCATTCAGTGTTTTTATCAGGTGGTGAAAGGGGAGGAAACTCACAGAAGGTCCAGTCACACCCATTTATCAGAGGAAAGAGACTAGCGAGGAGGAGGAGGAGGAAGTAGAGGTGAAGAAAAGGAGAGGGAGAGGGAGAGGGAGAGGGAGAAAGAGGAGGAGGGGGGGGGAGGAGATCTGACACTCCCCTGGAGATCTCTATAATCTACTTCTCATTAAAGATGGGTGTTTATATGATCATCTGTTCTGTGTTGCCTAGAAGTTCAGGTAAATTGTTGACTGCAGTGCTTCCCCTTCCTGGCTGTTGTGGTTGTGTTTCCATGGTCCTTCTCAACTGTCATCTCCCCAAGGACGTACATGTGGCATAGGATGCCTTGGAGCAATGAGATCCAAAGAACACCTGTAGGGACCTCATTCCATTCATGGAAAAGTATTTCTGCTGAGGAATTGGGAGGTTCTACAGCTATGAACCCCCAGACGGCTTTTGCAGAAGGTTGTCGGGGGAGGGAGCTGCCTCTCGAGGCTGCCTTTCTCACAAACAGTTCCAGGAAATAGTCTGGAAAGCTTGCCTGAACGTCACAATTTTTGGGAAAGTGCAGCATCTCCTCCTGTAGTATTACTCTTATCAGGAAAGATGACTCCTAATACCAGCTGGATTCATTAGAAACATCTGGCCTTCTCAGAAATGTTGGATGGCTTAACAAAGACAATTCATCCCCAGATGTTGTCATATCACACAAATTTTTCTGAGAAGGCAGCTTCCGATGAATCCAACAGACCTTAGCCATGTTGGAAGAGGAAAAGGGCCCTAAGGTCAACCAAGGAGAACGTTGGTAGCTCAGGGTTGAAATGGAGTCCTTGGTTCTCTCTCAGCACTGCTGGGGTTGCCTGTTTTGGCTCATGAGACATCTGCAAGAAAACTCAGAGATCACAAGGACCCCTCGTGTCATGAGTTAATTTCCCCTGCAAGCAAATGATGCAAGTCTTCTTCCCATATGACCAAGGAGAGGTCATCTGTTGGCCATCTGCTGGCAAGGAAGGTCACCCAGGAGCTGTTTCTTGGACTGGATCCATCTTGCATGGAAACCAAGATGGTCTTTATTCCCATCTCTGGAACAGAGGTCCCTTTTCTGATCAGGGAGGTGGAGAAACATCTTCCTTTTTCTGGAGGGCATGGATGCCTCCTTTCCTGACATCCCAGGAGCCCCATGGAGGAGGCCTTTTTGAACCATCTGCAGAGCTTCCCGAAGCAGCACCTCCAGGCCAATCGAGATGGCCACTCGTGGGATTACAGGGACCAATTTGGAGCTTTGGGAACCATCCCTGTGAGTTTCAGATAAGACCACCAGTAGGTGAAGACAAAAATGTTCCACTTCCTTTCAAAAGTTTTTTCTTGGTTCCCCGACCCCATGTGATAAAGCTGCCCAAGGTTGGATGACAGAAAAGGGCAGTCTGGGAAGCCCCTTGAGATCCATTCTTCAGGGAGAAGCCACCAGGAGAGGGCAGCCAAAGATTTGTGGATGAAGAGTTGGAGGTCCTTCCTGCAGGCTGTTTGTTCCTTGGAGGGCTTCCTGCCTGGAATCTCAGATCCCCCTAGCTCTTCCCCCCACCCCGTCACTTCACCTTTCGGACTTCTTTGGAGGCCACTGGTTCTTCTATCTCCTCCAACAGAGCCCTGGGGTCAGAAATCCTGAAAGAGAGCGAGGGAGAAGAAGAGAAGACGCAAAAGTGAGACCACCTCGGATCCTGATGCTGAGCCTTTAAGGGTGGGGAAATGAGTCCCTTCTTCTGGTGACATGAATCCAGGGAGAGAGACCTGGTTTGTGACAGCCGATGTCCATTCGAAACAGGCAGATCTTCTCATGGAAAGGAACAGTTCAAAGAAATTGAACTCTGGTATTTCCAGCCCCCTCTGGAGTTGAACCAAGAAGAGAGACCCTGCTCTGGACAGGATGGCCTCAGTTTGGCAGGCCCAAAGAGCACAGCAGCCTTGGCTTCACTTTAGGCAGTCGGCCAGGGAGGAAAACGGTCAGGTATTGAGGACTGAATAGCTGCCAGCTGATGTAAGGTTGTAAGCTGTAAAATGTAAGCTGATGCAATGAAAATGAGTCAGCGGAGTTACTGCCACTTTAAGAAGCTGTCTATTTAAGGGGGGCCATGAGAGGGTGTGTCTCTCTCTCTCTCGTCCCCTATCTCCTTTCTCTCCTTGTGTCCATAGTTGAGTGGTAAGGGATTTATCTCCATGTATATGTCTGTATATATTTGTATATAAAGCACGATTAATTGTACAAAGGCTCGGTGTGCTTTGTGCTGTGTTTTGCTCCTGGGTGTATCTCCTGGGTCCTTTTTTAGGAGAAGGGCGGGGTATAAATTTAATAAAATAAAAATAATAAATAAATGATAATACCCTGTTTCCTCCACGGATAACAAGCCCAGTCGGGCTTTTGAGGGCATGCGCTAAAAATAAGCCCTCACTGAAAATATTGCACCACAACAGCAGCCAAGGAGGTGACCACGCTCGCCGTGTCCTGCACCTCAGAAATAATAAGACCTCCCCGAAAATAAGACCAAGCACTTATTGGGGGGGGGGGGTCAAAAGAAAATAAGACCCTGTCTTGTTTTTTGGGAAACGCAGTAGTCAGGCTGCCAAAACTCTGCCAAATGCAGTATAGATCTCTTGGAGCGTTTTTATCATGTGTGCCACCAGTGGCGTAGCGTGGGTTGTCAGCACTCGGGGCAAGGCAAGTAATTTGCGCCCCCTAACCCGTGGATTTTAGCACTCGGGGGAGGCAGCTCTTCTTGTGGTGTCGAGCCCACGCACCTCCCGTGAGGATCCGGCGGGCAGCCGCTGCCCAAAGGGCTCGGCCATCCGGGTACGACACTCGTTGCCTCGTCTTGGGGAGAAGCGGGCGCCCTTTGCGTGGTGCGGGCCTGGGACACCCGACACTCCTTTCTATGGAGGGCGACGGCCCGAAAGCCGGGGCAAGAGGGTCTTCCCGGGCCGCCGCGGGGCCCAGGTCGCCGCTCCTCTGGCTGGCTCGGAACGGAGGAGTCTTCCAGGGTCTCCGCACGGCTGTTGCTTCGAAAGACCTGCGCCTTTAAGTCTCGCCTGGCCCCCTCGGGTGGCGCTGGCGGGTGCGAGGAGCCGGCGCTGGCCTCAGCCGGGGGATGGCCCGGGAGGGTTTGGCCCCTACTGGCCGCTGTTCTCTCCCCGACTCTCGCCGGCCCAGGAGCGCCCAGGCGCCGCCGCCGCCAACTCCAGAGACCCGCGGAGGAGAGCTTCCGAGTCGGGTCTCTGGAGCGCGCCCCCCCAGATGTTGCGCCCGGTGCGGCCGGCCCCCCCTGCACCCCCCACGCTACGCCTCTGTGTGCCACACAATTTCCTCCAGTGGAGGTGAGCTGCCCACCGTCCCAACACTGACTAGCTCTCCTTCGGCTCTTTGCAACCTCTTCTTCAAGGCCCTGGACTTTATGCCTGGTGCAACATGTAGCTGCCACTACTGATAGGAGGGAATTTGATTCCCGACGTCTCCAGCGGAAGGGGCATGGCTGGAGGAGGAGGGCATTATCCACTTGGCCAATTCTGGGTGATTCTATGGGCCGTTGCTAAGCAAGACAGTTGTTACGTGAAGGTTGCTCCATTTAAGACATTTCTTGCCACAGTTGTTCAATGGATCAATGCAGCTGTTCACTTAACAACCGGGTTGTTCGGTGGCAAATCTGGCTTCCTCCTTGATTTTGCTTCTCAGAAGGTCGCAAAAGGGTATCACGTGACCCCTCCCCCCCCAGGACATCACCATAAATACGTGACAGCTGCCAAACGCCTGACTTTTGACCGCCTGGCCACGTGGATGCTGCAACGGTCATTAAGTGTGAAAAATGGCCATCGGTCACTTTTGGCCGTTGTAAATCTGAACGGTCACTAAACGAAGGCTTGCAAGTCGGAGGGAAGCTCCGGTGAATCCTTCTGGTCCTTCCCAATGGCCCAATTACCCTCTCCTTCCATAAGCGTCCTCCAGGGGTGCCTTCTCTTCCCTGGGCGGGGGAGGCTTTCCATCGCCTACAAGAGACCACCAAGACTTGGCCTCGGGGGGGTTGGGGGGGTTGGGTTCGTTTTCCCCTCTGTGGAATCTTCTCCAAACTGCCAGATGCTGGATTTAGCCGCCTGAAATTAGCAAAGCAGATTCCTGCTGCCTCCTCCTGGAAGGAGCCCCTGCAGAGAAGCCCTGGAGTGGGGCGTAGACCCTTTCTGCACCCAGAACCCTCGGGGGCTGCTTCTTGGCAAAGGGCCTCGCGTTGGCTTCCCTGGCAACCAGCGCAGGGTTGCGGTCCGAGAGCCAGAGACCCAGATGAGGGGGGGGGTCAGCTCAAACACCTGGCCTTGCAATGTGCCCCACCTCTTTTGCTGCCCAGCCCTGTGAAACGGAGGGTCTCGTAGGGCCAGGGACCTCCAGGTGAAGCAACACGTGAGCTTCCTCTCCTCATGAAGGAGAACCGTTGTACTGCAGGAGTGAAATAATAATAATAATAATAATAATAATAATAATAATAATAATAATAATAATAATAATAATAATAATAATAATAATAATAATAATAATAATAATAATAATAATAATAATTTATTTTATATACCGCGTCCTCTCCCCAAGGGGACTCGGAGCGGTGCACAGGGAAAAATTAAAACGCTATCAAATATACATACAGAATAAATACAGATAAAAACGAATTAAATTAATTGTCCCTGCACTAAAATCCCCACATTAAAACTAACGATCCCTAAAAAACCCTCATGGAAGAGACTAACCTAGGCCGGCCAAGCAGAAGAAGTATGTTTTGAGTTTCTGGCGGAAGGAGCGGAGATCCGTAGTTGTTCTAATGTCGGGGGGAAGGTCGTTCCAGAGGGCTGGGCCCGCCACAGAGAAGGCCCTTCCCCTGGGCGTCGCCCACTGACAAAGTCTAGTGGACGGCATCCGGAGAAGTCCCTCTCTGTGGGAGCGAATCGGCCGTGAGGATGTATGGGGCAGGATCCGATCCCGCAGATAGCTAGGTCCCGTGCCATGGAGCACTTTAAAGATGACAACTAACACCTTGAAGCGCACCCGAAAGACTACAGGCAGCCAGTTCAGCTCGCGCAAGAGAGGTGTTACATGGGTGTACCTGGTGGTTCCCATTATTGCTCGCGTGGCTGCATTCTGGACCAGCTGCAGCCTTCGGGTGCACCTCAGGGGGAGCCCCATGTAGAGAGAGTTACAATAGTCCAGTCGGGATGTCACGAGGGCATGAGTGACTGTGCAAAGGGCATCCCGATCCAATAGGGTGCGCAACTGGCGTACCAGGCGAACCTGGTAAAACGCCCTCCTGGCCACGGCCGTCACTTGGTCTTCCATGGACAGCCGGGTATCCAGGAGGACACCCAAGTTGCGCGCCCCATCCACAGGGGCAAGGTGTTTGCCCCCTATGGCCAGTGATGGAGTCAACTGGTTGAATCGGGCGGCTGGAAACCACAGCCACTCGGTCTTGGACGGGTTGAGTCTGAGTCTGTTACTTCCCATCCAGATCCACACGGCTTCCAGGCACTGGCACATCACCGCTACGGCATCGTTGGGGTGGTTTGGGGTAGATATATACAGCTGCTTATCATCAGCGTAGAAGTGGTACTCTACCCCAAAACCACGGATGATCTCACCCAGCGGCTTCATATATGTGTTGAACAGGAGAGGCGAGAGGACCGACCCCTGAGGCACCCCACAAGTGAGGGGTCTCGAGGTCGACCTCTGCTCTCCTGCCAACACAAATTGCGATCGACCGGAGAGGTAGGAGGAGAACCACCATAGAACGGTGCCTCCCACCCCCAACCCCCCCAGCCGATGCAATAGGATACCATGGTCGATGGTATCAAAAGTCGCTGAGAGGTCTAATAGGACCAGGATGGAGGAACAACCCCCATCTCTGGCCCTCCAGAGATCATCTACCAACGCGACCAATGCCATCTCGGTGCTGTGCCTGGGCCGGAAGCCGGACTGGCGCGGGTCTAGATAATCAACTTCCTCCAGGTGACGGGGAAACTGTTGTGCCACCACACTCTCTACAACCTTCGCCAGAAAGGGAAGGTTGGAGATGGGACGATAGTTGGCTAATAGAGCTGGGTCCAGAGAGGGCTTCTTCAGGAGGCGCCTCACCATGGCCTCTTTAAGGGAGGCAGGCAAGAAACCCTCACTTAAAGAAGCGTTGACAACCTCCTGGAGCCAGCCTCGTGTCACCTCCCAGGATGCTAGTACAAGCCAGGAAGGACACGGGTCCAATAAACATGTGGTGGCTCGCAGTCGCCCACGTAACCTGTCCATATCCTCGGAAGTAACAGAGTCAAACTCCTCCCAAACAAGATCCGCCTCATGCAATCCCACTGGGCCATCAATGGAGACTAGCTCGTTCTGAATCTGAGCGATTTTCTCCTGCAGATAAATCACAAATTCCTCTGCTCTGCCCTGTAATGGGGCTTCCCGCACCCTCTGTTGTAGGAGGGAGCGGGTCACCCTAAACAGGGCGGCAGGGCGGTTATCTGCGGATGCTATGAGAGTGGCACAATGATGGCGTTTGGCCATTCTCAGCGCCACAATGTAAGTCCGTAAATGGGCTCTTACCTGTGTCCGGTCAGATTCAGATCGAGTAGACCTTCATCTTCTTTCTAGGCATCTCTTGTGGCGTTTCATCACCCTTAGCTCCTCGGTAAACCAAGGAGCCAGGGTGGCTTGCCGCCGCAAGAGAGGCCGCAAGGGCGTGACCCGATCCAAGGCTCCCGTGGCCGCGATATTCCACGCGGCCACAAGGTCCTCCATTGGGGCGCGGGTCAGGGGTACAGGAAGTGGCCCAAGCGCCGCCTGGAACCCGTCAGGGTCCATCAGGCGCCTGGGGCGGGACTAGATAGGTGACTCAGGTTCCGCCTCCCCGCGGTGAGGAATAGTGATTGGAAAGTCGAGCCGGAGAAGTGAGTGGTCTGACCATGACAAGGGCGTGATGTCTATATCCCCTATACGCAGATCACTCTTCCATTGGCCTGAGACAAAGATGAGGTCCGGTGTATGTCCACCCTCGTGGACATACGGGACCTGCCCTCTGAGAGTTGTTTCCTTGCAGACGTTTCATGGCCCAACTAGGTAACGTCATCAGTGCTAGGAGGGAGCTGGTTTGTGGAGAGGAGGTGGAGGACTGGGTGGTCCTTGATCCTTTCTGAGCTTGGTGTTTTTTTGCAGACATTTCATGACTCAAGTAGGTAATATTATCAGAGCTAGAAAGGAGGAGGAGGAGGAGCTGGAGGAGGAGGAGCTGGAGGAGGAGGGGGAGGTGGGGATGAGGAAGAGGAGGAAGAGGAGAGAAAAAGGGGGGAGGAGCTGGGGACAAGGAAGAAGAAAAGGACTTGGGGGGGGGGGTCCTTGGTGCTCTCTGAGCTTGGTTGTTTCCTTGCAGACTTCATAACCCAAACTAGGTAACGTTATCAGTGCTAGAAGGAAGGGGCTTTGCTCACCGCACACTGAGCACCGATAATCTTATCTAGCTTGGGTCATAAAACCCCTGCCAGACCAGAGCCCCACTCAGAGAGCACCAAGGACCCCTCCTTCCTCTTCTCCTCCTGGGTTGCCCTCCCCAAGGAGGCTGGAGAATGCTGGTGTCCAGGGGTGGCTCTTCTCGAGTCCAGTTCTCCCCAGTTGGACTACAGTTCCCATTGGTGGAGTCCCTCTGGCTTCTGAGGCCACGGAGCCTTCTCCTTCTGCTGGCAAATTTCTTCCGGCACCTCTCTGAGTGGCGCAATGGTTGAAGGGCAGGATTGCAGGCAAACTCTGCCCACAGCCGAGAGTTCGATCCTGACCAGCTGAAAGTGGACTCAGCCTTCCGTCCTCCTGAGGTTGGTAACCTGAGGACCCCGAGGGTTGAGAGCAATATGCCCCTGCCCCAAACTATGCCTGGCTGCCCCATAGCCACCGCCTCGTCCTGGAGAGTTCCCAGCTAGGCGGCTTTCCGGCTCAATCTTCTAGGAACTTGGCAGAGACCGAAGCCCCCGTGCATATTTATGGCTTTCACCTCACCCACTTCCATGCGCTGGGAGGATGAAAAAAACACCTCAACTTTTAATTAAAGTCTTTCCTTCACCTGCTCGAAGGCCACCCCCCACCCCACCCCTCCCTTGCCCCAGGACCCCAGGGGAGGGGGGCACCTTTGGACACCGTCCAACAACTGGGAGTCAAAGCATCTGTTTGGCAGAGCCCCAAAAGAATTGCAGGCAGCCCCCCCACCACCCCCCACCCCCCATGGGAAGAGCCTTGCTCACAACCTGGGTTGCAGGTTCTCAATTAAGAGGCATTAAAATGTTTCACACCCATTCATCCTTCCAGAGGTTGTGGGTCACTGGAGGGTTACTTAACAATCATTGCTCTGGAATGGCACAGGGCGAACCTATGGCGTGTGTGCCAGAGGTGGCATGGAGAGCCCTCTCTGTGGGCATGATGGTTTCCAGCACACACATCTGCACTGGCCAGCTGGTCTTCATGCGCATCAGAGCACCGGAAACCCAAAGACCAGCTGGCTGGTGCACACATACCGCTTGGTCTTTGGCATGTCGGCTGCTCTTTGCTTGCGTTGGAGCACCGGAAACCTGAAGACCAGCTGGCTGGTGTGTGCATGTGCACCGGCCAGCAGGTCTTTGGGTTGCCGTCCCTCCGGCGCATACAAAGACCAGCTGGCCGGCATACATGCATGCACATGCCAGAAGCCAATGGCCAAGCGGCGTGCATTTATTTATTTATTTTATTTATTTATTTTATTTTTGAATTTCTATACCGCACCTTCTCCCAGCGGGACTCAGGGCGGTGTACAGGCCTCAATAAAAATCAAGTAGTATAAAATCACTAATATAAAACAATTAAAATACAATTACAAATCTATTAAATAGTACGCCTGATTTTGATAAAAGCCCTATCTAAAAACCCTCTCTAAAACCAATTAAAAGCTACGCCAGGCTGGCCGCACGAAATAAATAGGTCTTCAAGGCCCGACAGAAAAGGCACAGCTCCGTGGTCGTGCGTAGGTCGGTGGTTGTCGTTCCAGAGGGCAGGAGCTGCCACAGAGAAGGCTCTCCCCCTAGGGGTCTCCAGCCGACATTGCCTGGCCGACGGCACCCTGAGGAGGCCCTCTCTGTGCGAGCGGACTGGTCGGAGGGAGGTATTAGGTAGCAGGAGGCGGTCTTACAGGTAACCAGGTCCCTTGCCATGGAGCGCTTTAAAGGTGGTTACTAGTACCTTGAAGCACACCCGGAAAGCCACAGGCAGCCAGTGCAGCTCACACAGAAGAGGTGTCACATGGGAGCATGTAGAAGCTCCCAGAATCCCCTGCGCAGCCGCATTCTGAACCAACTGGAGCCTCCGGGTGCACCTCAAGGGGAGCCCCATGTAGAGAGCGTTGCAGTAGTCCAGGCGGGAGATGACGAGGGCTTGAGTGACCGTGCATAAAGAGTCACGATCCAGAAAGGGGCGCAACTGGCGTATCAGGCGAACCTGATAAAAAGCCCCCCTGGCCACGGCTGTCATGTGATCTTCTAACGACAGCCGAGACTCCAGGAGGACGCCCAAGTTGCAGGCCCTCTCGGTGGGGGCCAGTGATTCGCCCCCGATAGCCCGAGAAAGTGCATGTGCCAGAAACCCGAAGGCCAGGTGGCCAGAGCTCTGGCATGTGCCGCACACACACATTCTGGTTTGAGCACTCCCCTGCTGGCTGGGGAATTCTGGGAGTTGAAGTCCCAAGTCTTAAAAGTTCCAAGATTGGACATCTGTGGCATTGGGTCTCCTGATTAAGGAGTGGGTTGGACTAGAAGACCTCCAAGGTCCCTTCCAATTCTGCTATTCTGGATTCTGGGATTAGATTTTAAATACTCTTTATGATTTATCATTATTGCAACATTTGCAGTGTGTTCAGATCAAATATTTTGCTCAACAGTTTTTAAAAAATGAAATAGCTTCATAAATGACTGAGAAAAATTTTCCTTTTGAAATAAATCTCTATGCTGCGTTACCCAGAAGTGGAAGACCCCCATTTCTATTCTGTACAGGCAGGTCTGATGAAGTTTTATTTATTTATTTATTTATTTATTTTTAAATTTATACCCCGCCCTTCTCCTAAAAAAGGACCCAGGGCAGCGCATAGGCGTTATTAAAACCATACAAAAATACCTAATTATTACCTAATTATTAAAAACTATTAAACTATCCCTGTGCTAAAACTAATAAAACTTTACAATTTAAAATTTTCTCTATAAAAGTCAGAAACGGGGGTTATGCTAGGCTGGCTTGTTGTAATAAATACGTTTTAAGACGTTGGCGGAAAAGGCGGAGGTCCCGAATGATGCGTAGATCGGGGGGCAGGTCGTTCCAGAGGGCTGGGCCCGCCACAGAGAAGGCTCTTCCCCTGGGTGTCGCCAACCGGCATTGCCCGGCCGACGGTACCCGGAGAAGGCCCTCTCTGTGGGAGCGGATTGGTCGAAGGGATGCATGGGGCAAGAGGCGGTCGTGTATATAGCTAGGCCCCGAGCCATGGAGCGCTTTGAAGATGGTCGTCAGCACCTTGAAGCGCACCCGAAAGGCCACAGGTAGCCAGTGCAGCTCGCGCAGGAGAGGTGTTATGTGGGATTGCCTTGAGGCACCCATAATGACCCGCGCGGCCGCATTCTGGACTAACTGCAACCTTCGAGTGCACCTCAAGGGGAGCCCCATGTAGAGAGCGTTGGGGTAGTCCAGCCGTGATGTCACTAATGCCTGAGTGACTGTGCGAAGGGCCCCCTGGTCCAGTAAGGGGCGCAACTTCCTAAGGCTTCAGCATAAAGTGAAGCACCGAAGTTTGGATGGAAAAGAAAATGACCGGAAGATGCAGAGGAGATGCAGATGGGATTTTCCCTTTGGAAGGTACCATGGACAGCAGTGGCTCCAAGTGACCTGCCCTCCTCCTGCCGAAATCTGAAATGTTTTCAAGTGAAAGAACCTGGCCAATGCAAGGAGGAGGGCGGGGAGGAGGGAGGGGGAGGAGAAGAAGAAGAGGAGGAGGAGGAGGAGGAGGAGGAGGAGGAGGAGGAGGAGGGAGGGAGGGAGGGAGGGAGGGAGGGAGGAAGGAAGGAAGGAAGGAAGGAAGGAAGAAAGAAAGAAAGAAAGAAAGAAAGAAAGAAAGAAAGAAAGAAAGAAAGAAAGAAAGAAGAGAAAAGCTCCAACATCAACCTTGGGGGGATGGAGCCCCTAAAGGCCACCCAGGAAGCCTTTGGAGAAAAGCAGGTTAGGTTCTTGACTTCCAGTCATAAATTAATGCAGCAACAGGAGCAGGAAACCAGGCCACATCACTACCAGCCCTCGGGGTTCCGTGCTCGGCCTTTCCACCCGCAGAGCAGCCAGGGAGCCTTGGGGAGTTGCCAGCCCCTTCAGAGCCCCACCCTGACTGGACTGGAGACCTCCCAGGGGGTCCCTCGGGGCGAGCCAAGGAGGAGCGAGGGAGCCTGAGCTGCATGGGGGGTGCTGGAGCTTTGGCCCCAGGAGGGAATAAGTGGCAACCCTCGTCCTGGGTGACCCAGCAGCGCAGAAGCTCCAGCAAACCCACCCAGACCAGATTATCCAGCCCGGCATTTCCCAACCAACCCTTGCACACCCACCTCCACGGTTCTTCGTCAGCACAAAACGTTGAGAATATGGGAGACGCCATCCAAACTCCCTGGAGGGCAACAGATGCCTTGGAGATTCTCCATGTTCCAGGTTGCGCTTTCCTAAAAGGCAAATGGGATTTCCTGGGTGGTTTCCCCCCCCCCCCCCCTTGGAAAACCTTTGTTTCTCATAGAACAAGGAGCAATAGGTGGAAACTAATCAAGGAGAGAAGCAACCTAGAATTAAGGAGGAATTAAGGAGGAGAGTCAGAACAATGAACCAGTGGAACAACTGGCGTCCAGAAGTTCTGAATGCTCCAACACTGGAAGTGTTTAAGATGAGATTGGACAGCCGTTTGTCTGAAGTGGTGTAGGGTCTCCTGCCTAGGCCTGGGACTAGAAGACCTCCAAGGTCCCTTCCAACTCTGTTATTCTATTCTATTCTATTCTATTCCATTCTTATTCTTATTCTACTCTACTCTATTCTATATTCCCATTCTGTTCTATTCATCCCAAAAGCTTCTAACTAAGGGATGGCAGCAGGAGAGGAGAACTCTGGGAAAGCCATCAGGGGATCCCACTATGCCCCCTGCTCCATTTCTAGCAGAGCCTCACCAGGAAGGGTGAAAGGAGGGAAGCTGCCTTTGCCAGCTTCCCTCCAACGTTCAGAGGCTGGAGGGTCGAGGGAGCCCCAACTGGGGACCCAGCACTTCAGCTGCTGTGTGTGTGGTGGTGGTGGGGGGGAATGTTTTGCAACCCTCGGCCAGCATGGGTGGCTTTGGCAAGGCTCGGTCCAGCTCCAGGCAGGCGGAGGCCGGGGGAGGCTCCAGAAGGTTGCCAAGGAAGAGCCAGGGTTAGGGCAGCCACGGAGCCATCGCAGGGGGAGTCACTCAGCAGGGCAGACGGGGGAGTCAAAGGCAGGGATCCAGGCCAGGGTTCAAATCCCGACCAGAGTAGGGAAAGGGTCTGCAGGAGGACTCGGCAGAGCAGCAAAGGGAATAGAAATGAAGTTATCAAACAAAGAGGTTTTTTTTTATTTTTGGTTACATATTTTAACTTCTTTCATAAACAAAATGTTGTCCTGGTTCCCCCCCCCCCCCCCCACTTTACATCTTCTATTATGCACAGTACATTTTACGTCCTATTTCCATTTTACGTTTCCGTCCTCTTATTTTCATTCCATATTCTCCCGCTTAATTTTAATTTCTTCTTAATATATAGACAATATCATTATTTGCCTCTCCAAATTAATCAGATTTAACGTATCATTTCCGTCTATTATTCTGTTTTACTATTAAGAAACATAGATCCTCAAAGTTAATTTTATGTAGTAAACATTTCATTTAGTTAGTTATCCACAAGTAATAATTTAAATCTATATCCCTCACATTGGAGACGTTGGCCACACTTACTAAATTTCATTCTATTCTACTGGTAAATCCCTTTCTTCCTTCCTTCCTTCCTTTCTTTCTTTCTTTCTTTCTTTCTTTCTTTCTTTCTTTCTTTCTTTCTTTCTTTCTTTCTTTCCTCCTTCCTCTTTGCCTCCCAGGAGCTTCACTGGCAGAAATGAAGTCCCCATCGGGCCTCCACATCACAGTCCCCCTCTTTCTCCAAGACCTCCTGCCAAACTTTCCTTTTTTCATTCCAAATAGCCCCAGTTTTAAAACTTTATTTCCTCTCTCGCTAGAGCAGTGATGGCGAACCTTTTCGTCACTGCATGCCAAAAGCACACACATGCACACACCCATGACTGAGCACGTGTGTACACACGCACCCATAATGCAATGCACATGAGACACACACACACACACCCTACGTGTGAAACCCCCGGCATGCACACCTAACCCCTCCCCCTGAACTCCCTCCGCCACCCTGGGCATGTGCATGCAAAAGAAAGCCCTGCGTGTGCCACCCACGCATGCCCGGCAGAGACCCCAAAGCCCAGACCGGCAGGAGTCGCCCAGAGGAACTGAGCTGGGGCAACGGCTTGTGTGCCCGTAGAGAGGGCTCTGCATGCCACCTGGGGCAGAGGTGCCAAAAGCCCTAGAGCAGGGATGTCCAAACTTGGGAACTTTAAGACTTGTGGACTTCAACTCCCAGAATTCTGGGAGTTGGCTGGGGAATTCTGGGAGTTGAAGTCCACAAGTCTTAAAGTTCCCAAGTTTGGACATCCCTGCCCTAGAGGAAACGCTGCCTTTCCACATCCCTTCCATGCATTCTTTTTCCTTATGTTCTTTATGCTTTGTTCAGTTTGAAAATACACAAAAGCCACCAACTATTTTTAAAAACAACAAGGAAGACTTTGAGTTTCTGAATGTCAGTGCAAGACAAATTCCCTGCTCTGCCCCCCCCCCACCTGAAAAACTGCTCCCTCTTGTCCTCCCCGGGGGAGGCTGGGGGTCCTGGCCATCTGCAGGGAAGGAGCAGCGTTCAGGGCTTCCAGGAAATCTTGTTTGAAAACAGCTGGAAAACCGGATCCCTGGAAAGAGCCTCTGCCGAAACCCACAATCTTCCCTCGATCAGCGTCTTCTGCTTGAGGGGCTGGATGGCTTCGCAGGCAAATCTCTTTCCCACATGACAAAGTGTTCAGGAAAGCTCACCTGTCTCAGGTAGGACGGGGGTCTGAAGGCATCTCTGGAGCTTCAGCCATTGTTACTTCCGGTGTCCGTCCCCATTGAGGCCACCTGGTTTCGCAGGACTCCTCCTCCCCACCTCCACCCCAGGAGGAAGACCTGAAGCCTGGCAGGTTGTGAGAAAAGGCCCAAAGCCTTCCAGGTGGGCCACTAGGCCCCCAAGGAGGCCTCTCCAGACCAGGTGCCCTTTTGAGCTAGATTCATGCAGGTATAAGAAACTAACAGAATAGCAGAGGCGGAAGGGGCCTTGGAGGTCTTCTAGTCCAACCTCCTGCTCAAGCAGAAAGCCCTGTTCCATTCCAGACAGAGGCTTGTTCGGTCCTTTCTCAAAAACCTCCCGTGATGGAGCCCCCACAACCTCTGGAGGGAACTTCTGTCCCACGGGTTGATGGTTCTCCTTATGAATGAAGGCCCGTCGACCTCTCCCAGGAGAATGTAGCAGGATGCAGTCTGGGTGGGTCCCCAGGGCCAGAGGCTTCGTCTTCTGAGCTTTCAGACTCCTGCTGGGCCCACCCACAGGGAGCTTCTCTCTCCCCAGAGGTCCTTCTGCTGGGAGGGTCCCTGGGGGTCGGCTCCAGTCCAGAGGAGCCTGAAATCTCTGGTCCTGGTGACCGACCCAGACTGGATCCCGCGATTTCTCCCTAGTTCTGGGTTGGTTCTCTCCTCGATTGGCTTCCTCCCCTCGTTTCTGGTCCAGCCTTCGGGCGCTTTGGAGACTGAAGAGACACCTCCGTGCAACGCAGCCCAGGAGGTCTGTTGCTTCACCCCCAGTTCAGAGAGAAGTCAGGTTCCCAAATTGCACAAGCATGTTAATGTGGAGACGTTGCACAACCTCCTGCACCCACACACCCCCATCGTGAACTCCGGCACCGCAGCCTCTCGCCAGCCCTGTCCTGTCACGCAGGCCTCCCTTCCCCACAGGCTGAGAGCAGGATAGCCACCTGCCAGGGCTGGGAGGACCCTCCTGCGGCTCTCGGGAAGGGGGGCCAACGGTTGGGAGACTCCGAGGAGAAGGCAGGGCTTGTGTGAGCAGGCACGGCTTTTCCTACACGTGTGTGTGTGTGTGTGTGTGTGTGTGTGTGTGTGTGTGCCTCCAATATTCCCTTCCCACACCTCCTGGGCAGAACCGTTCCAGAGAGAGAGAGAGAGGTGCCAGTCTCTGGTAGCTCGAAGGTAAAGGTGGAGAAGATCTTCAGGAAGGAAGGCACAGATGAGGAAACACAGCTAATTTGCCCATTTGCACTAGTCCAATTAACACCGCCCTGGGTCCGTCTGGAGAAGGGCGGGGTATAAATTTAATTAAAAAAAAAAACACACAACCCACATCTGGTAATCCTAATCTTGTGGTTTAGAACATCAACTCAATTTCCTGAAAAAGGTAGTTTTAGAGAAAGAATTAATTAGGCAAAATTCCATGGCTTTCCCTTCTGATGCTCACCAGTCTACAATCACAAAATTGTCCGTCTAGGAAGGACAAGACAGGACAGGACAGGACAGGACAAAACAACAGAACAGAATGGAACAACAGAATCTAGAAGGGACTTTGGAAGTCTTCTACTCCAGAAGTTGTGGGTTGGACTAGAAGTCCTCCCAAGGTCCTTCCAACGCTGTTATTCTGTATAATGTCCCTGCCATCCGTCCCTGTTTCTTGGTCCACCTCTTGAAAGTGACTCTCAGGGGCTCATTTGGAATGAAGATAATTTCTGCTGATCCTAAATAATTTTATCTTGGGATGGGTGACCTGAGGACTGGGTGAGGGGTGTGTTAGACATGTGTGAGTAACCTTGAAGTTCAGGTGCAAAATTATACAAGTGCTGTCCAGGAGGATTAATCTGGGGGAAATGAAGTTAAGGGGGATGCAATAACTTCAGATATTGAAAAGCTCCACAATCTTCCCTCTAAACCAGGGTTCTCCAACCTTTGCAACTTTAAGTCTGAAGGACTTCAGCTCCCAGACTTCTCCAGCCAGCTTTGCTGCCTAGAGAATTCTGGGAGCTGAAGTCCTTCAGACTTAAAGTTGCAAAGGTTGGAGACCCCTGTTCTAAACAACCAGGAGAGGTCCTATTGCTCTCCCTAAAGGGAATCCAGAGTAGGAAAACAGGAAACATATGAAGAACAGGAAACACGAAGAATCGGAGTCCTTCACTACTTTAGTGAAAAGAAGGACCAATGAGTCGTTTTTCAAAATCTGAGGTCCTCATTATGAGAATAAAACATACCTGGACACGCTAAAACCTAAGAGTAATGCCTTCTCCTGTAGAGGCGGAGTGAAAAGGGGAATCAGCCTAGAATTGCTACGTAGCCACAAGCGAACTAAGCCCAGCCTTCCTTGAATTTTGTCGACCCTTTTCTAACTCTTAGTTGAGAAGGTTCCTTTTGCAAGGCCGGCTGAATTGAGCCTTCCCATGCTGACGTGGCTGTCTCAGGAATTCTGGGAGTTGGAGTCCACAAGCCATAAAAGAGCCATGGCTCCCCACCCCTGCAATACATTATCTTATTTATTTAGATTAGTTTTCCAGATTCCTCTTTGGATACAAAAGCTGGGTCCTATTTCCCCTCTCCGGCTCTTGCCGGCCACCCTCCAGCTAATCTTCCTATCTGGGTGAATTATTTCTGTTGATGGTCCATTTATCATGTTTGTTCTCCCTCTGATGAGCTTCCAAAAAGAAAAGAAAATCAGATCCAGACAACTTCTACCGAAAAGCATCCACGATTCATAATTCCTTGTTATTGCTACAATGCACTCAATCAGAGTTGAACCGTGCTGGCCACCCGCCTCTCCTGCATTCCCTGGCCACCTTTCCTGGCTTCTTCGGAGCTCTTTCAACCAGCTTCCAAAATCCCCTCCCCCCCCCCCCCCGGCTTCTTCTTTTGCAGGCATCACTCAGGGCTGGGCTGGAGGAGAAGCTCGGGGCTGTCGAAGTCCACTGCTCCAGAGGAGACCCTCCCTGTGCTTGAACGTGGGCTTTGTGGTCTGGGACAGTCCCAGGTAGACGTGGCCGAATCTAAAGCCCCAAACATCTGCTAGTCTCCTTCCTTGAAGACGCTCCTCACCCACATCGACCTCTCCATGGCTTGGGGAAGAGGTTTGTTTAACCCTCAAGAGCAGCAAACCAGCAGGCGAAGAGGCTCCGTAGCCGGGAGGGATCGAAGGATTCACCTGCAGGGTTAATGCCACTTCATAAGGCCACACTTGGAATGCGTCATCCACTTTTGGTCACCACGATATGAAAACGATGCGGAGACTCTAGAAAAGAGTCAAGAGAACAAGTGAGAAGACAATGAACTTAAGATAATTATAGAGATACATAGGTAGATAGTTAAGTCAAAATGTATATAAAAATGAATAGAACAGACTGGGATAAACAAAAACTTTTGAATTTGGGGAATAATTATATCCCCGGTATGTCCACCCTTCTCTTCTCTTTCTTCTATCTCCCTCCTCCCCTCTTCCCCTACCTTCCTTTCTGCCTTAATAATGTATGTCGATTTTTCTTTATATTTCTTAAATGTTATTTTTATATTTATATTAATAAAGATTTTTTTTTTTTTAAAGAAAAGAGTCAAGAGAAGAGCTACGGAGAAGATTAGGGGGCTGGAGGTTGAAATGTACGAAGAACGGTTGCAGGAACCGGGTGCGGCTAGTCTAGTGAAGAGAAGGACCAGGGGTGGCAGGATAGCAGCCTTCCAATGGGGCTGCCCCACAGAAGAGGGGATCAATTAATGTTCCAAAGAAGAGAAACAATCAGGGGTGGAAAAAATCCTATCGGTTGAGGGTGAACGGGCCCTGCCCTCTGGAATGACCTTCCCCCCGACATTAGAACGACCACGGACCTCCGCTCCTTCCGTCTGAAATTAAAAACATATTTTTTCTGCTTGGCCGGTCTGGGATAGTCTCTCTCTATGGGGTTTTAGTGTATAGTGGGAATTTTAGTTTAGATTGGGTATTTTAGCACAGGTACTATTTAATTTGTTTTTAAGATGTTCTTGATTGTATATTTATGGTTTTTAGTTTCCCTGTGCACCGCTCCGAGTCCCTATGGGGAGAGGAGCGGTCAAGAAATTAAACTATTATTATTATTATTATTATTTCTGACGATCGGCTGCAATGCAATTCGGGTTTCCAGCTTTCTAGCTAATCTAAATCGCCTGGCAAAGCGGATTCCCCCCCACCCCATCCCTGTTCTACTCATCTTTGCAGGCGTCCTCGGTGGAAGGCTCTGCCCACCCACCCACCCACCCAGAGGCCATGGCATCCTGTTTTTGGGACACTGTGTGTGCACACTCACATTTGCAAACTGGTAACAAAGGTAAGTTGATTTCACGCCCAGAAACAACGGATGGAAACTGATCAAGGAGAGAAGCAACCAAGAACTGAGGAGAAATTTCCTGACAGTTAGAACTATTAATCAGTGGAACTCCTTGCCTCCAGAAGTTGTGGGTGCTCCATCACAGGAGGCTTTTAAGAAAAGCCTGGACAACCGTTTCTCTGAAATGGGGTAAAGTTTCCTGCTTGAGCAGAGGGTTGGACTAGAAGACCTCCAAGGTCCCTTCCAAGACTGTTATTCTCTATGGCATCACAAAATGTTGATTTAACTTGGTAACTCATGGTTACATAATGAGGTAATGAAAGGAGATCTACAAAAGTTATCCAGAGGAGAAAGTAAAGAAGGAATTACGCAGGAAAAGAAGGAATGTATTTCATCAAAGGCAGGAAGGATGGAAAGGCAGATATCAAGGGGAAACAAATGCAATATTGTTCATCCTTAGATTATTATTTTTTCTTCCCCCAGCATCCTCCTAAAGTGTTGGACTTCACCTCCCAGGATTCCAAAGGGCACCTGGAAGGTGAAGCTTACACCCATGAGAAGGATATCCTGCTCCAGAAGGTGCAAGCATTCAGCACAGGCCTTCCATGGTCGCTTTGGTTAATCATGTTCACAAGCAAATGTGATTGTGTGAACCCCATTCTGTAGACACTAGAGAAGAGGAGAAGCGCATTCTGTTCACATTTTAATGTAGATTTACAATTTGGAGCTCTGAGGTGGATTGGAAGAGATGCTGGGATATGCTGGGCATCGCTCAAATCTAAACATTAATACTAAGATAACCAGATACTGTAGGTGTGTTTGTTTGTCAAGCAAGTGAAAGTATTGCAAAAAGTGTGTACTTTAGGGAAAGTGAACACGTAAGAGTTTTGGCTTTTAAAAAATGAATGTGGAAATATGGCAAAAAGGGGGAAACAAGAAACTGAGGTAACTGAACCCAGAACCTAATCCCATAACTATGAGTTCCACCAGCTAATGATGGAGAAGACGCTTGAGATCTCCCCTGGACTTGCAAGGAGATCCAATCAGTCAATCCTAAAGGAAATCTACCCAAGAATATAAGAACGTAAGAACAGCCTTGCTGGAAGAGGCCCCAGCCCATCCAGTCCAGCCTTCTGTCTCCCACAGTGGCTCCCCATTGGCTTCAGGGTCTTCCCAAGCAGAGGTCTTCACCTGCTTAGGATTCCCTGCAAATGGCATTGAGAGACATCCTGCCTATCTCTCCAACCCGGAGGGTGTCCTTAGGCATCCATCATGATAGCCATGGATACCCTTGTTCTCCATGAACTCCTCTCATCCTTTCTTAAAGGTGTCGAGGCTGACAGCTGTCACCACTTCTTCTGGCAAGGAGTTCCATAGACCATAGACCAGTTCCATAGACCAGGAAGGGCAGTTGAAGCCCACCAGGCTTAAAGTTGCAAGGTTGGAGACCCCTGGCATGGACCATCCTCAGATGGCACAAGTAGTCCTCGACTTATGGCCACTACTGAGCCCAAAACGTCTCTTGTGGAGACACATTTTACCCCTTTGTTTTGGCCACCCTGGTCAAGGGAATCCCTGCAGTCGTTAAATGAGCCACATGGTGGTTAAGCCAATCCGGTTTCCCCCCCCTTCCCTTTGCTTGTGGAGAAAAGGCCCCAAAGGGGATCCCGTGACCCCCAAAACCCTGCAGCCATCATAAACAGGAGTCGGTTGCCAAGCGTCCGAATTTGGATCCCGTAACCCTGCTGATGCTGCGATGGTCGTAAGTGTGAAAAGTCGGTCGTAAGTCGCTTTTTTCAATGCCCTTCTAACTTTGAGTGGTGACTAAATGAACTGTTATAAATCGAGGATGACCTGCACCCTCCTTAGAAGAGAGGGGGGAGGAGCTGGAAACTGCCCGTGGAACTCTCTGCCCCTGGGATCTAATCCTCCTCTCACAAGAACGTCCTATCCGTCCTTATTCCCTCTTCCAGGTCTGGCTCAGGGCTATGGCAGAAGTGGGCAGCCCAGGCTTTGAGTCCTCCTGGTGGCTCTTCCTTCAACGTAGGCTGGCCAAACTTGGAAGCTCCATCCATGGTTTCCTTGGAGTGGAGATGATCCTCATCACGGGCCTCTAGGGAAGAGAAGGACCAGAGGAGACAAGAGAGCATCTTCCAATACTTGAGGGAATCAAACTATTCTCCAAAGCCCCTTTGAAGGCCAGACAAGGAATAATGGATGGAAACTGACCCAGGAGAGATTCAACCTGGAAACAAGGAGACATTTTCTGACAGGGAGAACCATCAACCCGTGGAACAGAAGTTGCCTTCAGAAGTCGTGGGAGCTTCATCCCTGGAGGCTTTCAAGAAGAGACCGGACTCTTCTTGAGAACATTGAGAACCATATTATAGAATAGGAACTTATGGAGAACTTTTCTTTTCTTTCTTTTTACTTGTTGAATAACTATAGAAAAAGATTGATTTTTGACAAATACTACTTGTTACTATACAGATAATTAATTATCTAAGAGGATAAGGTGATATGAAATGAAGAAAAAATGATCTTAATTCCATACACATATATTTATATATCTAAACTTAATAAAGATGATATATTGGGTTACACTGGATGGAAAATTAAAAACTACATTTGTAATTGTAAAGACCGAGGCACAAAAACATATGACCGAACGACGTGTTATACAAAGCTGAAAATGATTGAATGTTTTTACTTGTTTTTTATGTTGTAAATAAAAATTTATATAAAAATTAAAATAAAAAAAAGAAACGATGCAGGGTCTTAACCCATAAACAATGTCTCCAATTGCCCCTTCAGACTTAAACCAAGTGTTCATTTCTTGTCTTCTCCATTGAGACATAAAGGACAGAGGAAGAACCCAGGTCTCCTCCTCATTCAATTTACGCGAAGTCTAAAGGTGGAAATAATGGAAGAGGACAATGGGGCTGAAGGTGGAAACAAGGCTAGGATGCAAAATTGAACTGGGTCAATGAGGGGGTGGAAAAGAAAAGACCAGAGCAACAACTTTCTTCCCATCACCTGCAGAATTTGTCTTTAAAAAAGAAAAAACATTGAAGTAGGAAAAAAAGGAATGGTGCAGGGTCTCCTTCTGGGGCAGGGGGTTGGACTAGATGACCTCCGAGGTCCCTTCCAACTCTGTTGTTCTGTCCTGTGGAGCTTTCCAAAAAGCAGAGCTTGTAGCTAAGGGATCTCCTGGGTTTCCAGCAGAGCCAATTCTGGGGGTTTTCGGGGTTGGCAGGAAGAGTCAAGGCGGGGCAATCAAGCAACATTTGTCTTCGGCACAAACTGGCCCCGGATCAGTCCAACATCTCATGAAACACAGCGATAGTGAAACAATCCGAGAACAAGTCGGCTTACATTTGCTTGCGGTTCAGACGGCAAACAGAGCCGCTGCTGCCCCTCCAGAAAACTCTGGAAGGCGGATTAAGTAACGCCAGCTCTTCTGGGAAGCACCAGAGAAGGAGAAACCTTTTCTGGAAGGAACAACCAGAGCCGTGTGTGAACTTCTCCAGCCACGTAAACAGCCCACCCTCCGAGGACCTCACAGGCAGTGGGAGCAGGCGAGGGCGAGGGACGGCAGGGGGAAGACCAGAGGCCACGGAGACAAGGAGACAATCTCCAGAAGGCAGATCCTTCGGGAAAACAGATCAAAAGGACCTCAGAGGCCACCGAGCTGACGCCTCCCCAGAAGCCAGGGCAACAGAGGGGGGAGCTGTAGGAGGGCTTCATGGTTGGTCTACGTCTCCATGATCCCGAGGGGATCGAGTCCAGAGATCTCGTCCAGGGGAGAAAGGTTGCCTTGGGACAGCCTCTTGGTCCTTCTGTCTAGGAAACTAGGCTGGTCTTGTAAGGTTTTGCAGCCACCAATGGACTAAGCCCACCCGTAAACGGGGTGGACAATGGCTTGTTTTCTATTTTTGAATTCTCTCCTGGTTGATCTGTTTGGGTCTCCAAGGTGGGCAGGGAATATAGAAGCCACCACTGAGTCCATAAGTGACAGCTAAAAGGCAATGCGCAGGAAGGGAAGGGTTGAACTGTGGGGTCCTGGGTATTTGAGGAGCTGTCGCAAGGAAGAGGGGGCCAACTTATTCTCCAAAGCCCCAGAAGAAGAAGCAGATGGAGGCCTATCGAACAGAGAACCAACTTAGAACTAAGGAGGAATTTCGTGACAGTGAGGACGAATAATCCGTGGAACAGAAATTGCCTTCAGAGGTTGTGGGGGCTCCATCACTGGAGGCTTATAAGAAGAGCCTGGCCAACCATTTGTCTGGAATCATAGAGGGTCTCCTGCCTGAACTAGACAACCTCCAAGGTCCCTTCCATCCCGATGATTCTATTCTATTCTAATAAAGGAGAATATTTGGAGCTCAGGGTTGACATGAGGGGTCTTTGGTGCAAGGAAGCAAAGAGAAAAGCTCTGAGGACACCAGGGACCCCCTTCTCTTCTCTTCTCTTCTCCTCTACTCTTCTCTTTTCTCCTCTCTTCTCTTCTCTTCTCTTCTCTTCTCCTCTCCTACTCTCCTCTTCTGTTTTCTCTTCTCCTCTCCTCTCCTCTCCTCTTCTACTCTACTTGCCTCTCTTCTCCTCTCTTCTCCTCTTCTTCTCTTCTCTTCTCTTCTCTTCTACTCTACTCTATTCTATTCCACCCCATCCTATGCTGGAGATTTATCCTGCAATCCTCCTGGATTTGGATCCGGTCTCCTGCCTTCGGGCTGCTCTCCCCCCCCCCTCAGTTTCAAAAGAGGGGCCTGGAGGAGGCCTCAATATCCCTGGGAGCCTTTGAAGGAACAGAGGCAGCTTCTTCTCCCTGGGATGCCGGTGGAGGAGTCAGTGCCCAGCCGCTAGGAATCTCCCGGAGCCAAGGCAAACTCCCCCCCCCTCCCCTCCGCCCAGCCAGTTCAGGTTGCAAGGCCCCTGGAAGGAGGCATGTCCTGGGCCGGAGCCTTGGCGGGCAGAAGGGCTTCCTTCCTGTCTCCAATGAAGCGTGTCCCCCCCTCCCACCCCCAAGGCTTTCCCAGAAGAAGAAGGCTGAGGTGTCTCTTACGGGAAGGGCCACCCTCCCAGTCCTGCCAGGCTCTTCCCAAGCCCCTTCGCTCCCAGGGCTTCGGGCCTCTGCAACTGGATGGGCTCATCCCCTCTGCCGGCTCCCCTTGTGAGTTGGGGGGGGAGCTCCGTGGCAGGAGACACGTTTCAGGGGGGCTGAGTCCACCCCCTCCCTGACTGACCTTCTGCACAAGACCAGATGCCCATCGGGAAAGGGAAGGGGTGCAGAAATGGCTGAGGGGAAGGGAGCCAGGCTCAGAAGAACAGAATAGCAGAGGTGGGAGGGACCTTGGAGGCCTTCTAGTCCACCCCCTGGCCCAAGCAGGAGACCGCAGACCATGCCAGACAAGGGGAAGCCATCCAAATTCTTCTTAAAAACCTCCGGAAGATCTCCCTGGTCCTGAAGCTCTTCTGAGCTAATAGGACATCCTCTTGGCCAAGTGATGGGAGAAGCACCAAAAGCCTTCCAGGATTGGAAGCACACGGAGTTGGAAGGGCCCTTGAGGACGCTCCACTCTGGTTCCTCTGGCCCAACGCGAAGACCCTTCTGCCACATCTCTTTTGACGTGCGCTTGAGAAGACGCCAAAACCAGCAGAGCACATCCATGGAGCCCCATTCGCCTTCAGAAGACAGGATGAAGTCTCCTTCATCGCCCAACACACAGACAGGCTTAATCACAGTTTCAGCTGGGAAACCAAGTCAAATCCAAACATGCTGGTGAATAACTGGAAGCCTGGCATTGAGGCAAATCAGCCATCGACAGGCACAAAGAGGTAAAGAACATCTACATACCATTCAAAAGAGAGAATCACAAAACCAAAACAGAAACAAGAGGATCAAAACAACTCCTCACCAGCAACCACCACCCAGGTAACCAGAGATGAACCCCAAGCAGTCAACCATACTTCAGTCAAGAATCTAGCAACACAGTAAGCAACAGCTTCACCAAGGAACCCTCAAGAGAACCTCCCACCAACACTGACACAATAAGCTGCTTGTATATAGAGCCTACTCCCTCCTATCACTGATGATGTTACCTAGTTTGGTCATGAAGTGTCTTCAAGACAACCACCAAGCTCAGAGAGCACCAAGGGCTTCTCAGTCCTCCTCCTCCTCCTCCTCCTCCTCCTCCTCCTCCTCCTCCTCCTCAGGTGTCAGATCTGCTCCGTCACTGGAGGCTTTTAAGAAGAGATTAGACAACCATTTGTCTGGAATGTAACTGGAGTCCTTTCGGCTTGTTTATCAACTTCCTTAAAACCGCCTTCTCACTACACGTTGTCCTCACTTTATGTCCATAACAGAGCCTGAGATTTCCATTGTAAGTCGTAACAGTCAAAAGTCAAGGATCTCGAAAAACCAAATGCGCTTGTATGACTTTTTTTGAGGCAACCATTAAGTAAATGCCATGGTCATTAAGTGAATCAATGTATTCCATACAGGTGTTTTTGGCCAGAAATTAGATGAAAGGACCCAAAACAAGCAAAAATAATTGTAAAGCACAATCATGTGACCACAGAATGCTGCAACCAGCTACAAACCCAGTTGCCAAACAGCTCAGATGCTATCAGGTGGCCATGGAGGTGTGTGCAGCTGTATGCAGAACGCAAGAAGCAGGTCATAAGTGGAGGTTTTGGGGAGGGGGAAGGGGGTCAACGTGACTTTGAATGAGGGGCATTTGGTGTTTTGCTTGGTTCTGCTGCATCTTTCGGAGGATGAGTGTTTGCCTTTGTGGCCTACAAAAACCCCCAATCATACACAGAATAACAGAGTCAGAAGGAACCTTGGAGGTCTTCTAGTCCAGCCCCCTGCTCAAGCAGAAGACCCTCTACCATTTCAGACAAGAGGCTGCCCAATCTCTTCTTCAAAAACTCCAGTGATGGAGCCCCCACAATTTCTGGGTGTTCCACTGGTTAACGGTTCTCACTGTCAGGAAGTTCCTCCTCAGTTCTAAGTTGCTTCTCTCCTTGATTAGTTTCCACCCATTGCTTCTTGTTCTGCCCTCAGATGCTTTGGAGAATAGCTTGACTTTTTGGGGCAGCCCCTGAGAGATTGTTTAGTTTTAGTTTTATTTGATTTATATCCCGCACCTATCTCCTACAAAAGCACCCAGGGCGGCGCACAGGAAATTAAAACACAATATAAATATACAAATACATAATATCCTAAAACCACAATTAAACTTAAGAACCCTGTGCTAAAACAACATTTTAAAATCCCTCTAATCCATTTTAAAATCCCTCTAATTAAATTTTGTTAAACTAAAATTGGAAGGCTGCTATCATGTCCTCCCTGGTCCTTCTCTTCACTAAACGTGGCACTCATTGTCATCAGGTCAGGTGTCAACCATCTTTTTAGAAAGTTTTAAATTGGGTATTTTAAAATTTGGTTTTTAGCATAGGATTAGGATAGTTTAATATATATTTTAAATTATGTATTTATTTTTGTATGTTTTTAAATTTCCTGTGCGCCGCCCTGGGTCCTCTGTGGAGAAGGGCGGGATATAAATTTAAATAAATTAAAATTAAAAATTGTAGCTACCCGTGTTTGGCCCTGCCATCTGCTCAGATTCTCCCACCCCCTTCCTCACCCCCCTCAACACGATCCTCCTCTGTCTTGTGGGGTATGAGCTGCCCCACCCAGTCGGATGCCTTCTGCAAGTCATCCAAATAATTTACAAAGATATTAAGTAACCCTGAGCCAATCCAGTTGGGTTGCTTGCCAACTGGGTTCATAAAAACCAGATTTTGTTTGGAAAAAGCAGGAAGTCTGAACCACAAAGCAAGAGTTACAAAACTTTGGGTCTAACAAATTTAGAGATTTGTTATGGAATCAGCTCCACGTATCAGAAGCAATCAGGAGAGAATATCGACGGGGATTCTCAGCCATCCGGGTCACAGTTGTCCCAAAGGTGCAAAAAGGCTCCTGAACTTTCTCAGTTGTTTTCCTTGAAAACATTTCGCTTCACATCCAAGAAGCTTCTTCAGTTCTGTGGAACTGTGCTGAAGAAGTCTCCAGGATAAAATCCACTCTTATGCAGAATCAAACTATGGGCAACATTATTGTCTGCTCATTGACTTTGGCCCCCGGTGGTGTAAGGGAAATGTGGCCCCTGATCCTGGGGGTGCAAAGGCAACTATCAAAAAGTTCAAGAACTCAACTTCTAACCAATGAAATTCCAAAGTGTGTACAATGAGGTTACAGATCTGTGACCATCTATTTGGATGCGACGTACACAACCAAGATGCCAAGATGTTGGTTTCAACCAAGAAACTTGCTTGAAACAAAAAAAAAAAAACAACAACCCTAAGACGTTTTGGGTCCTTAAGGAGCTGCCACTCCTAACCTGACCTTCTGAGACCCAACCGGTACCTCTCATCCCACCCCCATATTCTGGCCAACTCTGTGTTTTGCATGTGGCCCAGAGAAATCCTGGAGCTGCATGGACATCGGCTGCTTCGTCTTCCTCTGTCCTCTTCTTCTTTGCCTTTCCAGCCCCATCAGAAGCAGGACCTAAGAAGGAGTTAAGTCATGAATGGGGGGCAGGGAACTCCACGGGACTGGAGACCAAAGAACGGTTGCAGGAATTGGGTATGCCTACTCGAAGGAAGAGAAGGATCTAGGCATGACGTAAGACCAGTACTTGAGGGGCTGCAGCTGCCAGAAGGAAGAGGGGGGCAACTTATTCTCCCTGAAGCCAGGACAAGAAGCAATGGGTGGATCAACCAGAGAAGCAACCAAGAACTAAGGAGAAACTCCCTGACAGTGAGGACAATTAACCAGGGGAACAGCTTGCCTCCAGATGTTGTGGGTGCTTCATCACTGGAGGTTTTCAAGACAATTTTGGACAGTCATTTGTCTGGAACAGTATAGGGTCTCCCCTTGAGCAGGGGGTTGGACTAGAAGACCTCCAAGGTCCCTTTCAACTCTTTTATTCTGAAACATCAGGCATGCCACCTGCCACGTACCTGGGCCATGAATCCCGACGTGACAACCAAGCCACGTAAGGGCCACGGAACACAGTTCCAGAACTGGGAAGGCTGGAAAATTGGCAGAGAGATTCGCAAGGTAGGTGGAAGGGAACGGAGGAGAGAGCTCTTGAATTATGGCGCTCAGATTTATGTTCCTGGGACTCTGGGTGTTTCACTTGGAGGGAAGAGGGACAGGAAGGAATATACACCGACCAGCCGCCTATGGCTGCCGGCTGCTGGCCAATAAGCAACAGGGAGTTTGGGCATGCCTATGCAAATAAGTGGAGGAGGTGATGAGTTTGTAGACACCAACTTTGATTTTAACAGATGTAAGTCTAGTGAAATATATTTCAGCCTTTTTAAAAGTTCCCCTGATAGCCACTTATGTGTAAGATAGGCCAATGTTGTCCATCCGTTGTGATTCTGCCTGGTGTTGTCTTGTAAAAGCAAAGAGGGATTAAGGATGGCTCTGGGTTCAACCCAGGTTGGCTTTCCTAAGGCTTCTGTCAAACCTCAGCCTCCATATCTACGTTCCACAGAAGCTTCACTCGGAGGCCTTCCCACCATTGTTAGAAAGGTCTTCCCACTCCTCCGCAGGTTTCTCAAGAGAAGAGCTTCCCACTTGAGCTCAGCCAGAGCTAGGCTCTACGGGAGAATGGTTGATGAAGCGTGGAGGGCTCGGCTCTTCCATCCGCCATTGCATGATGGACACTGGGCCAAGTCAACGTTCTTTCTCAATCCCAGGAACCTCAAGGTGTGTCGACAAAAAACCCCAGTTTCACTACTTGTTGGGAAAATCACAGAACAGGTTTAGAAACAAGATTCTTCCACGGAGTGAATGAGAGAGCAGTAAACACAAAGAAGAGGAGCGGGTTGACCTCTTCTGCAAAGCCCCCGCAGGCAGAAGACAAGAAGCAACGGGCGGAAACTCATCAAGGAGAGAAGCAACCTGGAACTAAGGAGAAACTTCCTGACAGGGAGGACAATTAACCAGGGGAGTGGCTTGTCTTCAGAAGTTGGGGGTGCTTCATCACTGGAGGCTTTCAAGAAGAGACTGGACAACCAAACACTAATACTGGTGATGTTATCAAGTTTGAGTAATGAAACATCTGCAGGAAAGCCAGCAAGGACCCCTGAGCTACAGATGTTCTCCTTTATTGATTGGACAACCATTTGACTGAAATGGTATGGGGTCTCCTGTTTGAGCAGGGGGTTGGATGAGGAGACCTCCAAGGGACTTCCAACTCTGTAATTCATCGAGGAGGCAAAGAGCCCCTGGCTAAACATGAGGAAGGACGTGAAACAGGGCTATTCAGCAGACCCTTGGCAAAGCACAGCCTTGTAGTCTCAGAAGGTTCTGGCACATGGGCACCTTCAGGAGCAGGAGGGGAACAAATGACATCATGCCTGTCATGGTGTAACTGCACCAATTCCATGGATGGTGTACTGTCCATCAGGGGTCTCCAAAGCTGGCATCTTTAAGGCATGTGGACGTCAACTCTCAACATTTCCCAGCCAGCGCAAAGACCCCACCGCTTCCAGATCCTGTGGTGCTCATGGAGACCTTGGCTCATCTGCTTCTGCTCCAGAGAGCAGAGGAGACCCACAAACTAAAAGGAAGCCCATCTGCAGATGGCTAAGTTCCCAGGTCCTTGTGCCTGCTCATTGGTCTGAACTTCTACCTTCTCCAGATGGTTTCGCTCAGTGGCTGCGGTCACTTCCTGACAGGAACTGGCAGGCTTTGGGTGAAGTTTCTCCAAGTTCCTTTCTCTGCAAAGTCTTCTCTAGAGCCTCATTTTGCATGACGGATTTCTCCGAGATGCCTTCTCCTCTGACCCAAGTGAGCCGAAACCCAGGAAATATGTTTTAAATGATGAATCAAATCAATGCGTATTTATATCTGAAAATGTTTTGAAGTTCTCTCGCTTGTCTGGAGTTATTAATAGTGAATGTGGTCCTTACCCTTTTGGAGTCCATCTGTTGGAATAGCTCTTCTCTTGGAGAACTCATTATTATTCATTACTTATTATTATCCAATTATTAAGCCATTATCATGAAGCAAATATAGTCCAGAGATCTTGTTGGGAGGGCTGTCCATTGACCTCAACCCCCCATTGGCCAAGTGTGTTCAAGAGGGACGTGGGCAGGAGGGTCTGGGGAATGAGTCACTCGCTCGTGGGGGGCTCATGGTCTCTGGAGAAGAGGACATTGTTGCAGGAACACAACAGCTTCCTGGGCTCTTCTTGAGAAATGCATAAGTGCCTCTTTCAACAGAGGGAATCAATTACGGAGGGCTAATAAGACATCCTCCTTGAAGCTCCTGCTCATCATTCACTCTGGAGCTTCCAAGTGTCAACTGGATGAAAAACAGAGGTTGGGGTGGGGGGAAAGGACCCTAATATAGTAGAGATTGAGTGAAGTATCTTGTCCTACAGAACATAGTTGGCTTTGCAGTACTTCAACTTGCTATGTGGG
The DNA here is from genome assembly GCA_039707465.1 of Rhabdophis nuchalis. Lineage (NCBI taxonomy): Eukaryota > Metazoa > Chordata > Lepidosauria > Squamata > Natricidae > Rhabdophis > Rhabdophis nuchalis. Next base: position 2,957,174 of record CM077648.1, read on the forward strand.
GTCCGACTGATTAAGGCCGGAGGGTCCAACCTTGGCCACTTTAAGACCTGTGGACTTCAACTCCCATCGTGGCTGGCTGGGGAATTCTGGGAGATGAAGTCCACGGGTCTTAAAGTGGCCAAGATTGGACCCCCCCCTGGATTAAGGGCTTATTCACCCAGCCCCTCGGGGTAACTTGGAGCACAAAAATTGCTCAACAATTGTCTCACCTAACCCTACCCCATGGAGGTAGCTGAGGACTTTGACACCAGGAAGACCCAAAAGTTCACAACATAACATCCATCTGGGAATCTTCAGTTGACATTATCCAAGGCATTGGCTATCACTTTTAAAGCCCTTTATGGCATGGGCTTTAGACAACCAAACTCAGAGGGCACCAAGGACCCCACACTACTACTACTACTACTACTACTACTACTACTACTACTACTACTCTCCACAAACCCCCTCCCTTCTAGCACTGACGGTGTTACCTAGTTGGGTCATGAAACATCTGCTAGAAAACAACCAACCTCAGAGAGCACCAAGGACCTCCCAGTTCAACCCTGAGCTACAAATATTCTATTGGAGACTTGTGCGTTCTTAGGTAATGTTTAAGTAGCGTTACTACCCTGAGTCTGACGTACTTCACTTCCCTTTAGTGGAGAAATCCAAGGGAGCCATACATGTTTTCCATTACAAGCCTTGCTGAGTCCTCCCTGAGTCACCCTTGAGATCTTGGCAACGCTTCCGTGGGCCTTCCATGGTAACGGAGCATCCCTGCACGGCTCTTTAGGACTGCAGCCGAGAGGAAGACTTCAGAAAAGGTCGCTCCAAAGTTGCAAACCATCTTGGGGGGAGATGCTCAGCCTCCATTTGCTTTCATTCCATGGGTTGCACCCCACAGATTCCCCAAAAGTAGTTACACACACACACACACACACACAAAAACCCAAGCAAAGTATTCACTTGGGACAGGAAGAACTTCTCTGACATCTGCCTATGTAGATTCTCCATCATCCAGGTCATGGTTGGCCCAAAGGGGCTTTTTCCAAAAGACAACTGGACTTCCATGATTTTTTTCCCTTGAAAACATTTAGCTGCTCATCCAAGAATTTCCCTCAGTTCTGAATTGAACTGAACAGAACTGAAGAAACTTCTTGGAAGAGAAGTGAAACACTTTCAAGGGGAAAGGAACCCAAGGAAGTCTAGTTGCCTTGTGGAAACACACCTTTGAGGTTCTCTGGCATCTGAGGAGGGCCTCTTTGGTCCTTCAGATCTTCTCCCAAATCATAGAATGTAGGATAATAGAATTGGAGGGGACCTTGGGGGTCTTCTAGTCCAACCGCCTGCATGAGCAGGAGACTCTGGACCATTTCAGGTCAATGCTGTCCAGTCTCTTTTTGAAAGCCTCCAGTGATGAAGCACCCACAACTTCTGAAGGTAAGCTCTTAATTGTTCTCACTGTCAGGAAATTCCTCCTCAGTTCTAAGTTGCTTCTCTCCTTGATCAGTTTCCACCCATTGCTTCTTGTTCTGCCCTCAGGTGCCTTGGAGAATAGCTTGACTCCCTCTTCTTTGGGGCAACCCCTGAGATATCGGAAGGTTGCTATCATGTCTCCCCTGGTCCTTCTTTTCATTAAACTAGACATACCCATCTCCTGCAACCATTCTTCATATGTTTTAGTCTCCAGTCCCCTAATCCTCTTGGTTGCTCTTCTCTGCACTCTTTCCAGAGTCTCCACGTCTTTTCTACATCGTGGCAACCAAAACCGGGTGCCGTACTCCACGTGTGGCCTTCCAAGGCTTTGTAAAACGGTGCTAGAAAATCGGTTGGGATGTGGGTATTTCTTCAGGCATGGAATGCAATAATTCACGTCCCACAGATGATGGGTTCAAGTGCAGCTTCCGCCTCCCAGAAATCACCTTTCGTCCCGATTGTTGCCGAGACTTGATAAAACTGGCACACACGAACAATCCCTCCGCACCGCTCGCCCTTTGTCCTATTTCGGTGGGATTTTGTCAGTCTTTTATAATTCATTGCTATTTCTCCAGAAGCCATCGGAAGGCACACCTGCCCAGAGGGGGATTGCCAACGCTGCAGTAGCCCAGCAGAGGCCCTGTGGGTGGGAAGAGCTACTGGTTTCTTGCCATACTTCCCAATGATGCTGCCCCTCATTCGCTCCTTTGTATTTGTATGTATTAGTTTGTCAAAGACGTACAAGAGAGCAGCTATAAAAATGGACATGAAGGAAGGAAACGAATACAAAGAAATGGGGACAGTCAGACAGAGACGGTGGGCACACTGGGGGGCTTATGCACGCCCCTTTACGAACCTCTGAGGAATGGGATGAGGTCCACGCTGGGCAGTTTAAAGGCTAAAGTTTGGGGGGTTTGAGGAGGTAACAACGGAGTCAGGTGGCGCATCCCAGGCGTTGACCCCTCTGTGGCTGAAGTTCTATTCCTGCAATGGAGTTTGTAGCGATTGTTTGCCCGTCTGTTATTGCGGTGGAAGCTGAAGTAATGATTGACAGGTAGGACATGGTAACAGACCGTTTTGTGTACTGTGCTCAGGTGGCCAGCTCCAGCTCGTCCAAGGCCAAACCTTTGAGCCTGGGAGGGCCTAAGGGATTCTCTTGTGAGTAGCTCCCAAGGGCTCTAGGACTTCTCCTCTCCTACTCTTTCTTCTCTCCCGGGGGGCAGAACTCCCAGGACGAACCCTCTTGCTGGTAATGGGCCGTGCCGAACACTGGGGGACACAGGGCTGGTGGAGAAGGGCTGGTGGAGAAGGGATGGTGGAGGAGGGATGGTGGAGGAGGGCTGGTGGAGTAGGGCTGGTGGAGGAGGGGTGGTGGAGGAGGGCTGGTGGAGTAGGGCTGGTGGAGGAGGGGTGGTGGAGTAGGGCTGGTGGAGGAGGGGTGGTGGAGAAGGGCTGGTGGAGTAGGGGTGGTGGAGTAGGGGCGGTGGAGAAGGGGTGGTGGAGTAGGGGTGGTGGAGTAGGGGCGGTGGAGTAGGGGCGGTGGAGAAGGGCTGGTGGAGTAGGGGTGGTGGAGTAGGGGTGGTGGAGAAGGGGCGGTGGAGTAGGGGTGGTGGAGTAGGGGTGGTGGAGTAGGGGTGGTGGAGTAGGGGTGGTGGAGAAGGCCTGGTGGAGTAGGGGTGGTGGAGAAGGGCTGGTGGAGTAGGGGTGGTGGAGAAGGGGTGATGGAGAAGGGCTGGTGGAGAAGGGGTGGTGGAGAAGGGCTGGTGGAGTAGGGGTGGTGGAGTAGGGGCGGTGGAGAAGGGGTGGTGGAGTAGGGGTGGTGGAGTAGGGGTGGTGGAGTAGGGGCGGTGGAGAAGGGCTGGTGGAGAAGGCCTGGTGGAGTAGGGGCGGTGGAGAAGGGGTGGTGGAGTAGGGGTGGTGGAGTAGGGGTGGTGGAGTAGGGGTGGTGGAGTAGGGGTGGTGGAGAAGGGGTGGTGGAGAAGGGCTGGTGGAGTAGGGGTGGTGGAGTAGGGGTGGTGGAGAAGGGGTGGTGGAGTAGGGGCGGTGGAGAAGGGGTGGTGGAGTAGGGGTGGTGGAGTAGGGGTGGTGGAGTAGGGGTGGTGGAGTAGGGGTGGTGGAGAAGGGGTGGTGGAGAAGGGCTGGTGGAGTAGGGGTGGTGGAGTAGGGGCGGTGGAGAAGGGGTGGTGGAGTAGGGGTGGTGGAGTAGGGGTGGTGGAGTAGGGGCGGTGGAGAAGGGCTGGTGGAGAAGGGCTGGTGGAGTAGGGGTGGTGGAGTAGGGGTGGTGGAGAAGGGGCGGTGTAGGAGGGGCAGAGGCGTGTCAGCAGGGGAGATGGGTCAGGGGGAAATCGTCCGAGGAGAAGAAAGGGCAGGAGACGCAAAGCCCCATCCCGCTCCAAAGCCTCCCTCCAAGGCCTGGGCATTCAGATGCCCCCCGAGGGAGGAGCCCGAGGGGTCTCTGCCATGGAAAAGTGGCTCCTGGGAACTCTGGGGCTGGCACTCAACCCAAGGAGGCACGGATGGCTCCGCCAGGACTTTCCCACCCGCCCGGAGCCCAGGACCACGTCCCTTCTCTATCCCCAGGGACGCCCCTAGACTTGGGCTTTGCTTCCGGAGACCCCCGTATGATTCAGATGCTGTGGATCCGGGTGGGGTTGAGAAGGGCTTATGGAAACTGGGTGGGAACTCATCCAGGAGAGAAGCAACCCAGAACTGAGGAGGAACAACCTGCATTGGGAAGTTGTGGGCGTTCCATCACTGGAGGCTTTCAAGAAGAGCACCGGACAATCGTTGAGGCTTGACTCAGCCTGAGGGTGGGTCCCCAAGACCTGGTTCTCCCACCACAGTGGGGAAGGAGGCCCTTCCTCTGGGAAGAATGAATAACTTTTACAAGTGTGCTGGAAAGAGGATCGAGGGAATCACATGTTAACTGACCCAGGTCTCCACAAAGTTACTGATTTGCAGCCTCCGAAATCCTTTAATCTTACCCAAACCTAAGAATTAATTAAACACTTATTTCAAATTGTAAATACACACGAGCAAATACACAAAACTCAGTTAACACAAGGTAAACATCATTATAATGCTCACAGTTCAAACAAAGAGACCACATCGTTTGATTTAACCAATTCCCCTTCTCTGGGGTCAACACCTCCTCCCCCACACACACATCCACCCCTCAAGGGTCACCCTAGAGATCAGCACCCACACACCTCCCCTCCCAGGACAAGCTCCCGTATAGGACAACCTCTCTGTACCTCATTTGCTCTATAGCTGCCCCCCAAGGCAACCCCCTTCGCTTTGGGAAATATATAAATCTCCTTTCCTCTCCACTAAATAGTGGTTTCTCTTCTCCACTCCTTCTTTCCTTCCTCCCTCCCAATATTCTCCCTCCCTCATTCCTTCCTTCCTTCCTTCCCTTCTCCCTCCCTCCCTCCTTCCTTCCCTCCCTCCTTCCTTCCATCCTCTCTTCCCTCCCTGCTTCCTTCCCTCCTTCCTTCCCTCTTCCCTCCTTCCTTCCCTCTTCCCTCCCTCTCCCTCCTTCCTTCCATCCTTTCTTCCCTCCCTGCTTCCCTCCCTCCTTCCTTCCTTCCCTCTTCCCTCCTCCCTCCCTCCTTCCTTCCATTCTTTCTTCCCTCCCTGCTTCCTTCCCTCCCTCCCTCCTTCCTTCTTTCTCTCTTCCCTCCTCCCTCCCTCCTTCCTTCCAGATGGATTTCATTTTTATTTATTCTTGCACGAAAACCCCTGCTTGAGTTGGAAGCCCAAATGATGGCAGAGCCACAGCCCAGGGGAACTGCTGACTTCCTGCAATGGGGCAGCAATGTGGGGAGGGCAGCCTCACATCCCCTCTCCTTGCCCCACAGCCATCTTCCTGGCCTGGGGAGCATCCAATCTGAGCCCAGCCTGGGATCTCATTCTTCCTTGAAGAAGCCTCTTCCAGGATTGCTGGCCCAGAATCTGGTGGGAAGAGAGAGGCGTCTTTTAATGTCATTGTTTGCCTGTTGTTGTGGCCTTATTGGGGGTTTTAATTGAATCCAGTGCTCCCCATTCCACACATTTCTAAGGGTTGGGTGGTCTCGGCCTTCCTGGGAAAAACTGGCGGCAGAGAAGCTGGATGGGAAGGCTTGATTCTCACAGCTCCCTGCCCTGAAAGGAGATGAGGAGGAAGCCCAGACTCCGTTCCCAACCAATAAGAGAACCCTGGCTCATATTTTTTTATTTTGCCGACTATATTTCAAGTCGTCATGGCGGGGTATTGGGAAAAGTTTTCAATTAGCAATAATCACGCCTCGGATAAACCTCATTGGCTACGATACTGCCACTGCGCAAAGCAGGTCTGAAAATAACAGGTCTGAAAATAAATAAAGACAAAACACAAATCTTGACAAAGAATATGACAAGAAGACAGAAAGAAGAATTAACAGAAATCTTGAAAATTCAAATTACAAATAAGCTTAAATATTTAGGAATCTACTTGACGTCGAGATGCAGCACCCTTAAAAAGGAGAATTACTCTAAACTCACACAACAAATAGAAGCAGATCTTACGAGATGGCAAAATTTACAACTATCATTACTAGGGAGAATAGCCACGATAAAAATGAATATTTTGCCTAAAGTATTATACTTATTCCAGACAATCCCAATTAGATTGGGCAAGGACTTTTTTGAAAAATTAAGGAAAATGGTCTTAAAGTTTATATGGCAAGGGAAAAAAGCTAGAATAAAATTAAAATTTTTACAAGATACTAAAATAAGGGGAGGTATGGGATTGCCTGATTGGGAACTATACCATCAAGCTGCAAATTTGATGTGGATTAAAGATTGGATTACACTAAGAAACACTAGACTATTAGAATTAGAGGGACATGATTTGCCATCAGGATGGCACGCAGCTCTATGGTATAGAAACACCAGGAAACATGGTATTTTCAGAAGGTACTACATAAGAGAATTTTTGATTGTAAACTGGGAGAAGATCAAAAAATTGCACTATTTTAAAATACCAGTCTGGGTATCAATTACTGAAGCATTCACTTACGCAATAATACACAAAAAGGAACGAACAACCAGATATTCGGATCTATTAAACTCCAGGGGTGATCTTAAAACTATTCAGGAACTAAAACAAGAAGGAATGGATATTAATTGGTATACATACACACAAATACATTCAAGATATAAGGAAGATCAAAAAAAAGGAGGGGTTTATGACAAAATGACGGAATTAGACAAAATATTAATAGGCGTCGACGAAAAAATAATTTAAAAACTCTATGCCTACTTATTAGAGTTTAAACTCCAGGAAGAGCAAGTGAAAGAAACAATGATAACATGCGGGAAAAACTTCGGGCATGGGATCGACTTAGATAAGTGGCAAAAATTATGGACACAAAATTACAAAATGACGATGTCAACAGCCTACAAAGAGAACTTATATAAGATGTTCTACAGGTGGCACTTATCACCCTCAAGAATCGCAAAAATGAGTAAGAACAAATCCCAAAAATGCTGGAAATGCCATCAGACGCCTGGTACTTACTACCATATGTGGTGGACCTGTTCGGAGGCCAAAAATTATTTTTATTTATTTATTTTATTTATTTTATTAAATTTATACCCCGCCCTTCTCCTTGTTAGGACCCAGGGCGGCGCACAGGCATTATTAAAACCACAAAATACAAAATACAAAATAGATTAAAATATATTAAATTATTAGACCCGTGCTAAAAACCCATTTTAAAACCATACCAAATTAATTTTAAATTTAAAAGTCAGAAGTCGGGGCTATCCTAGGCCGGCTTGTTGGAATAGATACGTCTTAAGACGTTGGCGGAAGAGGCGGAGGTCCGAGATAGTGCGAAGGTCGGGGGGTAGGTCGTTCCAGAGGGCCGGGCCCGCCACAGAGAAGGCCCTTCCCCTGGGTGTCGCCAGCCGGCATTGCCCCGCTGACGGCACCCGGAGAAGACCCTCTCTGTGGGAGCGGATCGGACGAAGGGATGTATGGGGCAGGAGGCGGTCTCGTATATAGCTAGGCCCCGAGCCATGGAGCGATTTAAAGATGGTCGTCAACACCTTGAAGCGCACTCGAAAGGCCACAGGCAGCCAGTGCAGCTCGCGCAGGAGAGGTGTTACGTGGGTTTGCCTTGAGGCACCCATAATCACCCGCGCGGCCGCATTCTGTACTAACTGTAGCTTTCGAGTGCACCTCAAGGGGAGCCCCATGTAGAGAGCGTTACAGTAATCCAGCCGGGATGTCACAAGCGCTTGAGTGACTGTGCGAAGGGCTCCCCGGTCCAGTAAGGGGCGCAACTGGCGTATCAGGCGTACCTGATAGAACGCCCCCCTGGCCACGGCCGTCACATGGTCCTCCATGGACAGCCGCGAATCCAGGAGGACGCCCAAGTTGCGCGCCCTCTCCACGGGGGCCAGTTGTTCGCCCCCAATGGCCAGTGTTGGACTTATCTGGCTGAACCGGGGTGCCGGAAACCACAGCCACTCGGTCTTGGACGGGTTGAGCTTGAGTTTGTTACTACCCATCCAGATCCGTACGGCCTCCAGACACCGGGACAGCATGTGTGGATCATATTGAAGTATGATCCACACATGGTTGGAGAAAATAACAGGAAAACATATAGATCTCAAACCCGAACTCTTCCTGCTTGGACTTACTTTAGAAACATTTGACAAAAATTTGAAATACCTAATTGTGAATATTTTGACAGCGGCTAGAATCGTCTTTGCAAAAAATTGGAGAAATGACAAATTACCATCACAGCAAGAAATTATTTATAAAATTATGGAATGTGCAGAGATGAGTAAATTAACGTTTGAAATTAGAGAGCAAGACAGCGAACAATTCTATGAAATTTGGAATAAATTTTATCAATGGCTGGAAACAAGGGGGAACTAAGCAATATAACAATACACATTATATTATTACATAACTTGAAGAAATTCTTGTCTTTAGAAAGATAAAATAATTTATTTTAGTACGATAAAACTACCTCTAGAAAACAATGGTATAACATGTGAAGATTATCTGTTCTTATTCTGTTGGTCTTTTTTTTTCTTCTATTTAATATCTTGTTTATATATTCAAGAGTTAGGGGATAAAGATTTATTTCATAAATGGAAATGTTAATATATGATGCAAAAGTGATATATATACAGATTAATATCTTTGTGAGATTAAGCACTGGCGTACAGAGCGTTTGTCTGAACGACATGTTGTACAAAACACGAAATGAATGATGTTTCTTTTTATTTATTTTCAAAAATAAAAAATAAAAAACCTTTAAAAAAAAGAGAGAACCCTGGCTCAGGAGGCTCCGATCTTCCTTTGGGGGGGGGGGACATGAGGGCAGTCTTCCAATATTTGAGGGGCTGCCCCAAAGAAGAGGAGGGGGTCCACCTCTTACAATACAATACAATAGCAGAGTTGGAAGGGACCTTGTAGGTCTTCTAGTCCAACCCCCTGCATGGGCAGGAATCTTATACCATTTCAGACAAATGGCTGTCTAACATCTTTTTAAAGACTTCCAGGGTTGGGGCATTCACAACTGCTGGAGGCAAGCTGTTCCAGAGGTTAATTGTTCTTACTGTTAGGAAATTTCTCCTTAGTTCTAAGTTGCTTCTCTCCTTGGTTAGTTTCCACCCATTGCTCCTTGTCCTGCCCCCAGGTGTCTTGGAGAAAAGTTTGACTCCCTCTTCTTTGTGGCACCCTCTGAGATATCGGAACACTGCTATCATGTCTCCCCTGGTCCTTCTCTTCATCAAACTAGACATACCCAGTTCCTGCAGCCGTTCTTCATATGTCTTAGTCTCCAGTCCTCTAATCATCTTGGTTGCTCTTCTTTGCACTCTTTCCAGAGTCTCCACGTCTTTTCTACATCGTGGCGACCAAAACTGTATGCAGTATTCCAAGTGTGGCCTTACCAAGGCACTATACAGTGGCATTAACACTTCACGCGATCTAGATTCTATCCCTCTGTTGATGCAGCCTAGAACTGTGTTGGCTTTTTTGGCAGCTGCTGCACACTGCTGGCTCATATTTAAATGGTTGTCCACTAGGATTCCGAGATCCCTCTCACAGTTGCTACTATTGAGCAAGGTACCACCTATACTGTACTTGTGCATTTGGTTTTTCTTGCCTATATGTAGGACCTTACTTTTTTCACAATTGAATTTCATTTTATTAGACAGTGCCCAATGTTCAAGTTTGTCTAGATCCTTCTGTATCTTAAGCCTATCTTCTGGAGTGTTGGCTATTCCTGCCAGCTTGGTGTCGTCTGCGAATTTGATGAGTTCCCCATTTATCCCCTCATCCAAATCGTTGATGAAGATGTTAAAGAGTACTGGGCCTAAAACAGAGCCTTGGGGGACTCCACTGCATACTTCCTTCCATGTAGATGCAGTTCCATTGAGGACTACACGTTGAGTGCGGTTGGTCAGCCAGTTACGAATCCATTTGGTGGTGGTGCTGTCTAACCCACAATTTTCTACTTTATCTAATAGTAGGTTATGGTCTACTTTATCAAATGCCTTACTGAAGTCCAGGTAAATTATATCAACAGCATTCCTCTGGTCCACTGATTTTGTTACTTTGTCAAAGAATGCAATTAGATTCGTCTGGCATGATCTGTTTTTGACAAACCCATGTTGGCTTTTGGCTATTACTTTGTTTGCTTCTAGGTGTTCACTTATTTGTTGTTTAATTATCTTTTCCAGAATCTTTCCTGGTATTGAGGTCAGGCTGATGGGTCTATAGTTTCCTGGATCTGTTTTTTTTCCTTTTTTGAAGATGGGAACCACATCTGCTCTTTTCCAGTCTTCTGGCAGTTCCCCGGTGCTCCAGGATCTCTGAAAGATATAGTTCAGTGGTTCTGAGATCTCGTCTGCCAGTTCCTTCAGAACCCTGGGGTGTAATCTCTTCTCCAAAGCCCCTGAAGGCAGCACAAGAAACAATGGATGGAAACTCTTCAAGGAGAGAAGCAACCTGGAATTAAGGAGGGATTTCCTGACAGGCAGAACCAGTGGAGCTGCTTGCCACCAGAAATTGCGGGTGCTCCATTACTGGAGGTTTTTTAAGAAGAGACTGGACAGCCACTTTTCTGAAATGGTCTAGTTTTGGGGGTTGCACAGAGGGTTGGACCTCCAAGGCTTCTTCTAGGATTCTCTTCCCTTTTCTCTCCTACTCCTACTCTCCTACCCTGCTCTACTCTTTAATCCTCAGAGCCCCGGTGCCTCCTCCACAGTGCCAATGCCCGCGTGAATAATGATCCTACACCCTGCCCATATATAATGCTGGCACTTAAGACATTCCACCTGTGGTCATAAAGCATTTCCAGAAAAGCTGTTTGGGACCCACCTGATTTAATGCAGATCTGGGCCGTTCATATATCACAGCAGATGCTGAATGGACTCTTGGATTCGATCCCGCCAAACTTTATGCCCATCGGAAAGTAGATATTTCATCCACTTGTTCTGCGAATCCAAAGTGGATAAAATGAAAAGCAGCAACTTTCACCAAAGGGTCTAGAACCAGGGATGGGGAACCTTTGCGGCACCAAGGGCCCAAACTGGGATGGGTGTGCAGGTGTGTGCAGGTGTCCAGCTCCGGAAACCCGAAGATCAGCTGGCCGACACTCGCGTGCCTGTTTTTAGCCGTTTTCAGGCTGTTTTTCAGGCCATTTGGGGGGCTATTTTCGGGTCATTTTTGGGAACTCTGATGATCGCAAAGACCAGTTGGCGACAGTACCCATGCCCACCGAGAGGGCTCTGTGTGCCACCGCTGGCACGCGCGCAATAGGTTCGCCCCCGTGGGTCTAGATCGTGTATCTCAACCTTGGGCACTTTAAGAGGTGTGGATTTCAACTTCCAGAATTCCCCAGCCAACATTCTTAAAGGGGAGGGGGAGGGGGAGGGGGAGGGAAGGGGAAAAGAAAGGAAGGGAAGGGAAAGGAGAAGGGACGGGACGAGCGATCCTCTGGGCCGCCTTGCGCGGGGCAGAGGCGCGCAAGCGAAGCGGATCCGGTGCACCAGCGCTCCGCCGGGCCGCTCTGTGGCTGCCGGGCAGAAGAAGCTGCAGGGAGCGCTCGGCAGGCGCCTCTCTGAAGCGGCAGGGGGCTTCTCTTGTCCCTGGGAAAGTGAGGCGAAGGGTCCTTGCACGACCATGGGGCGGGGGGGGGGGGCAGGGAGGGGCACCGCAGCAGGAGCGCCTAGTGGGTGGCGCCGCCTTCAAGGCATTAGGGACCCCCCCTGCTGGGACCCTGCCGGAGGCTTTTGTGCTTCGGTTCTGCTCCGAGTGGGAGGGAAACGAATCCGAACCATCGTCTCTGGCTGCATCTCAGCACGTTGGACAGAAGGGAGTCAGCCGGAATGGACCTGGAAGGGACCCTGGAGGTCTTCTAGTCCAGCCCCTTGCTCAAGCAGGAGACCCAGGCTATTTTGGACAAATGATTGACCAGCCGCTTCTTCAAAACCTCCAGGGATGGAGCCTCCACAACTTCTGGAGTGTGTGGCGGCCCCTGAGATATTGAAAGGTTGTCTCCTGACTCCATTGTTGCAGCCTCAAACCCCCAAAACCTCAACCTTAAACTGTGTACGGTTGTCCTCACCCCATTCCTAAGAGGTCCCTGAGGGGGCGCACATAAGTGCACCAGGGGGCCTCCCATCCTTGTCCTGTTGTCCCCATTGATTGGTACCCATTTCTTATGTATCTACGGACACCTGCTTGTCCTTATATGTTTATACGTTATATTCATACTTGTTTTTTTCAAACATGCTTGACGAACCCAAATAAATAAGATGAAAAATAAAAATAAATAAAAGCATGTCCTTCTCTTCATTAAACTAGACATACCCAGTTCCTGCAGCCGTTCTTCTTCCGATGTTTTCGCCTCCAGCTCCCTAAACATCCATGGAAGGTTACACAACAGGGTGTCAAAAGCCAACTGTACCACTTTAGTCTTGTGGTGGAAGGCAGCAGCTGATGCATCTTAGAGATTGCTGAGAAACATAGACCCACTGGGTCGGAAGGGGCTCTGGAGGTCCTCTAGTCCAACCCCTGTCCTGAGAAAGACTCCTCAGGCTGTCCAGACCCAGGGCTCTCTGGCCCCTCCAGCAATGAAATTGCTCCAAAGCTCAGGAAATCCCCCCTCCTTCCCTTTCATTCAGCTTGGGAGCCCCCCCTGTAGCCCCCCCCCCCGCAGCCCTCCCACCCCCCAAAAGCACATCAGAAGCCAAAATCCCACCAATATGATTTGGCACCAGCTTTTGTCCAGTCGCTAAGTTGTGACTGACTCTTTGCAAGCCCATGAACCACAGCATGTGTCACACACACACACACACACACACACACCCTGTCCCCGCCCCCCGCCCCCGTCCCGTCTTCTGGAGTTTCCCCAAATCCCTGTTCTGTTGTTGCGTTGTTGACCCTCCCTAGCCCTCCCCTTCCCCCTTCCTTTGGCCTTCCATCTTTCCCCTCCTTGGGGTCCTTCCTCTCTTCTCCTTAGCTGGCCAAATATTTCAGCTTCCGCTTCAGGATCTGCCCTTCCAAAGGACAGTCTGGGTGGGTTTCCTTTAGGATCGACTGATTGGATCTCCTTGCAGTCCAGGGGAGATCTCAAGAGTCTTTCCCAACATGGCAGCAGTTCCCATCCAAGAAGCAATGACACAGAAGGGGTTAAATTCATTTTTTTTTATTATTAAGATGATGATGATGATGATGGAGGAAATCTATAAAATAGCCACATGGATTATTTTTTAATAAGATCACACAACGCACAACGCTTCCCTCCCCACCCACAAAGATGTCCTTGGCTACTGCGACTCCCCCCCCCCAGATGGCGCCTGGAGAGAGAGAGAGAGGTGGCACCCTGGGACCTTTCCTGGCCAAGGGAGGGAGGCTGGAGGGGAGGCTGGAGAGGGAGGGTCAGTGGGGGTGGGCTGACCCCTATGTTACAGACACATCAAAAGCCACAGGACACAAGACAGGCAGCACTGAAACGTATCTCCACACAACAGGCACTTATGGAAGGGAATCTGAAGCTCAACACAGCTCATGGAAAGTGGCCCAGCCCCCGTTCTGCACAAGGTTTGTGTTGTAGGGAATTGCACAAAAGAGCTTCCTCCCCTCCCCCCTCCCGCCCCCCCCCCACACACACACACATACGCCAGGTGGGGCTCCATGCTAACCGTCTTGTTTTTTCTCAACAGACCACTTTTCCATAAAGAAGGAAAGAAAAAAGCGGAGCGGTGGAATCATTCATATTTTACTAAATAACACACATCTGAGACAGCAACATTATTATACTAAATATCCCTTCTGACTTAATAACAAAAATAATACTTATAGTTTATAAACTCAGACAAAACGAGGCCACCCCGTTTCGCGTATAAAATAATCGCGTCAACGGGAGCTTTGCTAA